>JAJIZL010000105.1:867989-903986 GCA_023969395.1 Amblyomma maculatum
ATATATATATATACACGTATTTTTGTTTGTGTTTCGAAGAAGGCGTCTGCTGTGGTCTCACATCCGACAAGTGCGATTTATTGACACTACGCCCTCTTATCGTCCATCATAGCGCTATTCAGCGACCATTTTCTTCTCTCGATTGCGAAACGAAGCGAAGAAATCAGGCGAAGAGGAAAAGAACATTACCTACGCTCGGCTCGGGATACCATTTTGGTGAGACGTACTGGCGCTGTTACCGACGCCGACTTCGAACAACACAAGCGGTATAAGAAGAAGAGGTTGGTTGAGGGGGGGGGGGGGGGGGGGAGAAAGCAGAGCTGCAAATCCATAACCGGCAGCGTGTGGCGGGTGTGGACGTGACGACTTTTAGCTGTTCTGCTTTCTCCACGGGTGGGCAAAAACGTGAGCGCAGAGAGGACTCTAGTTGCAAGGATCATTTAAAGCAAGGCCATTTGGAAGACGAAGACAAAGCCATCTTCGTGCCTGGAAAATGCGCGGCTGGCTGGCAGACGGCTATGTTTAGATGGCGGCTACAAAGAGACGGTTTCACAGGTCATCTAATAAAAACCAGGCACCATCCTGTGCGACTTCCTCAACACTTTTACTCTCAAGAATATTCAATAACTATTTAGAACAGCCTTTTCATCTATATTTTACTATTTATTAAAACCATTCTGAAAAACCGGTATACCACTTTTGCCAGTGCCACTAAACTATGACAACTGACAAACCGGCAATGTGTGACAGTTAGACTTTGTTACATTTTCTATGACTAAATCAAATCGCGTAAAGAATCAGTCGAAGGCCATGAATCAAGTCTAGGGCCCAGAGAAAGAAAATACACTTTTTTAAAGGAAATGCCATTCTTTTGTCTTCCTTGTCTCTGCAGTAGTCGTCAGAAAATAGGAAACAAGGAGTCAATAGACGATTTATGGAGGTGTCCCATCAACTTTTTGTTTCTTCGCGCAGCATCCTCAAAGAGAGGCGAAATATTTTCTTGTGAAAAATGCTGGCTTCTGGCATATATTGTCGTCAGTCGTTGCTTGCAAGCTGCATCTACTGGTGATCAGGCGGTGTAACAACCGTATGTTGCAGATTTGTGGGCCTCATCCAAAAAAGGTTCAAGACCTTATCCAGCGTGAGCATTACAGCATGTGTTCACTTTGCCTTTGGCCTCCCATGCGATTAGGAGCCAACGTAGAGTCCGCGTGGCATTATGGCTGCGTAGTAACACCCTACACATTGCACAGAATAAGTCCTATAATTGTTTTTTTTTTCATCTCTATTACAAATATGTCAATGTAACGCATATCACTAGTCGTGTGTGGAAATTAGGAACATGTTTCAAGTAGGAAATAAAGAAAGCCATATTATTAAGACTGAATACATGTCTTCTCAGTCAACTCCCAAGCAAAGTGTTATAATCTAATCGTTATATTTCGCTTCTTTTAGGCACTGGTCTTCACGCATTTAATGCAATAGCCACAGTTCCTTTGTAGCTGAATTACGCAAGGTCTAAACAAACGAGGTATTCAGTACGCAGACGATTGCTTATTCGATCTGAGCGGAACACCCACACGCTCACTTTACCCAAGCTTGTACTACCTAATGTGTAAGTTCTTGCCAGTTTACTATACGTTGACTAATACACTACAGGCTATAGGGCTTCTCTAGGGCTGAGGAGGAACGTTTGGATAGGTTTGGGGCTGGGTGAGTAGCATGGTTACGTTTCAGGTTGTAGAGGTAACAGTTATTTTCATAATTTCATGATATTCTAGGAGATGCCCCGACAATTGGATGAAGTAGGGTTAAGTAATGTTCTAGCAGAGGACGAAATCGGGCTGGTTGGTACACGTTGAAGAATCGAGTAACACAGAGCTATGCAAGACAGGACACGTGAAGGACAGACATGTGCGCTGACTAGCCACCAAATGGTTTACTGCTAGGGATGAGGCAGCAAATAGAAGCAGCAACATGATAAAAACACAAAAGACACAAAAAGAAAACCGCACAATAACATTACAACTTGGAATGATACAATGTCACTAGTTTAGATACGCATTATCCTTAATACGCATTAGGGAGTAAAGTATATCGACGCGCTGCTGATGCAGGTGTCACCTAGTCCTTGTATATTGGAAGCCTCAGAAATGAGACTCGAGGTTTCATCTTTACATCTGGCGATGATCTTTATATGTCGCCGTCGATAACCTTACTCCCTAAGAAACATGGGTATCTACACTTGTTACGTCATATCACTGTAAGTTCTAATGTGGTTGTGCGCTTTCCTTATTGTGTTTCTGTTGTTGTGTTTTTCTCATGTTTTTGTTTTGTATGCTGCACCATCTGAAGCACTAAAACATTTGGTTGGTAGTTAGTCGGTGCATGTGTTTGTCCTTCACGTGCCCCGCCTTGCCTAGCGCTGTTGTACTCTAGTCTTCAAAATGTACCAGTCAGCCCGTATTCGCCCTCTGCTGGAATTTATTTCTTATACATCGAGCACTATATTCAGTCCTATTCGTGCCTCCACATATCTGTTATATGTGGGAACCTTTTGGCCGCAACCACATGCCGGACCCGTCTTCTCACGTTTTCAAACAAGACCTCCTATCTGCCTACGGATGTCCTCCGTTTATTCGGAGGGCTTGTGCCTTCAGGTGGTCACGCTAAGAGAGTCTGCCGCATTCTGCGGTCCGAGAACCGGAGGCAAGTCAGGTTCTACACTGAGTGCCACAGCATCGCCTGCAGAAGCGACGTACCACCGCAGGTAGGCAGCAAAAGATTTGGACAAGACCAACGTTTGGCATCCAATTTCGCCAATTCGCTGAGGTGCCAGATAGTTTCATTTCATTTATTTTTGATAGAGACAGTTACAGAGTGCATGCATATATGCATTCAGTTCTCGTTCTGTCTGAATAGCCGAGGCAAAAGGCGTATACAGACGCCAGGCGAGGCCTCGGAACCAATATTGCCCACAAACGCATCAGACAAAGGCGCGGCGGAAAAAAAACAACACTGATAGGGAGAGAAAAAGCCGCCAAAAAGGTTGAATTGCACTCATTAGGTAAAGTAGTGAATGTCGTTACACGCGCTAACGAGAACAAGGCAACTAAAATACACAGAGACACACAACTGATCTGCACACAAAATTTAGCGTGCACACAGAGTTTCGATCTGCACAGAGAAGGTTGCATAATTTTAATCGTGAATACAGAATGCACAGCACTTAGTCAGATAGAATAATTTCTGATAGTAGGCACCTAATACATCAATGGCCTACTGGACCAGCAGACGCTGTTCTCCCTCACCATCAGCACCAAGCTTGTCCACCCAGGTCCAGATATTATGGGAGAGGGTGGGAGCGAAACTCAACTGCAATGCAACCGGGCAAGAAAATAGGTTCCGATACATGCTCTTCACCGAGAAGATGTTTAACCCGTTTTTTTAAACCCAGACGGTGAATTTGATTCCCACAGGGCATCGACTAGCTGAGTGAGAATAACTATTGATCAGTTCTGGAATTTGATGGCTAACTAGCTGTGCTGCATACAATGTTCGAGCTCGGTTATTTACATACTTGCCAGCACGTAAATGATAATACAATTCTGGCGTCTATAGGACGCAAGAATTGTTGAACCAGAATAGTTGACGCCGTGGTACACCGGCATAGCGAGGCTGGACCGAAACATGTTAAAAATTGTCAATATTGTAAGGTAACACGAAGGTCGGGCTTGGCGGATCAGGTTTATTGGAGACTTGAAGCCATGTAGCGAACCACACTCTGCGATGACGATGGGTATCTACAAGAGAGCAGGATGAAGATGAAGCAGTACGTTCACCCATGTGAAAAATGAAGTGGCACGCAGTGCGCATACTATTTCGCCCGCGCAGTTGAAGCGGCCTGCCTGGCCGCAATTAGTCCGCAGCAATGCGCCGAATAAAAGCTTCAGCGTGAAACGTGGACGACTTCAGTGCCACGGTAACGACAGCCCAGAGGAGGGTAAACAGGAGAGACGCGATGGTTGAGCGGGGAGGTTTTTGCAAGGACTGAGTAAGGACCAATGTAACGACGCTGGAATATGTCACAAAGGCCAGGAGTGCGTAATGGTTTCCAAAGTAACACCTCGTCGCCGGGACGGAACGAAACTTGGCGGTGGGTTGCATCATAGCCGCACTTGCGGTCTTCCTGGCTAACTTCGGTGTTGACGCGAGCAAGCCGGCGAGATCTGGCCACTCGGGAATTGAACTGGTCAGGAAGACAGCATGAGGAACTGGTTTGTGTAGAAAGGAAAGAGGCATCAAGAAGGGTAGCGGGAGAACGGCGTAAACGATGAAACACGCGGTGTAACCTGTGGTCCGCTGTACAGCCGTATTGTAGGCGAAGGTAACAAAAGGAAGTATTACGTCCCAGTTTCGGTAGTCCTGGTCGACGTGCACAGACAACATGTCAGAAAGCATGCAGTAGAATCGCTCAGTCAACCCATTGGTCTGCGGGTGATAGCTGGAGGTCAATTTGTGATGTGTGGTTGAGGCCTCAAGAACTTCGGCTACAATCGTCGACAGAAATGTCGACAGAAGCACTTGAGGGGTGCCATGGCGCAGAACGAGGGATTCTAAAAAGAAGGTCGCTGCCTCAGGTGCTGAGCCATTATGGAGGGCAGCGGTCTAAGCGTAGCATGTCAGGTGGTCGACGGCGGTGACGAGCCAGTGATTACCTCGTGCGGTAATCGGTGTGGTAAGTCTATGCCAACAATGGCGAAAGGAGTAGCAGGGCATGTTAATGGCTGTAGTAGGCCAGCAGGAAGAGAACTCGTCCATTTGCGGCGCTGGAATGGCAGACAAGAGGCGACGTATTTTGCCACGCTTAAGGCGAGGCCTGGTCAGAAGAAACGGGTTTTCACGTGGTGGTAAGTTTTGTGAAAGCCTAAGTGACCGGCAGTAGCATCATCGTGGAGAGCCGCCAGGATATGGGTGCAAAGCGCTCTGGGGATAACGGGGACCCAACGGATGCCTTCAGAGCAATAAATATAACGGGAGAGCACGCCGTTTTCAAGTTCGAACTTTTCGAGTTGCCTGCGCATCCTAGCGGTAGGAGGGTGAGAAGCACCGGTGAGAAGGTCAATTAGGGAAAGGCAGTAGGGATTTCATCGCTGGTGCGAAATAACGGCATAGCGATATGGAGCAGCGGCAGGAGGAGAGCTGGTGATGTTTGGAGCTCTGGACGATATTGGGTCGTCGAGGTTGCACGCAGGAAGCCGCGAAGAAGCACTAGGTTGCCATTCTGGAAGCGGGCAACGGAAAAGAGCATCGGCATCTCGATGTTTGCGACCCGTTTTGTATGTGACATCGAAGGTGTATTCCTGCAAACGCAGAATCCAACGGCCCAGGCGTCAAGTCAAATTTTTGAGGGTTGATAACCAACACAGGGCGTGGTGATCGGTAACGATCCTGAAATGTCGGCCATAGAGGTAGAGGCGGAAATACTGAACTGCCCAAACGACGGCGAGGCACTCTTGCTCAGTGATGGTGTAGTTGAGTTCCGCTGGTGTTAGAGTTCTAATGGCAAACGCAATTACCTTTTCCCGAGAAGCGGTATCACGTTGCAGAAGTGCGGCGCCGATACCGAGGCTGCTGGCATCGGTGTGGAGAGTGGAGGCAGCAGTGCCGTCGAAGTGAGAGAGAATAGCGTCCGAAGTGGGGGCAGTCTTCAGGGTTTGAAAAGCTTTTTCGCATTATTCGGAACAATTGAATGTAGTACAGTCGGTAAGAAGGTGATGTAGTGGTGCAGCAATGGTAGCGAAATTGCGATTGAAACGGCGAAAGTATGAAGATAGGCCAAGGAAACTGCGTAGACCCTTAGTCCGCTGAGGGCGTGCAAAGTTCAAAACTGCAGCAAGCTTGTCAGGGTCGGGTCGACAGCCATCGCGGCTGACGAGGTGGCCCCGGATCTGGATTGCTTTCTTGACGAAATTACACTTTTTTGTGTTCAGCTGGAGACCGGCGAATGCCAGTTACGTTAATACTTGATCAAGGCGGCATAAATGATCAGAAAAAGACGCGGAGAAGATAACTATGTCGTCCAGGTAGCACAGGCATGCTTTCCGCTTAAGTGCTCTAAGAACAGTGTCAATCATGCGCTCAAATGTAGCGGGGGCATTACAAAGTCCAAAAGGCACGACATTGAATTCGTAAAGCCCAGCGGGCGGGAGTAGCGAATGCGGTTTTTTCTTTGTCGGCTTCACGCATCGGAATCTGCCAGTAACCAGAACGCAAATCTAAAGTGGAGAAATATTCGGCGCCCTGAAGACAGTCGAGGGAGTCAATTCGTGGCATAGGGTAAACATCTTTGCGCGTGACTTCGTTACTGACATTCTAGTGGAAATCAAGAAGACGAAATGGGCATGGGCAGGACATGTAGTGCGAAGAGAGGATAACCGATGGTCGCTTAGGGAAGCAAACTGGATTCCAAGGGAAGGAAAGCGTAGCAGGGGGCGGCAGAAAGTTAGGTGGGCGGATGAGGTTAAGACGTTCGCAGGGGTCAAGTGGATGTAGCTAGCACAGAACAGGGTTAATTGGAGAAATATGGGAGAGGCCTTCGCCCTGCAGTGGGTATAGTCAGGCTGAAGATGATGATGATGAATCAACATAAGAACGCACGGACCCATCCTTATTTTGACCAAGGTGACCGGATATGACCAGGGGCTAGCTGAGGGCCGAATATGTCTCGTAGGAGCATATCATTCACATTATCTTGTATGATTTTACGTTCTGATAAGGAAACACGGTAAGGGCGGCGGCTAACAATAGAGGTACCTTCTGTAATGATGCGGTGCTGTGCAGCAGACGTTCGGCCCAAGGTCGGAGAAGTGACGTCAAAGGAGGCTTGGTGTTTTCGAAGTAATCCCTGCAAAGCTTGGCGGTGAGCCGCAGGATGTTCAGGATTGATGGTGCCAAAGAGAACACAGAGAGAGGCATCGGAATAAGCTGCTGGTGAGGAAGAGGGGTCGGTAAGGGTGGTGGGGGACACCGGGTAAATGTCCAGAGCACAAGGAAAACATGTCTTTTTAGTCAACACAATGGGCTCTGGGGAAGTGTTCAAAGCAGCGACAAGCGCTGTGCCGTGCTCAAACCGAACAAGACTTAGTGGTAACTCGATTCCATGGGTTAGATGGCGATCAGAAGGCACGATTAGCCCATCCCCGTTATCAATATCAGTAGAAGTAAACGCGACCAGTTGTTCGCATCCAGTAGCGACACTGCGTCAGTAGCGGCAAGCAGGCGATGACGGGGCTCGGGAGGTTCAGAAGACGGATCGCTCTCGTTCATGTAAATGACCCTGTCACGACACGAAATGTTGGCTGATGCGGCAGACAAAAAATCCCAACCTAAAATAATTGTGTGAGCGCATGGTTACATCATGGCAAATTGCACATGGTGGCGGACACCGTCAACAAAACCTTGCACAGAACTCCGTGGAGCTAATGGTGCAGTCATTCGGCCTTCTTAGCAGAAGGCCGAATGATTGCACCATTAGCTCCACGGAGTTCAGGTCCATCGTAAGTCGTTTTCACTTTTCGCAAGCGGGAGCACAAGTCAGTGTGTATTACAGAAACTGCGGCGCCCGTGTCAACCAAAGCCTCAACAGGTAAACCTTCAACCCAAACTAAAATCATATTGGAGGGACGTTTCGGAGGATTTTTGGGATGGCCGAAGAGTGCAGTTTTCCCTCCTAAAGCTGCAGTGGTCAGTTTTCCAATAGGAGGGGAGTCGTCAGAGATGCTTGGTGTAGCGGCGAGGTTTAGCGGCGAAAAGGCGAAAGAGAACGGCGTCTTGAAGGCAGGTAATCACCAGGCGGAGCGGAACTTTCTGACGGGGGTGATGAACGTCGGGGATAATCAGGGAATGAACGGGGGTTAGAGCCGGAGAAGCGAGGAGGGTAGTCTGCTTCATATGAGTCGTAGCCGCAGCGTTCATTTTGGAACCTGCGACGACAGAAAAGGGAAATATGGTCTCGGTACCCGCAGTAATAACAAACAGGGCGGGCTGGGCGCCAAGTGGGGTAGTATGTCGGCGCCGCGGCAGGTGATGCCAATGCGGCGACATGAACAGTGATAGGCGTCGGAGGCGTAGGCGCTCCAACTGCAGGCGGCAAGGATGTGACCTTGGCGTACGTTGGCACTAGACAGGTAGTAGGAGCGACCGGTTTGGGGGCGTAAGAAGTCGTTGAGGCCAGCACTTCTTTGACAATGCTGCGCAGGCCGGCACTTGAAGGATAAGGCTCAGATGCAGGGCGGCACAAATTACCTTGAGCCGAGAGCTCTTCACGAATTAATCCGCGAATAAGCGCACGGAGGTCAATGTAGTGGAGTCAAAGGAAGTGGGATCAGGCTGCAGGCGTATTTACTGTAGTTCGTCAAGGCGTTGACAAGTCGATATGATGGTCTCGATGGTGGTAGGGTTTTGCACGGCCAGCGCGTTAAAGGCGAGTGGCCCAATACCTTTAAGGACGTGCCGTACATGCTCGGCCTCTGGCATGGTGTCATTTATGCGCCAGTAGAGTGCAAGAACGTCTTCTATATAAGAGGTAAAGGTCTCATTGGACCGCTGAAGTCGAGCTTCTAGCTTCTTCTTGGCGGACTCCGTGCGAACAGTAGGAGCGCAGAAAATCTGCCGTAACTTTCGTTTAAAGGTAGCCCAGTCCGGAATCCATTCATGGTTTAGGAACCACGTTTTGGCCACATCCGTCAAATAAAAGGACATATAATTAGTTTAAGGGAATCGTCCCACCGGTTGAAAGCACTCACCCGGTCGTAGCTGTCGAGCTAGTCATCACCGTCGTCGCAGCGGAGACCGGCGAACATCTGCGGGTCGCGCTCATGGCTGCTCACAGTCCAAGTGGCAAGGGGAGCTTGGGCAGAGTTGGAAGAACCCAGAACAGCGGAGTGGCCCTCTTGGGTCATGGCGTTGGTTGTCAGGGGTCAAACGGCGGCCAGAACGGAGCTCCAGGTAGATGCAGGTGACGAAGCAGCGGGGAAAGCAAGGCGCACCTCCACGACGTGGAAGGTAACGCGGAGGTCGGGCTTGGCGGATCAAGTTTTATTGGAGACCTGAAGCCCTGGTCGCACACTGTAGCGAACCACACTCCGCGATGACGATGGGTATCTACAAGCGAGAGCAGGATGAAGATGAAGCAGTACGTTCACCCATGTGAAAGATGAAGCACCACGCAGTGCTCACAATATCTTATATTTCTGAAAGATATGCGGGGTGTGGCTTATTTGCGATAACTCTTATGGCCTTCATTTATGCTACGGGTAGTCTGTCAAGATTATTCTTCGTTGCAGATCCCCATACTAATATGCAATAGTATAGAGGGGAGTAAATTAAGGCATAACAAGTTCGCGTTTAAACCAGGTAGGTAGAATAAACCGCAGTCGATTTAGCATTCCAGTAATTTTTGAAATCTCTATACTTATCTTAGATACGTGTTTAGTCCAGTTCAGATACTCTTCGAAATGCACTCCCAGGAACTTTGCGTGCTCACTTGTTTCAGGGCTTTCTTTTTAAAAACAAGATCGACTGATGCACCAGAAAATTTGCTTTTTGCACGAAACAAATGTAGTTTGTTTTATCAATGTTCAGGTCCAGCTGGTTGCAGCAGATCTAGGAAGACATGCCTTGCAGTCATGTATTTGCTTGAGCTTATTAAGGTCGTTATGCTACTTCCTTTAAAAAATACATTCTCATCATCGGCATATAAAATAATATCCAATGTTCCAGGTATCTTTGCAATATTGTTTATATAGACTAAGAATAAGATTGGCCCTAAAATCGAACCCTATGGAACACCGTACTTGATCATTTCTCATTTCTATTTATTGCTCCCAAGCCTTATAAAACAGAAAGCGATTCTGCAGATAACTTTTAATTAGTTCCAGTGGCTTACCCTGGAGACCATATCATTCTAGCTTTGTGAAAAGAATGTTATGTTTTATGAAACCAAAAGTCTTCTTGAAATGTATGCATATTCTAAGTGTGTAAATTCTGTTTTCTGTGTTTGCAATTATTTTTTTCTTATTTCCTTAACATGAAGCGAGGCAGACTCAATTGACTTACCTTTCTGAAACCCGTATTGATGATCAGATATGAAGTTTTTAGTAACCAAAAGACATGTAAACTTTGAGTTTATTACGTGCTGTGGTATTTTTGAAAACACCAGTAACACAGACATAGGTCTGTAATTGTCAAGAACTGTACGATTACCACCTTTGTGAACTGCGCAGACGCGAGCGATTTTCATTTCGTCGGCAAACAACCAGTCTCTAAAAATGAGATTACATATGTGCGACAGGGGACACACAAAATATCTGACACAGCTTTTACTGGGCGGACTGCGATATCATCAAAACCACTTGCGCAGCCATCTTTCAGTTTCATGATAACAGTAGCTATTTAATGCGGCGTAGTTGGCTGCGAAAAAAATGCATTCTTCTACTCTGTCAGTAGCAAAGTCAACTTTGGGGTAGTTTGCGCGGCTACTACCTGATATGCCAAAAGTTAAGAAGTGAGCATTTAATTTATGAGCTAGGTCAGAGCCCAAGTAGATGATACAATTATTCCTAAGTTCTTGCGGTATCCAGGGGCGGTTTTCCGAAAGTAATGATTTCATTAGTTTCCAAGTTTTCTGGGGGAAGATGTAGTTATCTGCACAATTGTTAATGAAATACGCCGCTCGGGCTTTCTTTAGATCAGAATTTAATTTTTTATGGCACTTTTATATTCTGCTAGCTTACCCAAGTCTTTGGTTGCGATAAACACCTGAAATATTGCGTCTCGCAGTTTCCATATTTTTTCAAGTTCTTTTGTGATCCACAGCCATCCGGCCATTCGATATTTTCTCATTGGCTTGATGGAAAAAGCTTTATAGTACAATTTATAAGGGTAAGGGTTCGGGCTATTGGATGCTATGCACGCTATGGAACCTCATCTATAATACACGTTAATTATTTCATCAAAAATGAAGTCATGCGCCTCATTTACATTTTCACACTTTAGAACATCGTCCCATTCTGTACCTATCAGTAGACTGCGTAGCTTAAGTATGCGATGATCCCCTTCAGGCGCGAATTAAATTTTCTGAAAGGAAAAATTTTTCCTTGTGTTATTCATGATCAGTACACCAGACAGAAGTCAAGTGCAAGAAATTACGCCAAAATTTTCATATTTGAGCCCATTTTATTTGCGTCCACGTCTGTGGACATGGCGCCTCAAAGCTCCTACATGAGTGCAAACACTACAACATTTTCTTGTATTCTCTACTAAGTATGAGGAATGAATAAATGTTTTACTCTGAAAATACCTAAGGTACAGAAGAGTAGCCACTTGTTCAAGGCTTATGAAATAGATAAAAACAGTCATTCTGCGACGACAGGCAAAGAAAAATTCCGCATTTGCGGCAGCGAACGCGGCTCTTCGAATGAAGCCCTGGCGTCTGCATCGTTGTGCGTCTGGTATGCTCATAACCTGGGGCCAGTGGTTGGTGCCATCATAGCGCGTTGTGCTTGTTGGCAATGGCTCTGCATTGTGAGGATTCTTGTTGATCTCCTGTGGACCTTCGTTGCTCGGTCGGCCTCGCTTCTTTGGGAGTGCTTTGTTGAAGGCGACTAAGCTATTAGCCACATCACTCTGAAATGCGAGCAAATCGAATGTGCTTTTTTAGGCAGTTGCATATTGCTTGCATCTCTGATGTACTCCAACCAACTGTTGCAAAGAGCAAATGAAACAAAATGCGATATTACTCGCACCGGCCACTTCCTTGTTCTTGTGCGCAGTGGGTAGAGGGACATAAAAAAATCCATCTTGTCGACACCTCTCATGTACTTGTTGTACTCGAGGATGAGTTGAGGGCATTCAATGTCGATGTGTGATTTAGAAGACTCGCTCCACCTTCATACAGTGCCTGCTTCGCCTAAGCCCACGGCGGTTGAAGCCATGTTCACAATACCGTTGTCATGCCAGCGCACAAGAACAATGTCGCCATTTTCTGAAACCTTCCCATCAGAACTTCCCCTCGAACGAGAAGCACGAGGACAACACGAACCACGTCAATGATTTCTTACTCGAGCGAGCGCGCGTGCCTCGTTTTCCTGTTCCTTGTCCTCGTTTTTCTCGTGCGCACAGATCGGTGTCTCGTAACAATATTTTCGGCACTAAGGCGCCATGTCCACGTTTGTGGACGCGCAATTCTGATAGCCCACCGAAGCATTCCTTCTTTGCCTACGGTAATGAAATACAGTGTGCCCCTTCTACATTACCTTACTGGCATATTTCACATGACAAATTCCGTTTTTCACGACCATTTGGAAAGAGAGCACGCGAAAATAAGATCAACTTACTCGCCCCGCCGTAAAAAGTGGAGACGTCCATCTTGACTTCTTGTTTACAAACACATTTCGATGTACCTGCAACAGATGGCGCCACATACTTGACAGGGAGGGGCCAGTTGTTTTGTGCGCCAAATTCAAAGGTGGGAACACGCCTTGCGAGCAAGCTACGACGACATTTGGGTCGCGTCCACATATGTGGACGCAGCGCCTGAAGGGGATATGTCTTCATGGAAAACCTATTTCAGGAAATTTGTTCTTAATCAGAACAAAACAGAAAACTGGCAAGTGGTCACTAATTCCGGTCGTTAGAATGCCCACTCGAGTGTCGCGATATGTACTGCTAGTAAATCAAAAATCAATTAGTGACTCGCCATTTGCAGTTATACGGGTAGGCATTCTGCAGATTCTGCACCCTGTATTAAGTTGTATGGAAATAATCTGCTCAAATCATATTAATATTGAAGTCTTCGATTATAACTGGTGTCTTCAGAGACATAACAGTCTCACGTCTTCAAACAATTTATAGCATTAGTGTAGGGATCCAGAAGGTGGGCGATATAGCATACCTATTTACAATAGTTATGCTATATCGCCCACCTTTTGGAGGCATTGTTCTTAACGGTAAGTAGTTCATAATCATCTGTGACCACGGTGAACATTATTTCTTTCTTCACATAAAGAGCGAGACCACCACCTCTCTGGTTGCAGCGGTGGATTGCTTCACAATGATAGTTATCAAATTGTTTCTATGTCATCTTATCCAGCAAACCACGTTTTTGTGAATGCCAAGACACTGAAATAATGATTCAGTGACTAGAGATATGAGCTGACGTCGATGTAGTTATTTCGCAGACTCCGCGAGTTGAGATGAAACACTGATGCCATTCCATTAGGTTCACGAAAAAGGTTTTCACCCTCAGTGTGCTCAAGACCATGTATCTCCATATTTTGCCTGCGACTGTACTGATCGAGTTCGCTGATCTCCTTTCTCAGCTCTCTAATTTCCTGGAGTGAAGTGCCAGCTTCTTCCTCCTTAACGCTTGACTTTAGTTCAGCAATCTGTTTGCCCTACGATGTCACTCTTTCTACCAAAGTATTATATTTGTTTGACAGAACATCTACAGACTTCTGCACTGCCTGAGTGTCGTCTTTCATAGTAAACAGTTGATCAAATTTTTTCATGATTGGAAGAAGCATGCTGATATTTTTGCGTGTGAACAAGCAGGCCTCTCTAGGCTAGCATCGTCCGTGAAGGCATCAAAAGAAACCAGCGCATCAGTCATCTTCAATGCCAAGACACACAAAGATCAGTGTCCATTCCGCGCAATCGTGTCTGAAAGAGGTACGTGGCAGCCTGAAATATCTGTGTTCCTGCAGAAGTGCCTTTCTCACCTAGAACTGGACGACGCTTTCCTCATCAGGAATCTAGAGGATGTTCCAAACTTCCTTCTGAAGGGATGCCCACCTCCTGTAAGCGCTTCTTCAGTTGAAGTTAAGGACTTGTACTATTTGCCTCAGTGAACCGTGACTACACACATCAGTCGTTGCATTGATCGCTTGGGAGCAACCAGGTTCCAAAAAGCATATGGAATGGACGTTAGTAGGTATTTAGGATTGCTAAATTTGTATTTTTAGCCGATATTTGTCGCTCTAGACAACAAATATTTCATACAAAAACTAGGAGTCTGCATTGGATCTAGCATTGCTCCTGTATTTAGTGACCTACTTCTGGCTTGTTAAGAGAGCCGTTTTCCAACAAAGCTCGAATACGGGACCATCGTAATGGCAACGCGATACGTCGGCAACATTTTAATTGTATATCGCAGTGATGACAGAGAGCAAACTGCTGTGTACGGTCTACTCCTTAGTAATTCAGGCACGTTCGGACTGCTTGAATAAAGTGAGGCTTTATATATCCGTGTCCAATGGTCTTTCACGTGTAGTGGTAGCTTTCATTATTATATTGAGCTTGTCGGGCCTAATTGACATTTGGCCAAACAGCGAACAGTTGATCCTGTAAAATTAGGTCTCAGGCCTTTGTATACTTTCTATCGTCCATGGCCCATATTAGCCTCCAGGAAGAGCTCGGCCCGCACACGCGCGAAACAAAAATGCATGCCAAGCTCCAACGACGACTCAGTCAGCTGAAAATTAGCTTTCAATACACAGCATACGCTGTAGAGTGTGTTAGGATTCGCCATTGCCATTGGTTGCAAGACGACCAAGCCGCTTACCATGCCGTCTTCAAAACAAACACTACTTCGTCCTACCATGAAGAAGAAACTGCATGATACAAAGAGACAAGTGGAAAACAAAAACTACAACGAAAAAGAAATGGTTTCCACCGCACACTGACCCCAGGCGCTGAAGCTTGGCTTTCTAAGGTTAGGCTGCCTGCACACGCCTTTATCGCAGCCCGCAGGATTCTTCGAACGGCGCTCGAAGCAGGCGTTCTTAGCGCGCGAGCCACAAGGGTAACACCAGTCTAGCCGATAGTAAACAACGCCTTCATGAAACCAAAGCAAGTACGGCCGATAGGCAGCACGCCTAAATGGCGTTCAATGCGGTAACGCCTGTTCGATAACGTATGCCGTGACGGGCCGGCATTTTTTCGCCTAAGCTGCGAGACGATAAGCGCGCCAAGCAGGGGAATCCGGCTTCCTTTTCTTCCGCCGCCTTTGTCCGCCCCACGCCGCAGCATCAGAGCCATTGTTGAAGTGGGCGATGTCCTGGATCCACTACGACGAAGGCGCCCTGAGGGCCCACGGCATTTTTGCTTGCAGCTCTAAGGCATGATCGAGAAAAAGTAGTAATGGTGGTCAGCAGCCTACGCAGCGGAAACTCAAGCTGTCCATAGATCGTATGGTAAAACGCAAGCTACAGATTAGCGAAAGAAAAGATAGTGTGAATCACAAGAAATTTAGCAGGAAAAGTATGTGGGGTACGGATTTCAAGCATGAGTAAAGAAAACCAGAAGACGCGCAGAAATAACGAAGGAAAGCTTAGGAAAGAAGTTATTACTTTCACATTTAAAGGCAATATTCTGTGGCATATAGATGTAGATAAAAAGCAGCAAGATCTTTCTTGTCTGAGCGCACTTGAGGAAGCAAAATGTGAAGTATAGTTTTCTAAAAAACGAAATCATTGGTACTTTTCAAACTTACATACGTACTTCTCAAGCTCACATTCGGCAACTTTGTGATCTCATGCGACGGCAAAATTTGTGACACAAGTGTGTGCTCTGAGTGTTGCACTTTACAAGTACTTCATAACATGCTGTGCGCAAAGCAAAAGTCAAAAATAACAAAAAGAAGCGACCTCAGCGTAACGTGTAAGTACAGATCGAGCTTTGAATCAGAAACAGAACTCTAATGGGAGGACACGAATAAAGAGCAAAGTAAAAACAGAACTCTTGCGACTCAACGGAAACAGCTTGTGGCTATCAGCAGAATGGCATTTACGTATACGGGCATCGCGAAGAAAGCTCAGACGTGAAACTTAAGGGAAGGCTTAGGTCTAGGCCTAACTTTGGAGCTATCTCCCGAAAGCCGTGATAGATGTCGCCAGCTCTTAAGCCCCCTGCTAGGAGAGTCCGCCGGGCTGATAAATGCTCGGCTGGAAGCGGAGATCTGTCTACACACCCTGGGAACTAGTGGGACCTTGAGCTGTTCTGGCTGGCTAGGCTCACATGAAGCTTTGTGGGCAAGTGCTGAGCTGGGGTGTTAGACGAGGTTTTCACCCCTGAAAAACAGAAGTGGACGTATGCATTCATCAAGAGCGACCACCGCTGGTCGAGGCAAGCCTGGAAACCCCATCCACGGGCTGCGGGAGTTTGTTAGTCCAGAAGGATAGGGAGGGATATAGGGATACGGTAAACTGCAATGAAGACAAAAAAAAACACAGAGACAAGGAAAGCTTAATGGCGACTTTTCATCCTCTTCACGTGTCGAAAGTTAACTTTAGTATTGGTAGTCATCATTTAAAAGCTCGTTTAGATGGGCTGTAAAAAGGAATAGCGGACGTCGGTTGTTAGCCTGAGGCGCTTGAAGCATTGCAGATGGCCATGGCCGAAGCCTTGTTCAAACCACATGAAATGCTTAATGACGCCTGATTCGCCTTGGAAAGCTGTACTGCATGCAAGAATACTTAAACAGAAATTCTAGATTAAAAATTTTCACGCAGTAGATGCAAATGTCGATAATTAAGTTAGCGACACAAAGACCTTATTAAAGTTTGCATTGGTTGATTTTCTGATAGTATTGTCACGTGGCAGGGACAAAGCCAATGACACAAATTAAGTCTGGGAGTGCACTGAAGACGCTCTTTATTGTGCTGACTTGCGCCCGCAAAAATAAATTCGGCGCAAACAGCGACTTGGCGGCGGCGATAGCAACAATCTTGCTAGGCTGTCGTCGATCAAAGAATGCTCGTCACACCGACAAACGCCGAATTTAAAGGCGGCGAGGAAACATCTAGATAAAGCCGCCAACAGTGATTAGCACAACCTCGAACATTGCAGAAACGCACGCTAGTGGCCAGAATCTATGAGATACATCTCGACGAATCTTGCGCGAAAAGAAACTGATAGAGCGGCGTCTCGAGAAAACGAGCGTGAACAAATAAAGAATAGAGAAACTATCTGCCCTCTGGAATCAATGATAAGGCCGCACGCCGGCGGCTGTCGAAAAAGAACCAATAAAAGATTTTGATGGTTCGCGGCATTACTCCCCTTTTATAAAGTCATCGCCTCGGTGTTTACAAAATAAACACAGAAAGGCAAACAAAATACTACAAATTAAAATTACTGTCCTTTAGAGCGCGAAATAACGCTTCATGCACACCACATGAACGATTTCTGGGTTCGCCTGACACTGCAGAAATCGAAGACATTGTTCGATGCAACATGATTAAAATCCACATGAGGATTTATTCAGAATGAGCTTTATGCGAGAACGTTTTTTTTTTTTTTTTTGTGGTTGTTCTGAAACTAAATCGAGCATCCCGTAGAAGGAGTCAAAAGTCGGCACGCATACTTTGGAAACTATAACATAACAATACGTTTTCAGCTCACAACCACACACGAAAGATCAATCAACCTGAGCCCGCCTATCAACGAATTTATATAGTATGTCGGGTTGATCTCAATCGAGCTTCTTTGATAACCTCTGTGCTCGAGACGCTTCATATCAATGAGAAGGGTTGTGGCTGGAAAGGACTTTCTTAAACACTAGTTGTATAGTTTCTCGTCCTTCCATTTTTGCTTCTCGTAATACACTCTTTCTATTCTACGCCTGCGACTCGGGTCCAGGTAAGATCGTCAGCGGCACCTCATTTCCGTGTACTATAATAGATTTTCTTTATTCAGATATATCAGCGCTTCTCGCGTTAAGACGCTGGAGTAGCAGCAACTTGGCCACTGAGAATTGGAATAAGCTGTCTGTTTCAAAACAAGCGAGAGAAACTATCTTCATCCTGTTTTGCTTCGACTTGCGGTGAAGTGTTCGAGTAGTAATTGCACAGTGGTCGTCATAAAGATGTATTTTTATCCGCCGAGAAAGCACAGCCGCAAAGTACTTGCTCGAGTAATGCGAACTTTGTCCATGCGTAATGACGCAACGCTGGAAAGAACAAACTGTTGCAGCTTTATACAGAAACACTGCGTGGATTCGTACCAAGCTTTTCAAACCGAAGATAGCGCAGTGCGCTCGTTGTAGATACCACATACATGTACTGCAGCGCGTTGTGCCGTCGGCTTGGCGCAAAGCCAGAGGAACGATAACAGGATGATTTTTTGCTGCTGTTGGTAATTTCCATTGGCAGGGGGAGGAGAGGGGAAAGAAGATGCAAGTAAAAACATTGTTGATGATGGTCGGATAGCGCCGGCCGACTCAAGGTTTCGGTTTCTGGTGGTGATGAGGTGGAAGTGAAACCATTTGTCTTGTTGCAACATCTACACGTCCTCTGGTCATGTATTTCAACGGGATGAGATAAGTGAGTGACGAAAGTTATGCTTATGTAAGACCCCGTAGCGCTGAAAGGAGCATGGATCCTTTTGAAGGCGAACACAATTCAATCTCTGCGTAGGAGAAAAACTGGTTGTTAGTTTCCTCATGGCGGCAAAGTTTCGAAAGTGGATAACACTGGAAAAAGTGTTTCACCATCTCTTTAGAGGAGAACTTTCAATCAGCGATTTTTTTTTCTCCCACAATAGATGTCTGTATATATCTAAGGTCTTGCCTCACTTCTCCTGAGGGTATTAAGGCGCGGTGAAGCCATTTCTCCTGGAAACTAGGGAACGACCCTTTCCGATCGCAATACTTGGCCGGAGGGAGAAGTCGTTAGTGGCTCATGTTGACGAGTCATCGCTACGTAGCAAAGATGCGACCTTATATAGTTGCATGACGAAGTAAGCAGAAGTGCACAGGCTGCCATTCGATGTGGTGCAAGAAATGTTCTCAGCAGCATTCATTTTGTGTTTCGTTTTTGGCCTTGATATGCTTATTTTTCTACTTGAGCTTTGTATTTTCCCAATTTGATTCCTCCATCGCCTTTTCATGCAACTTCTTCGGGGGGGGGGGGGGGGGGGGGGGGGGGGTGGCTACACGCATCCTTCCCAAGGGTGGACTCATTTTGGTGGATTGTGGGTGGTGTGCGTGCGGGATAGGAGCTGCTGGTTGATTAGGTGGTAAGTGGGTGGGATGGTGGGGACGGAGGGTTATTAGTGGTTGGTTCTTTGCTGAAATACACAGAGGTGTTAAAGAGTTTGGGCCCAATGGATCACCCTCCTTTAAATGTCACGTTGCAAGTAAGTTAACGTGAATACGAAACCAGATATGCTGAGGTAAGTAAAATCCCAAGAATAGAGTACCTGCTTTGCTCCTTTTCGAGGGCTGGTGATAAGAAAATACTGTCGCCAAGATATCGATGGACTTAAATGCGATGTGCAACATAAGCAATTTCGGTTCTACGAGTTTTGAGCTGATAATAAATTGCAGAAATGTGTTATCGAGATACAAAAAAAAAATCTAAGGTTGTGATGGCCTGATAATTCTCATACAAAGATGACGCAGTTTGCCCGGTAGAACGGGATAAATAGTGAACATATGATACAAAGTGTGTGTCATGTAACTACCTCCATTCAGCTCGTGACAGTGTTGGTGACAATTATGACTACCAAACTGCTACCAAAAAGCAGCAGTTGTAATCGCGGTAGTGATTATAGCGGACAAGTACTCAATGAAAAAATTATGCGGGCTTTTGAAAGAGCTCGGAAGTGCATATGTGTCGGTTATCAAATACGTGCACAATACCAAATCTCACCAGATGAGGCAGGGCAACACAGCTAACATATAAACCAGAGAACGCATGGGCACAGTGAGATAACAGCATATATCTCTATATTAGTTTTATTTTAGCACTCCGCTATAGTTTACACTGAAGCGCATTGCGAACTACCAGTTCTTTGAAAATTTCTTGCCTAATGTCCAGGCAAATTGGTTTCAGGGAACAAAAAAAAGCACGTGTGACTTCCACACAAGTGCCAGTCTTACTCCTTCCTTCCGGATGTATGCAAATAATATATATCTTGTTTTTTCCTTAGTTATTTTCAGCGCGGATACTGCTGACTACAGCAGAGTTATCGCATGAGCACTAGTGATTGCACCGTTAGAAAAATCATTTACTCCATAAAGACGAGAAGTGTTACTCGCTTATAACTTAGCCTCCAATTTGAACGTGGCGACGTCGCATTCTCCCCAAGAGCTCGCAAACATCTCATTTGGGCTCTTCCAACCCGTCGCATCGACAGAGCACGTCCGTAGACTGTGACGCTGGTCTCCCTGCTCCACCAGAACACGCCAACCGGCCGGGCGTGACGCCTCGGCCATCGAACCCTCTCTCCATTTCCAATCCCCGACCTGCGCTTCATCCCAGCTGGCGACCACTGATGTCCAGCCTCCCTTCCTCCCGTCCTCCCGTCGTTCTCTCGCAGCAGCTAGAGAGCGTCGCCATCCATCAGGGCCTAATTACGCTCCCGGCGCCACTCGGAGCACATTGCAACGCTCGCGCACGGTAGCCGCTGTACCCGAAGGCGACTTTCTGGGGGAGGCTGAAACGAAACCCACGTGCTCACGCCGATAGCTTCATGACCGGCGTGAAAAACTTGTAAGGTTGTGTGCATAGCCCCATATTTAATCCATCGCGTCTCGGTTGCGTGTGATCCATTCAGCTTGGTATTCAACTGTATCCGAGCCTGTACTTCGTTGAGTGGTCTGTTAGACAGACAGGCGCTGAATATAACCCTCGAACTATCCGCTTCCGTGCAACCTATTCGTACTCCCAACTGTGCAAAGATCGAAAGCGCTATAGTTGTATTGCTTCCTTGGTCATGTTTTCGATGACCTCAGAACTATTCAAAGTTGGAGGCATTTCAAGACTTCTAGGTGCCATTACAAGAAAGCGTGCAGACTAAATCGGGAAACAGAAAATCTTTGTTTCATAAAATCTTGGTCTCTGTTTTAAATACCGCCCAGATATCCCATCATGACTCTCCGCTCAGCGAGATTGCCCATATAATTATTCATTTTCTATTGTTCTTATGACAATATTCGTCTACTTGAGCATTTATGCTGCACGACCCCTGAAAAAAGAGCTTTCGCTTTTTGGGCGAGTCGTTTATAACAAACAGAAGGAAAACAAACACCGGGTTCCACACTCAAGCCCCGCACAAATGAGTCGCCTCAGCAGTGTCCGGTCTATACCTGCAAAGAAGGAACCCCTACCGCCGAGTTATACCTCGGAGAGGAGATTGTCCAACGAACAACAAGAGTTTGCTAGTTCCACCTAGTGTGACCATAAAGAGGGAAAGAGGCTCCTCCAGACACTCCTCCTCGTCGGAAGGAAATGGCCCTCATAAAAATTAATCCTCACCGTCTCCTTACCTCGCCGCGGCAAGATCGCTTGCGGCCGGAGTGGCCAAAGCAAAGCATATCGACCACTTCAGCGTCTTTTCAAGCTTAGTTGCAGCGATGCTTGTGATTGTGGTTCACTGTTGCTGCTTCAGTGAGCTGCATTGGTATACAGTCTGCCCATTAAAGGCTAAGAAATCTTTTACGCCCGACCACTGTGCGCAAAGTACCTTTGAGGACTTGGAAAAAATCTTTTTGATTACTTTTCCTCTCTCTCGAAGCGCCTGCTGTCTGATTGTTTGTGGAGTGGATCAAACTAGAAAAACGATTACCCTCCTGCGGAAGCCGGATGTAGAATATATCTGTAGCTTAATGCGGAAGCACAACTTCTTGACATTTAGTACGAACCTGCGTAACGTATCAGGCTGTTCTGAATCATGTACACAAGAACAAGCCTGCTTTGGTAGCTAAATGCTTATTACTTTCATTAAATAAAGGGATTGATTCAGTGCCGCTTGCTATGATTGCATTTTAATGGAGGCAAGATTGAACAGTAGCCTGTCAGTTTTGTGATGTTAGTGACTGCTAAAGAAACCCAGGTGTCAATCAATCATCTGGAGCGGTGAAGTTGTGGCACGAAGAGCAGCCTGAGGCGTTGCTGTTCCTCCTAAAGTCAATTAGTCAAACATCTGTCAATTACTGAATTAAAACCAGCGGAATTTGTCTAACCGGTCAAATGCGGCAATATATTTTCGATATTCTTAGTTGCAACGAGAACCTTGATTAAAATCAGCGACATCAAGGGAAGTCAAGCCTTTACAATCAAAGGTTACCTTCTTGGCAATACCAATAATTAAAAGACATTGTTCATAAATTCTTCGTAAATTTTATTTGTTTATTTTTATTATTAAGCAATGGGGATGGTTTCTGTTCTTTGTTAATTGTCTGCTTCTAGCGATTCATATTCATCTATCTTTCTAGTGCTCCTTTCATCATGTGCGTTTTAAAACATAAAACCGCAATCAGAAAATAAACTTTATATTTCGCCCTTTGGTTTGCAAACACCTCATCGTCATCATCACCATCATCAGCCTGACTATACCCACTGGAGGGACAGAGTAGATTGAGATCCAAAGTGGGATCTCTCCCGCACCACTAATGTATCGCGGGTGAGGAAAGTCCAATGAAAATTTAAATAAAACGGTCTAGTACCAAAAGTGCTTTTTTATATATATAAAAAAATATAGTACAGGGGGAAGGGTAGAGTAGAGGTTTGGAAAGAGGAAGAGAAAGATAGAGAAGTATACCATCATCGCGTCCCCCAGCCAAGGGAGCAGGCCAGCGCAATCGCCGGCGTTTATTTCTGAATGAATGTTTATCAAATATACAAATTATACATAAAAATTCCCTGTTGCAACATATGATATAGGTTACATATAAAACTGATGTTGTTATACACATATTAGCAATTACTCAAACAATATACATTATACATTTAGATACATTATCCACAATAATTATATAAACACAAATTTATACTGAACATATTGTAAGCATAAACTTCATAAACATCTGGCTCTCCCCTTCCACTTGTAACACACTTCAATGAATTACTTATGCTTGAAATCTTCAGTTGCATTCCACACTTCTCCATGCACCATCCAGAGCTTCACAACACAGCAGAATATCGTTCCTCCTGATTTGTTGTATCACTGAAGACACGTTTCGAATATCCAACACCGCACCTCACAACACTGCACTGCACAAAATACTTTTCTTCTTGAATGCACCAACACTGCACTTCACAGCACTGTCCGATATATTTTTCTTCTCGGATACTCCAGCACTGCTCTTCAACACTGCTGGTCGCTTTGTTCTTGATCTTGCACATCTTTTCCTTTCTCGGTACGTTGTTCCTCTTGACGTCATGCGATGTCCAACCCTCACTTCACTCTTGTGTTGTTGACTGCTATGTAAATGGTATCTTGCATCTATACATTCAGAAATGTTTCTTATTTTTCTTATTCTTATTACTTCCTGTGTTTTGTTTGTGTTGTTGTGTCCCAATTTTATGTGGGGTTAAAGGGGCGGGCATTTGTGCCCACCTCGGTTGGCCTGAGCTGCCCCTCAGCTCCCACACCTGTTATACCCAAAATGTATCCTATATGATCTAATTTAATTCATATGATTTTTCTAATATTGTTTGCACCATGCTTTCTAAAGTTTTGTATGTTTCCAGGTTTTTAATTATTTTTGGTTTACGTAGTTGTAAATTAGGGCCTAATACTTTTATTAATTGTTCTCTTTCCTTGGGAAGGCCTCTCCCATATTCCTCCAATTAACCCGGTCCTGTGCTAGTTGCATGCACAACCTCGTTCACCAATCTAACTTTCTGCCGCCCCCTGCTAGGCTTTCCTTTTCTTGAAATCCAGTTTGCTGGAATCCAGCGGCCATCAGTTATCCTCTCTTCGCACTACATGCTCTGCCCATACCCGTTTCTTCTTCTTGATTTCCACTAGAATGTCAGTAACTTGAGTTATTTCTCTGACCCACTCTGTGCGCCTCCTGTCTCTTAACGTTGCACCTACCATATTCCTTTCCATAGCCTTCAGCGTTGTCCTTAATTTAAGTAGAACCCTAGAACCCTCATCGTTAGCCTACAATTTTAAGCCCTATAGGTGAGAACACCTACCAACGCGAAGGTATAACACAGAACTCCTTTGCACGGTATGCGCTTCGTATAAAATCCTGAGAACTGTATTGAAGGAAAAGCCTTTAGAATAACGTATCCCCTCTAACAAGCAGTAAAATAAAACTAGACCGAAGTACCTTGACCACGCATGCACTTAGTAAGAACTGATTTCTCCTTTCCTGAAGAAGGACTACGTGTCAGCGCTCAGTCTCTCGTCATCTTGTACACAAAGACCGAAGGGGCACTGCACCTCCTGTGCAGAAACGATGATTGGAAGTGATAGAGCTCTGTCCTCAAGCAAACAAAAAACAAAAAACAAAAACAAAAAATTAGGCTAGAAAAAAAAATATAGCACCATGAATAGTTCTAACCTAGCTCGCTCCTTTTATGCCGCACCCCGTAACAAAAGCGGCTAGGTTCATTTGACACAGGAGAACCCCAGGGCTGCGACCCCAACTACCACGCAATCGTTTTTTCCTCTTTATGACGTTGCGCAAAGCACTCAGAGTTAAAGCAAAAATAAAGGATGCATGGAACGGACGCAATCCACGTGTGTCGAAATGCTTGAGTTAGCACAGTGATGTTCATAAAAGAAGCGGCCAGGGTAGCGTGTTCGTGGCGGCCGAATGTCGCCACAAAAACGATCCCCTGACTGTTCAGGGCGTAATGGTAGTTCGTTTTGTTTACTTTTTCTGTTTCGGCCGGTTGTCTCCGCATTTTTTTCCTCTCCTAGACGCAGCCCCGCATGGAAGCGTTCGTTGTCCTTATCTGCGCTTCTTCTTCGCTCTCTGGCCGTTTCATGCCTTTCATCCCATTTTACCTTCTGCGAATCAGGTGTCATGCAATGTGAGATAGACACACCATTCCTTTCTTCTCAGTAGCTTTCCCGTTTTCTTTTATTGTCTTCATTATTATTTTTAATTATATACATCCTACATCGTTCTTTTCCAGCTGGCCCTTTTCGTGTGTCTTATATGAGTGAGGGAGAGTCTTTAGGACTCATTACATTCTTCATTTCATTACCAACTTCTTATTTAGATATTTTAGATTCCCAGTGCATTCAGAGGGGTTTGCATTCATGGGCTGCCTTCGACAACGCGTAGTTTTACTTTTAAAGCGTTATATTTCTAACCGGTCGATCCGATGGTGGCCGCAAGTTACTGAGAGATACACGCATTTTAAGACGTACCATTCGCACGGTGTTACATTGCTTTGAGTCGGATGGTGCAACGTCCTTGGCCCCGTTCAACACATTTGATAAACATTTGCAGTTGACACAAAGGCGACGCTGTTATTGGCGCTTTTTAAAGCACAATAAAATTCGTATTGTGGAACACACCCTTTCTTTATTAGTTTGGTTCTGTCCCTATTGAACGATAAAAAAATATGATGTGCTATATGGGCGCGTTTTTCGTACTTGTTCGATGCAATGTTAAAAGTGACAATTTCTCCAGGCACAAAAGCAGTGAACCGGAGTAAGTCCAACGCCTCAAATAGCTACTATTATACTACCTGTCTTTATTGTTTTAGAAAAGAAACATACACCCGCACTCTCTGTCGTTTGACCTGTGTCCTCTGTTGAAGTCGATTCCATTTATCTGCTGATTGATTTATGCGCTGAACCTCTCCCATATAGCTGAAAGTAAGCGCGAAGGGCGAGAAAGAAAAAAGGAAGACTTCGCGAGCGCTTATGTCGCATCACTTCTTGCCCACCTTTCGCGTTAATTTTTGGCTATGAAAAACCAACTAGCTCCACTTCATGGCTTGAACTCTTCTATATTAACGGCAGAAAATTAATAAGAATGGCGAAACGTCATCGTTCACTGTCACATGACATGGGCACGATGACGTCTTTTCCTGGAGCTTGAATAAAGATAAGATCCTTCCTTTTCGCCAGCGAAAAATCCCATCCTGTTTAGCCAAAATCAACGTGTGATCCTCCTTGATCCCCTTACATTACGTGTTATCCCCTCACATTAGAGTAGCAAAACGAAGCGGAGTTTCTGAGTAGGCCACTATACAGCTGAAAACCCTAGTAGCATGGGGCTCACCTTGAAGCCTGACTACCGTAGTGACCAGTACGATGTCTCTCGGTGCACCACGGACTCTAAGTCGGCGCCGGAGGCAAAAAGGCCTTGCGCGCATCCACGACAATGGACGATGCCGCGGTGCGCGTTAGCCCCAACGGTGTTTGCTTCCTGACCTCGAAGAATGTGAGATATTGGTCTTGAGATCTAGCAGAGTCGTTACTTAGCGGCATAGCAGCGAACTCTTCTCAGTGTGGATGCGTGTTTGCGTCGCGTGCCAGCCCGCAGTGATTTACGCGCGTGCGTGCGGCGTGTACAAAGCGCTTTTTGTTTGTTTCGCGGTTCCTGTGCGCTTTTACTTACCTATCTGCCTCTTGCAAAAGAAATATGGGCAGGCTGTCACCCCCCATGCTCCATTAAAATAATATATATACTTGTCCATATCGTGTATGTCATGCAGGAAAGAACAGCAGTCCCGGTCTTCGACGCTTGAGATTACTTGACAAGTGGTGCCTCAAACGAAGCAGTTCAGTTGTTAGGCGCCGTGTCAAAGCAAAACAGGTTGCTGCTGTCAATACAATTTAAAGCAAAAGCTCGAAAATTGTATATACCCGTTTCTGTTTGGAATACCGCAACTACTGAAACATGCGACCGCAGACTGCTGCATAGCAAAATCCAGTTTGAACAAGCCACTCTGTGCCTTCTGTATCCCCGATAGCGTTGTCTGAGTACCTTTTCCTCTTTTTTTTCCTTCTTTTTTTTTTTTTTTTGCTGATAAGCTTCTTTCGCGTTGTCAGTGGTATGGCGCTCAACTGCTGATTTCGACAACGGGGGGTTCCATCCCTGCCGTTTTTAAAGGCGCTCCTCGGTTGTGGGATTTGACTGCACGTTAAACAATTCCACGTGGTCTTTGACACCAAAGCCCGCCCCTACATCATCGATCACATAGCCAATGTCGCATGGCGCGTAAAACTAATATATGCATTTTTTTCTCCTTTTTTTTCTGTTGAAGGCGTCTGCACATCCCTTTCATTTCAGTTCGCTTTACAGAAATGCTCGAACATTTGAGAAACAAATCTTCGCAGCACCTGTTACAATAAATATTACATAATTGATATAGAGAAATGTACACGGGTAGCTCATTAGAATCCCTTTTCGTGTGTGCTGTCTTTCGAGCAAACTCGTTGTTTCTGACAGGGGGAGTAAAATAGCTTCATATGGGCTTAACTAACAATATATGTTTCGGAAATAAATACATGTATTTATAGTCGCATGATGAGATGAACGCCATTTCTTTCAGGATAGTTTTATATGCGGCACCTGTATTGGCAGTAACCCCAATATTTTGCTTCCCATAATATTGAGTCACTGCCCAACCATAATTACAATGATAAAGAATTCTTCAGCATTCAAAATTCTTTGCTAGAACATGACAGCCACCAAGCGCAGTATTTACGACGTCTTCGCAGATACTGATTCGTAGCTTCTACTTTAACGTTACTGAAAATTAATCGCTGATAGTTCTAAATTTTGTCAAGTGTGTAAAAGTTCTTTCAGAGGGTGAAATATTGTCATTGAAAAGAAATTAAACTACTAATTTCCCATTTATCAACATCACGCACATAAAAAAGTTCTTATACTTCCCTCGGTTTCAGAAGATCATTTAGTCGTTTCACAGTACAACACTACCAGATTATCTGCCGCAAAACGCATCCGCCTTGTTATGAGCTCGGCAACCTCAATCCACTCACTGCTCTACACGTGAGCAGTCAGCTTTCCTGTGCGGCAGGGTTTCCTGTACAGTGTCGGCGTAATCTCATTTTTGGGGAATAGTTGTGCCTGGTTTTTAGCCAGAGTTGATGTCCACTCAGTCTATGGCAACCCGCCTAGCAGTGCGCTGTCAGTGCTACATTTAACTTGATTAATTCTCGATTCAAGTATGATATGTTCAGTCAATCAATCAATCAGTGAGTTTATTTTCTCATAGAATGTACAGCGGAAAAGGGTGACAGGGCAACAAGCACCTTTATTGCACCTTGATTGAACTCCAGTGCCCCAGCAGCATCGACGAACGATGCAATATTTACATTTATACACAATTTGGCACTTAGAAAAAAGAAAAATGAACATGCAAAATACATAAGAAGGTGTATGTCATCAAAGGCTCGAATAACTAGGACACACATGGTATATTATACCACAATACATTGTGTACGGGGGTAGCAAATGACACTATATAAAGAGGTAAGGTCAGCAATACCTTTTAGCCACAGTTGTGCGATATCGATCTGTAGCGCATCCTACTGATTTAGTACTGTTGGTAACATATGTTGAGCCATTATTTTACCATAATTAGTTCGTGATGACGGAACCAGCCAAGATGATGGATTACGAAAAACATTGTTACTGAAATGTTTTGTTAGTTGGGCTAAATCTAAAAATACGTCTAAGGTACCTTTAATGGCCCGTTTATAGGTGCAAAGTAATTTATGCGAATATATATCTTGCGCCCGAATGATTTTGTGGCTACGAAAAGTGGTACTGTGTGTTCCAAGGCTGACATATTTCAATTGTGCGGACACCTCGTTTCTGGAGGCAGCAAATTTTATGTAAATTGTTGCAGTGGTGTTGCTCCAAACTAAAACACAATAACAAAGATGGGAATGAAAAATAACAGTAGATCATGCGTTTTACTGCAGCTGGAAGAAAATGACGACAGCGGTTTATCCTTCCCGCTGCCCTGCTTAAAATTGATGAAAGGTAGTTGACACGATCATCGCACGAGAGCTATTCCACGAGAGCCAGTGATTTGACACATTTTTCTGTAGAAACTACACACGCTCCTAAAACGAGTTTTCGGTGCATCAACTAATGAGCCGCGGGAACGAAATAGCACGCATTTCACTTTCGCTTCATTTAAAATCAGCGAATTTTTTTCACACCAAGTTTTTAGTTCACAACAAAAATCACTTGCTTTTATTTCTATTTCCGTCATGTTATTTCCAGTGCAAAAAGCGGTACAGTCATCCGCGTCTATAATAAAGCAGCAACTATTGTATATTTTTACAATGTCATTGATGTAGTAAAGAAACAAAATAGACCCAAGAATACTGTCTTGCAGAACTCTCGATTTTCTATGTCTAAAACGTGACCTGTTATTATTTATGTCAGTAAATTGGAACCAACCTTCAAGACAAGACTGTATCAGTTGCTGAGCCGCTCGTTTGAAGCCATATCTTTCAAGCCTATCTAGTAAAATTGAATAATTCACGCAATCAGCGGCTTTACTAAAGTCTAGATATAGTCGGAGAAGCAGCAATTTATCTTCGAAATTTTTATTATCATTCCTGTTTGTACCAGCAACGGGGTTTCTGTTGTACCGTTTTTTTTCTAAAGCCAAATTGGTGCCTAGTTAAGAGTTCATGTTTATGAGAAAACGATGTCAATGCGTATTTTAATCACCTTCTCAAGGCCTTTACAGAAAATAGGTAATATTGAAACTGGCCGGTAATTGCCAAGGGTATTCTTGTCACCATGTATGTGGATTGCAATTACCCTTGCCGTTTTCATGCTGTTTAGAAAAAACAACTGTTTAAAGTGAGCAGTTATAAATATGTGTTAACATAGGAGCAATTATGTGAAGTACGTATTTAACCGGTCTGATTTCTATGTCATTTGCATGGCGGCTGTAACTATTTTTAATTGTTTGGAAAAGTGAAGTAACTTTCTAGACACTCATAAGGTGGAAAAAAATTGAATGTGAAAAAAGGCAGGATGCACAGTGCTGCTTCTGGAGAAGGTGTAGAACTTGAACCAGGCTGCCTCGATTCATTCTAAAGTGTTTCATCAATTCGCTTTTTGTTATGGCTTCTGCTTATCCTTTAGATGTGTATTGCGCACATGAGATGCAAACTTCCCACGTGTTACGTACCCTTTACTAAACTGTTGCTCGCGGTGATGTATGTCTTGTCATTATATTTGCCCTGTATTATCACAATTGTTTTTACTCTGTCTTGTACTGCGCGTTGTATTTAACTAATTGTTCCTATTGTACATCGCTATTTTGCCCCCCTTACTCAATGCCCTTCTAGAGCCTGTAAGGTATTTTGAATAAAAAGATAAATAAATAAATAAATAAATAAATAAATAAATACTGCATGTCAACAGTACCTCTTGCTGGGCTAGTTGGTGTGACCTGCAGTACATAGTGTTAACAGATAAAAACAGCGCTAACTTTCACACAAACCACACAGGAAAAGGAACAGTATGGCCGCTTATGTGTGGTTTGTGTAAAATTAAGCGCTATTTTTATCTTTGTTAACAACACGTACTGCAGTCACAGCACGAACCTTGTATCTCCGTGGGCTTGATACTAAATTTGCCTGTCTCACTCGTATACGACACGCGCACGGTGTTGAAAAGGTGATATGTATTCTTCAGGCCCAAGTAACTGGCCTGTGAGCGCCGTAAAACGAAAAAGCATGCAAAGCGGTGCCAGTAAATCTAAAAGACGGGTGGTTGCGTGCCTTGTTTTCCTAAAATCTGCGCATCTTTTTTTTTTTCTTGCTGCATTGCCGCAGTCCATGGATTTTTTCTGCAATATTGTAACACTCTAAACGGTAAAGCGCTAATGCATTGCATAAGGCACTTCCTCATCGCTGACAAACCCGCCATAAACTCGGAAGCAGACATATGCAGAAATGCGACAGTGGCGCCACCTTTAGGTCGATTTCGCGGCAAATAACCATTGCAGTTAGGTTGGAGGGGCCGGTGCCGGCCGTCTGTCTGGTGGGATGTTGGGTTTCGGGAGGAAGGCTGCCTGACGCTGAGTCATCCTTCTAAGCCAGTGGCTCTTCTGCACCTGTCGAAGTAGGCGTTTCTTCACTAACGGCCTCCTCGTGCATCCTCTTTCCGCCAGCAACACTCATGTCGGGCTGAGAAACATCCATTTTTCCATCTTCTGTTGACGTCTTTGTTTTAAAGGCTCCGATCTCTTTCCCGGGAACGTTGACGGTGGTGTCCTTGACTGCTAACTTCATTGCGCTTTGTCTTCGTATCGTCGCCCTCCTTTTCTGCGACACTGTCGATAAGTGTGGGAGATAGGATGGACAGAGTCGCCTCTTTCTCACCAGCAGCCCTCGCAGCATCCTCTGCTTCGTCTTCATCCTCTCTTCTCATGGGTCCTGCGGCGTTGTTTTCACAAATTCAGACTCATCATGTCTGAAACGACGACAGTGTGTGCATCGTGGCACTCGGCAATCGCGACGCACGTGACCCGTGGAAAAGCATATAAGGCAAAACGGGGCTTTCCCAGGCAAGACAATAAGAGCCTGATCCCCGCCGACACTTTCTTGATGTGGCAGGTCGTCAAGTGTGACACGAGGCTTCAACTTCCGCATCGACAAACCTTTATCCATTGCACTTTGCATACATCACTGTTCTTTCGAGACTTCTCTCATGGTTCCAAAAGGAGCCAACGCTGCTTTCATGTCGTTTTCCCTAAAGTTGTAAACCTGACAGCGAATTTTCATTCTCATTACGTCGTTTCAGCGATGCACTTTCGCTCTTCCATATTCACGTCACGAGCGGCGAGCAGCTTCTTCATAACTTCCTTGCTCTTGAAGGTTATAGACCGATTTGGTACGCCCCCAAGGCATAACCTCGGGGAGCAGTGCCAAACAAACCAGTGTGTCTCGAAAATATTCTACCTTGTAAAGACGAGCACGAACGTCAGTGAGCATAAAAAGCGTATTCAAGACGATACGACCTATGAGCAGTCAGGGCAAAACAACGGCGTAATCCTGTTCCCTTCCCAGAAAAATCCTGTTTCCGCGTCCACGCTGGGCCGCTCATAACGCTCCTTAATTCGGAGCACATTTCGACACGACCGTTCGTCACAGCGAGCGGATTAGGAATCCCCATTACCTAAGTTATGGATCATATTGTCACGTGGTGGTGACAAGATCGTTGACACAAAAGAAGACACAGGATTGATGGTACTGAAATTAACTGTTTATTGGGCTGACTTGCACCCACAAAAGAACTAAGCAACTCGGCGGCGGCGATAGCCACAAACGTGCTTCTCGATCGTCGAACAAAGAATGTCCGTCGCACTCGTCAACGCTCAATTTAAAGGCTGCTCAGAACAATCCAGATAACGTCGCAAACTGCTACTAGCACAACCTGGAACGATCGGAATCTTCGAGATAGATCTCGGCGCATCGTTCGCGACAAAGAAAATGATAACGTGTCGTATCGCGACAACGAGCATGAACAAACACGGGATACAGAATTGATAAACGCGCCAGAATTACAATGATAAAGCCGCATGCCAGCGGCTGTCCAACAGGAACAAATAAACATTTAAACAGTTTGCGGCAACATGTAGCACACATTTGATCTTATGTTTCCCCTGCTGGTCATTTCATTGGTTTTCGAGAATGTTACTCATTCTTTGAAACTTTTGCCGATTAGTAAGAAATGAATGCTGCGCTTTGGCAAGTTGTTTTCACGGGCTCCGTCGTGGTGGCCCAGTGATTAGGGCAGTTAGAATGCCGTGCCCAAAAACACGGCTTCAAACACCATGCGAGGAAATCGGTTCTTACCATGGAGGCGAAAAAACAAGGGACCCGATTACTGTGCGACGTCAGTGCTCGTTACGGAACCCCAAGTGGTGGAAATCTCTCGAGTCATCCTTCAAGCAACCTGCGTAGTCTGAGCCGCCTTATGACGCTAAAATCCTATATAGTGTAAACCATATTCTCGTCATGTACGTGAAGGTACGTTGAAGCATTGTTCGTTATAAAAATGGGGAAAGCGTTATCAAAAAAAATTAAAGAAACACTTAATGAACAAATTGTAAAAACACAAAATAAGAATTCCCGCATTGTTGCGGCGCTGTCCTTAAACCAGTGAAAAAACTTCAACGCCAAGAAATATATGTGCTCGCAGCAAGCAAGTCAAACATTTCAGCATTGAAGTACTATTCGAAGATGCAAGTAGTATTTCTCTCAGATGTCACCAAAAAGCGTTGTCGACGGATAACAGAAAATGTGTGTAACGCGCTACTAACTTTTGTTTATGCCCAAGATGTGAATTTATAAACTGCATTTACTGCATCTTCCCCGCTATAATCATAACCATATCCGTCTGTGCCCCCACGAGAAGAAGCTAACTTCCACCGTTTGCCCTGCAAAGCGACGCTGGAGGCCCGGGGTAAAAAACACCGTTCTGTGAAAATGAATTGCGTTTAAAGCACATCAAACGCTTTTGTGTTGTTCGCTTTGCGCAGAGGCCTTTGAAGCCTAAACCGAAAGCATCCTTTCAAACCACACGCATGCAGTAACGCGAGGTGCTCTAGTTTCGCATGCGGCGCATTCTTAGTATTCAGCCCGCACTTCTTGGTTCAGGATTGGCGTTCGTTAGTTACACGTTTACCTTGTTTCGCTTGGAATCCCACGAAAGTCGTTAAAAGTTTCGATCGTCGAGAGCGAACTTTCTGGTTCAACGGCCAATAGCCAGGCTCCGTAGGGAGTCGGTTTCGAACGCGTGAACGCAGACGCCATGGCGCGGCACTTTGGCGTGATTAATCTACAGATATACAGTGCCTTCTTCTATCGAGCGCAGTTGAGTGAAACACTGAAGACGTTACGACGGGGTACATGGTTACACTCGCTTGGAAATAGTTCTGAGTCTGATATAACAATATTTTTTAGGGCGAAAACTCTACGGTTTTGTACAACTCTCAGTTCCGCCTGCTTCCTAATCAGAGTTAAATCAAATGTCCGGTTGAAATGTACCAATGCAGAAGAATTGCGTAATTATGTTTTCAGTCTCCGGTGCGCAGAGGCATATTTGCACAAAACGATCTTGGCATTTTCAAAATACTGCAGCCTTTAGGAAATTAAATGAAAAAGTAGGAGGTTTTATGCCACCATTCCTTCGAAACTTCGATATTTTACCGGTGCTGCGACAGGGGACGAGGAACAAGAAGAGGTGACAAGACAAGCGCTCGAACTAACAACTGAAGGTTTAATGAAACATACAAGGAAATATATTCTCACATGACAACCAGACGCGCATGCGCTATCCATTCCCACCAAAAAGCAAAACACACAGCTATGGATCCAAATATGTCAATTCGCAATCATTGATAATCACTGATCCTTCGAAACTGTAGGGCTGAATTGAAGATGCAAAGAGGGAGCGAGTGAAAAAAAAAAATCTCTCGAATTTCTTCGAAACGAGGAACCAACATGCGCAAGATTTATTTTGTTCACTGCGGGGAGGATTTTCTCATTCCTAATACCTCTGCGCTGGGGTCTACCCGTGGGCTACGTTCAAGCTTTTTTTTTTTTTTTTAATAAGTAGCGGCAGTTCACAGGCACAATGCATAAGTATGATGATTCCGACTTTTTGGAACCGCCAAGCGATTGCAGTATTGACCAGGTACGTGTGCCTTTCGTAGGCTTTTTAAAAGGAAGCCCTACTCTTCGCACTCCAACTGACGAGGTGACTCACTTGCCCGGTTTACCATGACACGCCAGAGCGGACCGAGCCGGAGTGCTCGTGCCACTGCCACTTCTTCGTCCTCCTCGTCCGTCGCATGGCCCAAGGCCACTGAGTGACCGTCCCTATCTTGGGCACGGAGCCTCTCCCCTGCTGCTGTACCACGGGGTAAGGGGGGCAAGGGGGGGGGGGGGATAAAAACTGCTTCATCTGCGCTTCATTGCTCAGTCTCGCCATGCATGCATGAGGTGCCTGCCGGTTTGTGTGGCACAACTTTTGCGCGGGCGTCAGGGTCAGCCTGATTCGCACTGAATATACTTCGCCGAGAAGCAACCGCGAAGAGCAAGCGTGATCGACTCGAGGCAGAGACCGACCAAAATGAGACGCTCGCATAGAGAAGAAGGTGCAGTATGAACGCGTAGCCACGTTTAACATATGTTAAGCTGGGTTAAATAGGTTTAATCGGAATAAACCTCCGCACTTATTTTTATAGATCTCAGCACTTCCGCGGATCTATCGCGAGAATAAGTGTTCGTTGCCTCACCGCATGAATTCACCACACCACATACCGATGACCAACGACGCAGGAAACTTATCAAGAAGCCCTCACTCCGTCGCAATTCTCTTCTGCGTATTCCGACTCGATTAGGTGGACTACGGAGAAGCATCGGATTGTGTGCGCAACACTGGAAATCAAAGAAACGACGGAGGTGCCGGGGCATAGCCTTGGAGCTCTATCTGCAGCGTGCTGTAAGGAAAGTATAGGACGGATGCGGTGATGCTACCGGAAGTGGAAAGCCTATTGTTCCAACCTCAGATGAGAGCTGCGGCCGACAGCTTCAAAAAAGATTGCTACTGCAATAGGAAACAGTAGAAGGAGCCACAGATGCAGGCTGAATGGAAGATGGACAGAACCGAGTGTTGCTTTATTGTGTGGGCGCAGGCGCTGACAATGAAGAGAGAAATCAGATCCGTTCGCAGAGCACGATTTCGTTGGCTAGAAACGTGACTCCCCCATTCGAAGCCCCACAGAAGAAAGGCGTCGGGCTGCCAGCTTCCCGTAGCCGTAGATCTTATTTTGTTGTGCTTGCTTAGCAGGAAGCAAGTAGCACACATTGTCTTTAGTACTATTTTGAGATTTCTGCTGCCAGATAGAAGGCAAATCACTCTCAGGCGCCGGCACGCATTTTGTTAGCAGACGACTGTGCCAGCCGAACATCCAACGAGCACACCGACATAGCTCGGAGCGTCTGATTCATAGCTAGCTTTCGTAACGACTCGAATGGAGAGAATAGTTCAAAAGAAATCTAGAAACACGATAGCAGTGACCTCACGTTAGCCCTTTTCGTCATGTTTAATTTTCACATAGCGGTTCTCTTTCCGTTATAATGAAAAGAACGGAAGGTTTCATATATATATAAAAATATACATATAAACACAAATACAAATTTAGAAAAACATAGAGAAGTGTGCGG
>JAJIZL010000105.1:904426-915059 GCA_023969395.1 Amblyomma maculatum
TCTATGTATATATATGGTCCACCATATATATACGGAAAAAGCGAGAACAAAGATCAAAATCAGTTGCCTTCGGAGAGCTAGAAACTAGGTGGTTTCTGTGGCCTTGTAATGGGCAAAGGCAAATATGTGGCCAAGTGTGGTGTATGCTGCAAGCACCCCATGAGGTCGCCGCCTGGCGAATATTATGTACAAAAGAACCTCGCAAGCACACAAACTTGCAAACAGGCAATTCTCCGCAGATGTACAGACACACGAGTCCAGAGGAGGCCAGCGGAAATGAGCAATGCAGTCAGCAGGTCGGGTTCATGTTCGGGCTCTCCAATAAAACTTTATTAAAAGCTAAGCATTTGCCTGCAAAGAAATCGTGCCCTAGGAGGCACCGAGATGTCGTAGTTTCTCTCCACACATCGATCAGCCATTTTTATCAGCTTCTCCGTCCTTTTTGACTACACATTGATGGTGGTGCCACCACATAACTTGTATGGTGGCAGTGTGTGGAGTGTTCGACTGGGAGAGTCATTGGTTGCCGACATGACGGGAATTTCGGCCGTAGGCTTTCCTTTCCCAGCTGGTGCACCCCTGAAGAGTCGGGCGCTTAGCCGGGGGACCCCTGTACTCATTTGAATTAACCGGCTGAGTAACCGGCGTTAGTGCGAACCGAACCCACAACCTCCCGCAGCAGAAACAGGCGCCCAAACGCGAAGCTACTGCTGCCGCCTTCCAGGGTCTCCCCTCCGATGCCGACTTTCGTCCGAACTTTTCGAGAGCCTTATTTCACGGTTCCATCAGCCCCCAAATATTTGTCTATGCTCAAAACCTCAAGAAGCAAATTGAGGTTTTTGACAAAAAAAATTTGAAGAAACTTTGATGCTTAGGAAATGACGCTCCCATAATTTGATTTAACGCCTGTCACTAGAGAGTGAAGTTGTTAATCCGGTTGCTGTCAAAAGCTTTAATAACCGCAGCTTGCCCTCATGTCCTTAAGGATCGTAAAGCTAGACTCCACTTCCTAAGAAGCAGAACGCAGGATTATGACGTAACGTACTTGAAAGCCACAAACACGCATTGTAAGCAAAACCTGGAGAGATGACTGTGATACTCAACTTGGCGCTAACATCCAAGTGACTTCGCTGTATCTTCGACCAGAATTGTTTCTGCACGTCTTCCACAGAGCTGAAAGAAAAGGGTGCATTATTTTGTGGTCCACCCGAGCATCATCAAAGGTACGTAAGACTGCGTGAAGCATCATGCCAACCGATATCTTAGTTATCGGACGGGCGTTGTTTACGAGGTTCTCCTAACCTGTGGAAGGGCGTACATCGGTCAGATGGGCAGATGTTTAAATGATCGCATAAGGGAACACCAGCCTTCTTTGAGGACTAAAACAGGGTCGAATTTAGCCTTGCACTGTGGCGCTTGTCCCGAAGCTACACGCGACAAGCCATGCCTACCTTTGCTAAAGAAAACAAAAATTTTAAAGAGAAGCAGAGACCGCATTGCCGTGAACTTACCGAGACGTTTTTCATTGGTAAGTGTGCGGATGATTGTGTAAGTAAGCGTTCAATCAACCTTTATAAAAAAAGAAGAGAGATTTCTGAACTGCGCATGGGTTTAGATATGATGCTCGAAGGCATATAAGATGTTTTCCTTCCATATGAATTTCAGTCGCAAGTCTGCGCTTGTGTACCTTTCTCGTTTTTGTTTTTGTGTGCACAGTACATCTTGAAGATAAAGTGTCGGTTTCTGTCCACACTAGGGACATGTGTCTCTGCATACGGTCGGGTGTATAGTGCTGTAAAAAAAAAGGCATGGATAAGAATTTGTTTGTAGCTGCCGCCAAGACACCGACTGCTCCCTGTTTAATACCTTGTGGGGCGGAGGATACCGTCTTCTGGTCTCCCGGTAGTGCACCAAAATGTCTGCGTTGGGACGGGTCACTGCCTCGGTATCTTCGGCCTCTGACCTCCTTCGGTTTGCATAACCTCGAGCTATGAGATCGGCCTGGATGTTCCAGGAAATGCCGTCGTTCCTCGGAGCGCAAAGTATGAGTTGTTTTTAGTCCCTTATCCCACCAACCTTCAAGACAAGCTGCGCTTCCCTGTGCTCTCCGTATGTGTTTGTTAAGCCTGGAGCCATTAAATTCCCGTCTGCCGCTCCTATTGGCAGCCAGCGCTGTCTTGTTCGCCTTCCTGAGGATCGCTTCCACTTGCTATTTCTCCGTCTGGCTCAGGTGTTGATAGGGAAGACTGTACGTGGCTCTGCTTACGACAAGCGCCCGCACTAACTTGAACGTGCCTTCCTTCTTCATCCTCTTTCTTCTATATGCGAGGAATAAATGACAACTGCTTGTATACCCTGCCAACGAGCTTTATGCGGAGGAAAAGTGAATGGCTTTTCTGCAGAAAAGTGAAACTGGTTTGGAGAAAAATAAAGCTACCAGGTAAACATTGCACTTCGATTTAATATTTTCACGTATTGTGCGTATGTCTCGCACATCAACACGTAAGGTACTCGCACCTAGACGGAAAAGGAAAGGGCTGACACCCGCTTGAGCCTGCTGTAAGGCGCGTCACTCGTCCGTTTTGAAGAACGGTGCTGCGGCGCCTGCTGAGAGAGGAGGAGGTATATATTTATGAAAGCAGTTTGCTAAGCTAGTCGGTTAAATTTCGCAGTAATTACGCACCATCGTCCGCAAAGAAAGTCTGTACATAATTCTCCCTGGCTTCGGAATTTACGGAAAATTGGGCCAGGCGCAAAGGTCGAACCCGTAGAAGGGACTGTTCGTGGTGGTTGCTTCAGGTATAGATGGTTGGTTGAGTCGGTATTTGAAGCTGAACGCGAAGCGGGAGCTACGTTAGTCTAATGTTAGCAAACAAAAGCCCACATATTGTGAATATTTTAAATTATATGAAGTGATTAGTCATTAAAGTCGACATGATAGCAGCCGTGCAACTAACTTGAAAAGTCGACTGGTTTAGCCACACGACTATAAAATCTCTTTCAGTAATCATTTCTTCACTGAAAATCAACTCTACATCGGGGGGTTCCCATAAATAGATTGCGGCTAGGCAGTCAATTTAAAATCCTTATACGCACATCACAGCGTTAGTCTCGAGAAAGCGCGTCACTTGAAAGAAAATCACTATATCGTATACAGCGGGGAAAATGTGAGCGTTATACAGGCATAATCCGGATTAAATTTGTTTTTGCCCAGAAAATCCGTGATAGGGCTTCGTTAAACCACGTATTAAGGGCAACACCTTTTTCGTCTGGGGACCCCCAACGACATGTTGGAAATAAATGATGATGATGATGATGATGATGATGATGATGATGATCTAGAGAATCGCGAAGAGCTTTAATTTAGGCGAGCCAATTAACTGCTGAACGTTATCATTCGGACGATGGATTTTTGGTATTGAAGGTAGCGCAAAGAACGAGGGCAAAGTGGTAGAAGGCCACAACACGAGTGCTCGTGTTGCGTCCTTCTACTCCTTGGTCCTCGTTTTTTTTTTTTTGCGCTACCTTCGATATGAATATGATTCAATTCGCCCACCTTTCAACCTTACTACTACTGACTGGGCTGTTTGTTTTTTTTTTAAGTTTCCGCACCTACCCAATGAACGATTGCGTCAACCTCACTGCGACTCCATGCTTTACACGAATCCACCAAAGGCGAGTAGAATTTCTAATAACGAAGTGATTAGTCATTGGTATCCACCTAAGTGCTGCCAAACGGCTACAAAGGAAAGCTATACAGCTTCTCCAGAAACTTCGTAGTTGAATAAAAATTTGTCCTGGTCCTCGAATGGAACCCTGGAACCCGGGATCACTGCCTTTCCAGGACAGTCGCTCTACCAACTGAGCTAACCAGGATGGTCAGAATATCAGATGGTAGGGCGAGACCGAATTGATCAGTAACTCAAAATGAAAAATGTATTAGTACAACGTTTTAGGGCCCTTTCTACTCGTATGGCTGGGCTAATAACTAATAAGGTGGAAGCTGATAACTAATTATTTCCTCAGACACTGGTTGCTGCGCTCGATAATGCAAGGGCTGGCAAAAGACGTAATTTTAGTCGTGGCGGAAACATAAGCAATTCGCCACTTGCTTAATACAGCGGCCGAGCCTGCAGCGCACGCTCAGATTCGAGCCGACGGCAAAAGAACACGGCGACCCGTTCGTGTATACTGAGTTCTATTGAAGCCTTTTATGGATTCCCGCGACAAAAAGCAAGCTTTATGGCAACGGAACAAATAAAAACCAAAGCTCGCGGACACCCCCCAGGTTGGTTTGCAGAGGCTTATAGCGCCTACGTCTAATTCTTTTAATTTCAGTTACCTTGTTTACCTCTGATATGTTATTCGAACAAGCATGATGTCACCAAAAAATAATAAAGCCATCAAGCTGCCATTTGTGACATCTTAAAACTCTTTCAAATCACAGTTGATACATTTCTTTTGTGGGGAAGGAAACTGTCCATTTCAGTTAAACAGTAACTCTCCGGAGAACAAGAGCCTTTGTTCTTCAACAATGGATGAAGCGCTAACAACGCATTCACATGAAAGCAGACACAGACAAGCACTCACTGACAACTGATCTTTTATTGAAGGGAAACACATTATAGAGGCATACCGTGGCGGCGCTAATCAGAGGCAGCAAACGTCATAGGGTGCAAGGACCATAAAACCGATAACATACAACAGGCGTAAAAGTGATAAAAAACAGTTATGATAGAACAGATGGTTCGGAAAACAAACTAATCTATGACACTGGGTGTATAAGGCGAGATGAACATGAAGACAATCACAAAAATTCATCAAAAAAAAACCACTGACAATCACAAAAATTTTTTGAGACAAACGACTAAAAGGAAGGATACTGCAAGCACCCTATGTAATAAAGATTAGTTTTTCAACTCATCAGGCGTGTGCATCTAATTGCGATTCTAAATTTACTCACGAAATTCAACTGCGCCCTTCAAAAAAAGAAAAATCCCTCTGATATACCACACTGATATTGCACTTCGGAAAACATGGAAAGCTTATTGGTTCACGCCACAATGTTGTGTGCTTCGCGCTTTCTGCGCAGTAGGGTATTGACCCGGCGAAGTATGCCGCCGGACTTTAATCAACTGAAGCCCGACCTAACAGCGTGCCCTCCCTCTCGCGACGAAAAAAGTTCGGGTAAGTTGGAAGTCAGCCAAAATCATTCCAGAAATATATCAGTTGGTTTTACCAACAGGCGAAACCTGAGGCCAGCAGAATGCAAACAGAATAGAAAGCTTTTAAGATAAATATTTCGGAATCGCCCACCTAAGTGAAAAACTGAGATGTCGATCAATGGCATCCGCCGATAAGGACAGGCTGTTAGAAATCGGGACATCTTCGGTCAAAACGTATTAAATGAACGAAACCGACGGCATTGCAGCTCCTTTGCTGCCTCCAATAATTCGGAAAAAGCCTTCAGAATCCAAGGGTGCGTAGTTCGATCCGGCATTCGTTTACGCTGCCGAGACCATGCCTTGAGACGCCTGTCTCTCCGCGCAGATATCGTCCCTGCTTGGCAAAGCTGTCTTCTTGCTTTTTACGTGCACCTCGGAATTCGACTTGTAGCCCGCACAGGGACTTTTAATATGTAAGTAGTTTTCATTTCATGAAGGGAAGGTATAAAACTCTTTTTCTCTCATCTTTTCTTTTTTACCCCGCCGTGGTCGTGCAGTCTAGGGCGGTCGCTTTTTGTGCTCCACGATGCGGGATCGAATCCCTCCCGCGGCGACTGCTTTTTGATGGGGGCGAAACGGAGAGGCGGCGTCCGCGTGCTGTGCGATGTCAGTGCACGGTAAAAGTCCCCAGGTGGTCGAAACTTCGCAACCCCGCCCTAAGACGTCCCTTGTAGCTCGAGTTCCTTCGGATTGCTAAGCCCATAAAACCAAACCTATTCTTTTTGTCGGTGTGTCGCTAAGGCAGGGGGACTATTATATCCTTATTTATTTTTATTTGCCCATCCCAAACCCTGCCTGTCTCTCTGGCAATCTATTCATCCATCTGTCTGTCTGTCTGGCATTCTATTCATCCATCTGTCTGTCTGTCTCTCTGTCTCTCTCTGTTTCTCTGTCTGTCTCTAAGTCTGTTTGTCTCTCTCTTTAAAACAGTGCGTTGTTGGGCGAGTCGGTCAGTAATATCTTCAACTATAATGCGCACACAAAAACAAGGACGAGAAAGGTACACAACAAGCGAAGACTCGCGACTGAAATTGATATGGAAGGAAACAAATCTTCTATGCTTTCAAGCGTCATATCGAGATCTATGCGCGGTTCAGAAATCTGCCTATGACGCTTGATATGACGCTTGAAGGCATTTAAGATTTGTTTCCTTCCATATCAATTTCAGTCGCGAGTCTGCGCTTGTTGGGGGGGGGGGGGGGGGGGGTGTACCTTTCTCGTCCTTGTTTTTGTGTGCGCAGCATACCTAGAAGATATGTCTCACTTTCTCTGTCTGCCTCTCTCTCTCTCTGTCTGTCTGTCTCGCTATCCTTCTCTCTCTCTGTCTGTCTGTCTCCCTCTATCTTTGTCTGTCTCTCTGCCCCTTTCTCTGTCTGTCTCTCTGTCTCTTTTTGTCTGTCAGTCTCTCTCTTTGTCTGTCTGTCTGTCTCTGTCTAAATATCTGCCTGTTGTCTCTAAATCGGACTCTGTCACTGCCTGCAGCTATGTACCTTCCTATCGGCCTCCCTTTGTGCCTGCATATGTGCATGTCAGTTTTCTCCATATGTGTATATGTATGTCTGCCTATCTTTCAGGCGAGCTGCCTATCAATTTCTTGATATGTATGTTAGGCTTTTAGTAAGTCTATGTACAGGGTGGTCCTAAATATGTGCGAACACCGCGAAGCGAGGCCGCGCTCCGCGGAGCGTGAGCGCATCCGGCGCGGCCGCGCACAGAAGCAAAGTGGCGCAAGCACACAGGAGCTTGGAGGAGGTGCTTCGTGTTGTCTGCTACAGTAGGGAATGGCACCGTGTTTCTTAACTGAGAAGCGCACCTAACTGTGTACTGGTAGCGGCCAAACGCCCCGAGATGGCGTTATCGCAGTTCACTCACTTCAGTGTTTGCACAGTCCTATGGAAGGCTATCAATTGACCTCTCATACTAGCTTGAGCATGGGAATGTCTTATCCGCCGGCGGGGCTGATAAGCTCCTGCAAATGAGTGCTAGGTTAAGCCAGTAGCCTGCCTTAGTGAGTGCTGCTCGAATGATTTTACAAAAGCTCGTTTCATGACATCGTTACGTTTGTCGTCTGACAATCGATACGTTATCAATATTAAATTACGAAAGCCACTTGTTCCTTTTACGCGTAATAATTATGTTGTCCAAGTGATAAAAACAGTAGCATTGTAAGGACAGTGCACTTTCGCGCTGCAGCAGACGACACGAAGCACCGCATCCAGGCCCCTGTGCGCCTGCGCCACTTTGCTTCGATGCGCGGCCGCACCGGATGCCCTGACGCTACGCGGAGCGCGGCCATGCTTCGCTTTGTTCGCACATATTTAGAGCCACCCTGTACATTACAGTTTTTCTACGTACTAGCTATCTTGCTGCCTACCTACTTGACCTACCTAATCTCCTAACGTTACCTAACCCATCCGCTTGCCCATCTGCCTGTGTGTGTGTGTGTTCTCTTTAAGTCTGTCTTCGGCACTTCGAGCACAAAAATTACACGGGTTCAACGCTGCTCCACCGAGCGGGGAGCGAAAACTTTGGCTGCGGGCGACCGAGCGTTGCATCGAACACAACCAGCGTTCCGTTGAACGCATCAAAGTTCACCAGCGTTCTAAGTGGTAGTGGTAAAGGCTTTGTGGAGATGACCCCAGACATTCGTAGACGCCTCTCAACAAATATATTTGGCAGAGCTCGCAGAGTCAGGCGGGAACGGGACAGCGAACCGCCGACATCCAGTCCTGCTGCCACGAAGAATGAGCTCCGCGTGCTTGGCAGACGTGCTGAGTCTATCGTCTTCTTTTTCGCCGAGACCACGGTGGCATGCTATAGCCCCCCTCCCGCCCTCTAGCGATGAAACCATGAGCGAAGGGAAATGGCGAGAAGCGGACACTGGGAGTGTGAATCGTTACCGGCGAGAACTGACACTATCTGGAGGGGTTGCAGTAGCACAGTCAGAGACAACGTCTGAGTCAAGGTGGGCGGGTTTAAGGCGATAACGGAGATCGTGCCCTCCTGGCTATTGATGCGCAGTAGACAGTACTTAGGAGCACGCCGGGGCACCTGGTAAGGACCATCGTACGGTTGCCGTAAGGGTGGACGTACAGCATCGAGGCGAACGAAGAAGTGTCACCGCTGCGGCCAGACATAACGAGCCGCGACGAGGCGCTGAGTTGCGCGGACGCCAGGATGGGCCAAAGAATGGAAGGCATCAAAGACGGTTCGGCGGTATGATGGAGGCACGTAGGGGCGAGGGCGACGGGACGGCGTATTACAGACGAGAGGAACAGCGCAGTCTGGGAGCAAGAGGTCCTCCAATACGAGAGAGATGTCGCGCGTGCGAAGTCGTTGAAACTCGGCATCGGCTCGTTGAGCAGCAGCCATAGCCGTGAAGTCGATGATTGTCCGTCCATTGCCCATCGCATTGACTTCAGAGCGAGAAAAACCATCGGCAACTATGTTCGGCTTGCCGCTGACGTGACGAATGTCGCAGGTAAACTGGGAAATATAGGCAGGAACTGTTGGATGCCAGCGCAGATGTCAGAGGTTAGTGGTCAGTCAAGATATTTAAAGTGCGTCCTTCGAGAAAATGGCGGAAGTGCTTCACGGCTGAATATATTGCAAGCAGCTCTCGGCCGAAGGTGCCAAAGCGGCGCTCAGGGGGTGCAAGCACATTGGAAAATAAGGTGATTAGCTGCCAAATACCAGCCCTGAACTGTTGCGAGACCGCGCCGAGAGCAGTGTCCGATGCGTCATGATGGATGTGGGTGCATCACATTTGGGATGGAAGAGGAGCGTGGCGCTGGCGATGGCAGCTTTGATGCCGCCGATTCTGTGGCCAGCGGTATCGCTCCAAGCGACCAGAGCTGTCGGCATGCTGTGGCCGGAGAGAAGGTTGTGAAGAGGCTGCAGTATTGCAGCGCCGCGAAGAATGAAGCGCCGATAATAGTTGGCGAGACCGCGAAACTCGTGCAGCTGCCGGGTGATAGTGGACCGGAGAAACTGGGTATTGGCGATGACACGGGCCGGTAACGAGCGGATTCCATGGGCGTTCACGCAATGGCCGAGAAAGTCCAACTCTGCTACGCCAAACTCGCTTTTTCGGTCCATTGACCACAAGACCAAAACGGCTGGACCTGGCAAGGACTTGACGCAGATGGAGCTTGTGGGCCTCTGCCGTAGAGTTGAAGACGAGAATGTCATCACGATAGGCAAAGCAGCACGTCACACCGCGTAGGACTTGGTCAACAAAGCGCTGAAACGTCTGGGCCGCATTGCGAAGATCGAAAGACATTCTCAGATATTTAAACATGTCAAAAGGTGTAATAATAGCCGTCTTCAGGATATCCGGGGCCTCTACCGGAATCTGGAGATATGCCTTCACGAGACCAACTTTGCTGAAGATTGTACAGCCTTGAAGGGCCGATGCAAAATCCTTGATATGTGGAAACGGGTAGCGGTCAGGGACTGTGGCCTTGTTGAGAGCACGGTAATCGCCACACGGGCGCCAGTCATCGTTCTTTTTGGCCACCATGTGGAGGGGTGATGCCCAACTACTGGAGGAAGGACGGATGAAGCCAAGCTCCAGCATATGCTCGAATCTTTTTTTGCGACAGCTAGGTGATCCTGTGCGAGGCGACGAGAGCGAGCAAACACGGGAAGCCTAGTCATCACATCATGATAAGTCACGTTTTGCGCGACCGGTGCTTGAAGGGACGGGGCTCAGAAAATGTCCGGAAACTTGGCAAGTACGCTGAATCAAGGAACTCTGCTGTGCGCCTGGAGGAGCCGGAGTGGTGGATCGCGGCAAGAGACGCCTTGGACTACTAGGCTCGTTTTGGGAGCCACTATGCGGCTTTGCCGCATGTCCACTAGGAGCCTGTAGTGCCATAGGAAGTCGGCGCCGATGATTGGCGAGCGCATCAGAAGTCAGGGAGCTTGAGAAGGGAGACGGCGGACTGATTAAGTGACGCCGCGTGAGGCGACGGAGGCGGTACGTGAGTGGGGAAATCCGTGGTCATAGCTCACACGATCGAATGTAGGCGGTGTCTCGATCTCCGGGTGCTAGTAGGCCTAGCGAAGCGGTTGATGTGAGCGCAGGGCAGGAGCACAAAGCGAACATGTGAAGTCCGGAGTCACCAAATTTGTGGAGATGAACAACAAATATTCATTGTCGGGTATCCACAAATATATTTGGCAGGAACCGCTGAGCCGGGCGGGAACGTTACAGCGAATCTTCGACATTCAATCCTACTGTTGTTGTTGTGCCCTCAAATAATGGCACATACCCATAAGGGGGAATTAATAAGAGCGAGTTGGCGGGCTAGTTGGTTTTGCATAATTAAGGAACAGCGCAAAGGACGGGACACAGAGACACACGAAAGCACAAACACAAGGCGCTGTGTTTGAGCTTTCTTGTG
>JAJIZL010000105.1:920059-943747 GCA_023969395.1 Amblyomma maculatum
GGCAGCAGTAAACATCCATGCAGGGCAGGCAACAGAACCTAGTCCTAAAATTGCTTAAGCGGAGAGACCACAATCTTCCTGGAACCCTACTACACCGGAATGTTTTATGCGTCTACGCACAGCTATATATAAGAGCTCGTTCTCGGGGATGGTGTATAAAAGGCATTGATTGTCGGGAGAAATAGCCGCATTTGCCCCTGGTATGTCTTCCTATGAGCGTTCACAACTCCCGAGCTATCAACACCGTTTGGGTCCTGCAGGGTTGGGGATATCAGTTGTCGCTGAAGAAATTGACTAAGCTGTTTCTGCCGTGAACATTCAGCCATACGTAACACTGTTTGCGAGGCGCCAATCCGCCTTGTTAGCTTTATAAAAAAAGTGCTTGTAGGCTGTTCTCCTTGATATTATTCACTCATTGCGACGGAGTAAAGGCATCTTTCACGGCTTTCATGGCTGCTGATTTGAGCTTTGAGGGCTTGCAGCGTCTCCAAGTAGAAAGGAAGACGAAGATGGCTGGCTGACAGGCGGTTCTTCTTGCTTCTCTTGCTATTTCGCTTTTATGTTAATTTCCGGGTGTCTTGGTACCCATGTTATTCGGAGGAGCCCGGTAAGACCTGGGAGAATCTCCGAGTGGCCTCATTCCTGGCGGGCCGTGCCCTTGGATCGCTTTTTTCCCCGCTCTGGTCTCTGGCTGCTGGCTGGTTAGGCCTACCAGCTGCCCGTTTAGCAATGGCCGACGAGGCTGGTAGTAACTTAAGACAGGTAGTAACCGCAGATCCGGACCATGAAAGGAAAATAACAAGAAGAATAAGATTGGGATGGAGCGCATTTGGCAAGCACTCGCAGATTATGACTAGCAGCTTACCGGTATCGCTCAAAAAGGAACGTATACAACAGTTGCATCTTACCTGTACTCACCTATGGGGCTGAAATGAGGAGGCTAACCAAGAGGGTTCTACTATGGAACGAAAAATGGTAGGGGTAACATTAAAAGATAGGAAACGTGCAGAGTGGGTCAGAGAAATAGCTCAAGTTACCGACATTCTAGCGGAAATTAAGAAGAAGAAATGGACATGGGCAGGACATGTAGTGCGAAGAGAGGATAACCGATGGTCGCTTTGGGTAACAAACTGGATTCCAAGGGAAGGAAAGCGTAGCAGGGGGCGGCAGAAAGTTAGGTGGGCGGATGAGGTTAAGAAGTTCGCAGGGGTCAAGTGGATGCAGCTAGCACAGAACCGGGTTAAGTGAAGAAAGGAGGAGGAGGAAACAACTTTATTTAACGCATTACATTAAGCGTTAAGAATGTCCTGGGCCAGGGTCACCAAGGCCAACTGATCTTGCAGCTGGTCAGAGGCTAACCAAGCCCGCCACGTTGGGGGAGGAGGGTGTGGAAAGTGAGGAGATTGGAGGGCGACAGGGCTTGAAAAGATGCAATGCTCCAAGTTTGCATAGTGTTCTGGGCAATTTGGGCATGCAGGGGAATGTATGATTCTGTATAGAAAAGATCGGGCAGGAGTAAGCACTGTATTTAGTTGTATGCGTCTAAGAATGCGGATTTGCGTGATAGTGAGAGATTTATCAGGAAGAGGAAGTGTACGGAGAGTTTCTGTAATGTTGTCGTAGTGAACGTTGATTTCTTTTTTGTTGTGAAGAGTAGTGTCCCACGTTGGTGGATAAGGCCAGGGAATCCCAGGCGCCCGGTGTTGAAGTTCGCGGGCGAGGCGATGCACTACCTCATTGCCTGGGATTCCAGCGTGACCAGGAATCCACCTCAGTGTTACAGTGTGGGGACGTACTTTGGTAAGAGCTCTGTGTAGATCATCGTGTAGTTCTTCAGGAATGCGACCCGTGTGAATGGCGCGTATAGCTTGTATTGAATCAGTGTATATAGTATATCCTCAAGGGTTAGGGGGTGCTTATGCGAGGTCTTGAATACTGGTAACTATTGGTAGGGTCTCGAGAGCCGCTGGAGGAGGAGGATCTATGTAAGGACCGAGGGTATGCGTCACTACATCGCTACAGCTCTGAATTGAGTAAACAGCCGCTCCGACGTTAGTTCGTGATGCATCTGTGTAGATGATCGTGGAATCTGTTGGGTGAACATGGTTGGAAACGCGAGCGGAACGTCTGCCTGTGTTAGTGTCGGGTGCAACGTTTTTTGGAATGGGGATTATTCTGAGGTTATCCGGGAGCGAAGAAGGAAGGGAGGTCTATAGGTTTGAGTGCAACCTGCTGTAGTATCCAATGTCCTTGTTTGGTGCTAGAAAGACGTGCCATTTGCCGGTCGCGATGTTGTTGTATGAGGTCTCCCAGGGGCAAGAACAACCCCGTAGAGTATAGGCGCTCCGTGGACGTATGTACAGGGACGTTAAGGGCGGCCTTGTACAATATGTGAAGCGCAACCTCAATCCGAAAAGGTGTGTCTACTCAGGACCTATTTTTTCTCCTCATGCACGAATTTGATCCTCCGCCCACTTCCCAGATCCAGGCCATAGTGGCCCTTGATGTGCGAAAAGCCTTTGATAACCTCGCCCACGATCCTCTATTAAACATCCTTGCCTCTACTGGCTGTGGTCCAAAGATGTATGGCTACCTCACAGCATTTCTCCGCGACCGTACGGTAAAGTTCCGTCTCCCCGATTCGATATCTGATCCTTTCCCCCTCACACGTGGTACTCCTCAGGGCGCTATTCTGTCACCCACCCTTTTTAACCTTGCAATGGCTCCCCTATCTCGTACTTTAGCGTCTATCCCAAACCTAAAACACACATTCTATGCAGACGACCTTACTCTTTGGTGCACTTCTGGGTCTCCTGGAGCAGTAGAGGAGACCCTACAGCAAGGTATCGATGCAGTCGTTAGTTACCTTGATAAAGTAGGGCTATCTCCCGCACCTGAAAAATCCGAATTGCTGCTGACTGCAAAATCTCGCTATCAACTCCAACATAACCAGCTGATCAATCTCACAATGGCAGGTCACCCCATCCCTCGTGTATGATCCTGCCGGATCCTCGGACTTCATATCCATGAGTTAACTAATCAGGCCAATGTATCTAAGTGAAGAAATATGGGAGAGGCCTTCGCCCTGCAGTGGGTATAGTCGGGCTGATGATGATGATGATTACGAGGCTGCTCCAGGCAGCTAACCGTCTCTGTGCGACGCGTCCTCATGTCGGGCGGCTCATAACACCGCCGCGGACCGGACTTCGTACCACCTCGACATCCTTGCACCTACTGGTGCGCTTCGTGCGTCCCACCCTGCCTCCACCTCCGTCAGTCTCCATATGGAACCCGACATCTCTGAGCTTTCGGGGCTCCTGGGCCTTCCGCCGCGGACAACTGCGGACTCGGAGTCGCCGCAATCTAACCGCTTGGAGCTTGGCACAGACACGGACGCCATGAGGGTCCATGAGCAGATCGTTGCGGCAACTCTGGACAAAGATAACAAGATTGGTCCCGGAACCAGGGCAGTCCTTTTGCCTCTGGCCTGCGCCCTATACCGTCACACTGCGCACTTCTTTGCGTGTGCGGTCGCTGAGCTGAATCATTCAGAAACGCTCCGGACCTCTTTGGGTGCGCGAGAGCATGAACTCGGTGTCCTCCGAATGTGGCTTGCTTGCGGGACTACCCAAGACACCACAACTGCGGCGGACCTCTGTGACGTGAGGCGGCAACCCCAGGTCCCTCGGACGTATGCTTCCACGTTGAGCGGCATTTCAGAATCTCATCAACAGGGAGGCGCTGCCATTGCAGCTCCTGCTGCGACCTCTGATCCGTTCAGGCCTCCTCAGTCTGGAGACTCCTGCCCGGATTCTCAGCTGCACCAGATGTTTCTAACTTCTGTTGCACCCTTGGACAATGTTGGCAGCGAGGTGGCGGCTCTGCTCAAGGCGAACATCGATCCAGAAGCTGAGGGAATTGGAGCTGTTACTCTCAGGGCCTCTCGTCGTGCCCTGACGGTTACCTCCACGGACCCTGAAGACCTCGACCGTCTGAAGTCCGCCATCTCACAGATAGACACAACGCGGACCTCCGTGAACGTCCGAATCCCCAAACAGCGGAATCTGCACATTCGACTGACTGGGGTTGACCCCGATAGGCCAGAGGAGCTTATCGCGGCACTGAATCATCGGAACCACGCTCTTCATCTGAACCCTTCTTCCTGTAAGGTCAAGCTCTCTTTTGCTCAGCGCTCCGGACAGTTTGTTCACGTTATTGAAACTGACCCATCCGCTTTTGCCCGTCTCTGTGCGGCTCGTCGCGTAACCATCGGACTTCCGTCGAGGTCCGTGAGGACCTGCACGTTCCCCTGTGCACTTTTTGTGCGCAGTATGGCCACGCTTTGAAGAAGTGCAAGCTCAAGAATGATCCTTCTTCGAAGGCGTGTTGTACCCGTAGTGCGGGGTCACATGTCTTGGCGGCTAGCCCTCGCTCCGTCCGGGACCCCAACGTTAAGCGTGCCCCCTGTGCTGCCGCCGGTCGCTCGTCGAATCATCATGCACGACATGAGTCGTGTTCTGTTTTGCGCGAACATTCGGACAAAATCCGCGCTCAAACTCAGTATGGGCCTTAGCAGTCAGGTGGCCTCGCGTCCCTTACCGTTGGCACCCCAAACCGTAGCCCAAACATCGAACACATAAGAACCTGACAATGGAACTGAAGGGGTTTCAGCCGAAAACAGTGTTTGCTGAAACAATATCTCCGCACCACCCTCATCAGACCTGACATTATCTGTTTGCAAGAGGTAGGAGCCGACAGGTCACCGACGCTAGCCGGCTACTGCACGGTCCGCCAACCTCACATGCCGTCGGTTGCAATCCTCGTCGCAAACGCCATTACTGTAATCGAGCACTCCTTATCCGAATTGGACGTTGAGCACTTAGCGATAGAAATAGTGTCTAACAAACGAGGCCAAAAGAGTACATTCGTCATCAACATGTACAAGCCGCCACGACCCGCAAAGGACGACTTCAACAACCTCCCTTCCGAAGCCACCCACCTGGCGCAAACAAATCAGCTTATCGTGGTCGGGGACTTCAACGCGCGCCACCGGGACTGAGGGTACCAGTCAAACTCAGCCAGAGGAGTGACAGTTGCGCGAGCAATAGAAGCCCTCGGCTTGGAACTCCTCACCGACCCTCTATATCTGACAAGGGAAGGAAACAGCGTCACCCGTGACTCCTGCCCGGACCTCACCTTGACCAAGAACGTTGCTGAGGCTACATGGACGAACCTAGAAGAAACCCTGGGAAGCGGCCACTGCATACTAAGCGCATCCATATCATCTACCAAAATCCGGAGGGATCTGGGCGCTGCCCAAATCACCGATTGGCCCAAATTCCGTTACGCATACGTCCCATCAGGTCCACTCCAATTCATACAGGACTAGAGCCAAGACATCAGACAAGCACACAAGAAAGCCATCAAAAGAATACAACGCACACTGGAAGCCCCAGAGGTAGACCGCCATCTTCTAAAGCTATGGCAGAAGCGCAGCCGCCTTGTGAGGCGATGGAAAAGACAGCGCCTAAGTAGACTTCTACTACTGCGGATTGAGCAACTCACGGAGGAAGCCCAAACATACTCCACCAACCTAGCACAACAAAATTGGCAACAGTTTTGCGAGTCATTCAGAAGAACGCTGGGAACCTCCCGTACTTGGGCAACATTGCGGAACCTCATTGACCTCTCTAAATCAAAATCCTTATCTACACGGACCCTGAAGCATATTGCTCACCCTTTTCCGGGGGACATCGCCATGCTGCTTCAGGCTCCTAAGGACAAATACATCGGCACTTGCCCAGCTCCACCTTGCTCTTTGACCTACCAGGGCAAGGAAAATCCGGCACTCGATGCTCCCATATCTGAAGCTGAGGTGTGGGCTGCAGTTCGATCATGCACCCGCAACACGGCGGCGGAAACGGACAAGATCAGCAACGCCATGATCCGCAACTTCAGCAAGGCACAAATCAGCGACATCACCAAGTATTTGAACGACTCGCTGTGGGGGAAGAATGAAATCCCCTCTGAGTGGAAGCGCTCGGAGATAATCGTAATTACGGAACCGGGCAAGAAGCCGGCGGTCTAAACGCTAGTACCCATATCACTCACCTCGTGCCTGGGCAAGCTCTACGAGCGATTCATCCAGACGCGACTTCAACACTACATATAAGATAACGGCCTCTTCCATCTCTCCATGATCGGCTTCAGATCGGGCCAGTCCACTCAAGACGCTTTTCTTCTCCTCAAGGAGGAGGTACCTTCCAATATTCCGAGAAGAGGCGAACACCTCATTATGGTGCTAGATCGAAAATGCGCGTTTGATAACGTGTCTCATGAGGCAATACTCTCCGAGCTCAATAACATAAACTGCGGCGAACGCACCTTCCGATACGTCCATAATTTTTTGTCCAACCGAACGGCAATGATAGGAATGGGTGACATGAGACCGGATCACCAAGACATGCCAAATAAGGGCGCGCCACAGGTATCGGTCATATCCCCGCTCCTCTTCAACATCGCCATAATTAGAGTCCTAAGGGCTCTGCAACAGGTCCCGATCATCGGCTACACTCTGTATGCTGATGACATCACGATCTGGACAACCACCAGCTCTCTAGGTCAGGAGGAAACACTTCAAACAGCAGCAACCTGCGTGGAAACAGAGGCCTTTCGATGCGGGCTCCAATGCTCCCCCGCTAAATCTAAAGTCATCCGCATAGATGGATACCACTATACATCACCAAGCAAACTTAGCATCCTCCTGCATGGGGTCCCAATCCGGGAAGTGCCACTCATGCGGATCCTGGGTCTCTGGCTCCAAAGCGATAGGAAAGTGGACCACGTGCTCCACCTCCTCAAGACTACAACACAGCAGATCTCTAAAATGATCCGCCGGGTGGCCAGAAACAGAAAAGGCATGCGGGAAGAAGACATGATCCGTCTGGTGCAGGCACTGGTCATCCGTCGCCTCTCCTATGCACTACTTTACCGCATCCTGCTCCGAAGAGATATCAACAAAGTAAATGCAATGATACGTGCAGCTTACAAGAACGCGTTAGGCCTCTAACCATACACCTCCAACGTCAAACTGGAAGCTCTTGGACTGCACAAAACTTTTGAAGAGATTCAAGAGACTGCCCTCCTGTCCCAGAGGGAATGCCTTCAGTCAACTGAGACATGCCGGCTCATTCTCGAGAGCGTTGGCTATCCTTCAGACCTACAAGCTAGCCAGTCAACGACTAACATTCCTGTTCCGTAAGGGGAAAGAGTATATGTGGCAACGCTCCCAAAGAGCATGTCTCCAGTCCACAACGAAGGCAGAAGACACACCCGAGTGAATTATCTTAAGCGTGCAGTGGAACGCAGTCCGAAAACTGTCTATGTAGATACCACTCTATACGAGCATACATCGAACGCAGCAGCAGCCGTGGTGGTGGGCTGTTCTTACACAGAAGTCTCCAGCATGTCTATCCCGCACTGTACTATCACAGAAGCGGAAGTGGCGGCGATCATACTGGCCATTACCTACGGAGAAGCGACCAGTCGAGAGCTTCATGTAATCACTGACTCACAAACGGCGTGTCGGCTGCTTCTTGCAGGCAGAATACCTACAAAATTAGCTCGCTTCACAACTAACCCATTGGCTACAAACTCACTGCTAAAACATCAGATCACTTGGGTTCCGGGGCACTCTGGATTGGAAGGTAATGAGGTCGCGGATAGGTTAGCTCGAGGTCACACAAACCGAGCGGCCACCAATCCCGATCTCACAACCAGCATTCCTGTCCCAGCGACTTACGGCGCGTGACTTAAGTACCTACGAGAACAACGTAGGATTTATCCCCCTCCACACAAGGGACTAAATGCACAAGAAACGCGGGAATGAAGACAGCTCCAAACCAACACTTACCTCAACCTACATCAATACAACATAATGTTCCCAGAACACTACACAGACATATGCCCTTCGTGCAACGACCAGCCCACCGCCTACCACGTCACATGGGGGTGCACAGGCCCCAAACCTCCACACATAAACATGCACCATTCGGAGGCGCAGTGGGAGGCCACTCTGCTATGCTCTGATTATAGAGATCCAGCGTAGGCTGTTAACTCAGGCAAGAGTGGCAGCCCAGGCCACTGGGGTCTTGAAATGAAGACTCCACTCACTGCCCCCGCCCTTTTTTTCTTTTTTAAAAATGAAGTTCTCTCTCTCTCTCTGCAGTTCCCAGGGGTGAAGTTCTTTGCGATGGCAACAACCGCCATTTCTCCACACCTGAAATTTGAAGTGCCACAGAATCACCCTTCTTGTACTCTAGAAGAAGCGTCAAGTCATCACTGATAAAGGAATCGATTACCGGACCGAACACATGATTGATCTGCCCTTGTTGGTTCCTATCTGTACTTCGATAGGACATCAACGCCTTCAGATAGGCACAGTTGCTTTCATCCTTGCTTTCAGCTAGAGGGCTCCACTGGCTAGAATCATATAGCTCCTTGTAATGATGTCAAAGTGTACTTAATGCCTATATGATGCAGGTCGTGACGTTTTGTAGCGAAAGCTACCCTACTCTGCCCTTGAGCATTTCGCTGGCATTTCGCCGGTGCCTGAAAGAGCGCCCATTCGGGCCTCTCCTTTCATTTGGGAGGGTGACATTAGAATCAGCCTTCCTTGACATTTGAATTCACGTTACCCCTGTGCCACGCAAGCACGCTCATAACAGGCATGAAAGTGAGTTCTGCACAGAACGCCGGTGAACTTTGCTGCGTTCATCGGAGCGCTGGTTGTGTTCGGTGCAACGCTCGTTCGCCCGCCGTCAAAGATTTCGCGCCCATTCAGTTCAGCAGCCTTGAACTCTTCTAATTCATTTAAGCAGTAAAGTCTGCATACGGTGAGATTTGGCCTGAAGTGGATGATGAAACAGTCATTTATTAGTGACACTTTAGAATAAATAAGAAAAAGTAATGCGATGTCTACACAACAGGTAATACCTAGGAGAGAGAACTGACAGACATTGAAGGTAGCGATGTTGGTTTCAAAACTACGCAATCTCAGCATGGGCGGCAGATTCTGGGAAGTGGGTGATATCATTGGAGATTAGCGTAGTTATTAAGGTTATATACATGATAATGAGAAACAATGCTCAAAATTGAGGTTCCACCAAACTGCTTTTGTGCTACGGTAAAAAGAAGAACGACTTCTCCGCGTAATGTTGTCGCCAACTCTGAGTAAAAGGAGCCATGTTATGGTCCAGGCGCCTGCAGCTCGAGGTTCGGATCCGTCTAACAGAGTGCCGTGAAAAAGAGCGATGTCAGGAGCGAGGGGTACCAGAATGTCTGACTGTCTCAGCCTGTTCAGGAAAGATGGCGTTAACGGGAAGCGGTTCTCTAGCAAAGGCGGACGGACCACCGAAATAGAACGTCGAGCCAGGTGCCGCCTCACTCATTCTCTGCGCTTGTCTCGTTACTGAGCAGATTTCCCCCTTCCAAGCCCGAAACGACAGTGCATTCTGCAATTAGGCCCTCTAGACACAGACGCCTTCTGCCTTCTGCCTGCAACAGTTTTACTGTCTCTGAGCATATGTACACATTCGCAAGTACCTCTGAAATTTTACATTGAGATTGTTTGCTCTTTAGAGAATTCAAATATTTTTACACGGGTTACAAAAAAGTGACATTTCATGCAGACGTTAAATATATACCTGCGTGTTGCTTGCCACGTTGCATGGAATTACACTGACCATGCTTGCTTAACGTGTAGTTTTGATTTTCTTTTATTTTTTGCTAGTGAATTAAGCCTAATTAGCGAACACCAAGCCCCGCAATGGCATGACGATGCTGTTCTTGCATCCAACTACAGGTACGGTCTCTCCTTCCCTGATCATGCACAAACTTTCTCAGTTCGATTTCAGCGCTAATCTTTTTCTTAAGAGGGCGAACAATTTACCATTTTTATGCTGCTTTCGTTTCACCACCGCATTTTCATGTAATTCGCTGTTTTCTTCGAGTTGCTTTGGGGAAGCTTCACAGAAAGCGGAAGCTCCACCCCGGCTCTGAACTGCCCGTTTAAGGCCAATCCATGCAACCGAGGCGGTTCGTTGCAAGCGACGGAGAAAGAGCCGTCTGAGCGGCCACCGGACCTGCGTGTCACATCGGTCGTCCATCATGATCCATCAAAGTCGGCTTCTGCACGCGCTCGGGCCTCCAACCACGAAGAGCCGTCGGACGCCCACGGAGAAGCGGCGTCACGCTCAGAGTGAGAAAATAGGCTTTCGGGGTTTTAGTGAGTCTTCGTTAGCGGCTATCCAAATTTACCTGGAGCGCTTCGAACTAGATGTCTGTAAATGTGAGCAAGGTTCAACAATTTGAACGGCACCTACAAAGGGCTGGAAGCATTTTAATCACTGCGCTTAGTTTCATCAGAGCCTGTCTTTACTATTTTTTGTAGCGAGAGCTACATTGTCCAGAGTCTCGCCGTCTCGCCGTGCCTGTCCGTGAGAAGAACAAGAACAAGAGGGGGAGGAGGAGGAAGAAGAATAAGAAGAGGAGGAGGAGGAGGAAGAAGAAGAAGAAGAAGAGGATAACTCTGTAGCTGGTAAGAGGCGAACGAGAACAGCGAGTTGCTAGGACAGCAGGTTCATTTGACCATTGTGACGGCGGTACGTGTGCCCTGGAGTTCGACGTAGAGACGACGTCATACCACTAGAAGTCTTCTACACCCGAGTGAGAATGATCAACGACGAGAGGCAAGGGGTGCTCGTACGAGAAGTAATTCCCCTATGGCATAAATAAGCTGAAACATTAGAATAAACTACTATGTGCAAAAGCCATGTCTTTACGTTCAAGCCGAGCCTAAGCGTAGCCATGCAGTTTGCTCTTGCCTAACTCCACGTTTAACCACAAGCTAAACCACAGCAATTGTTTTGCAGAAGCAATAAACCTAAGATCTATGCAGCCATAGTTTGGGGCTTATCAAAAGGTCTTTGATTTACACATATGTGCATTTGTGCTCGAGTGGCCTCAGATATCATTTTTGTAATTACTCTGTTTATGTTACGTATATGCGGACGCCAAGACACAGGTTACTTTTGTCCATTTTTTTACATCATGGTTATATTACTAACTTGCTCAGAAATTCTAGCCTTCCGCATCACTACACTGTAAGGCGCAATAGCGGAAGCGCCCACTGCATTCACTCCGCCTACCACTCGACCAGAAGAAACAGGAACGGACCAGAAGATAGGGAATGAGGGGCTTCGGCCAGCAATTACGGCGTGCCACTGCTTTCCTCGTAAGCTCCTCTTCCTTTTCTCAGAGTGCACTGGGCCGCGCACAACCCAGCTCGAGTTCGTGGGTGCGAGTTGGCATACTGCGCTTTACACCGCGCCAGTCGTTTAAGACAGCTTTCTTCGGGTGCTTGGGTGTGGCTTGCATATGCCGACCTTAGACAAAAAAAAAAAGAAAAAAATACCTTCCGGGGGGGAAGCTGATTCGAACCTAGGAATTCCTCGTGAGAAGCGAGTGAGGAATGTTTCAGCGTATACATAGGGTCTCCAAGCTAATATTAGCCAAGGGCTAAAAATAAAACATTTGTAGTATGCCAGAGAAACCACATGTATACAGCTGCCAAATAATAATTACTAATTAGTTAATTGCGAAATGCAAAATTGCTTGTGGTGCGCCATATGGTTGGCAGCTGTTTACAAGCAGTTTTTCTGGCCTCCATTTTTAATAACAGAGCTAACAGGAAGACATAGGACAAAATAAAAGGAAGCTACAGGAAGGACAAGTGCTGACTCACAACTCAGCCTCAGCATTTAGTCTAAGGCCCAGAAAAAAAACATACAAACGCAAATAACATCCCTAGGCTCATATGCTGGTCAAAACATTATTAAAAAAAGAACGCTACTTGCTTGACAAAACGTTTCTGGTCTCCCATTACATTCTTGTGAGACAGTGAGGAAGGAAAAGAAGAAGTGTACTCCCCTATTTGACCATGTTAGAATTTTATATCGGCATAAAGAAAAAATGGCGAGAGTAGTGGAACAAGCATATTTTATTTCAAAGGACATCAAAAGTGCCATCAATACTTCTCTTGCTCTTTCAAGCAAAAAATTTCCCTTTTCTGAGTGTCGTTTTGACTAGCAGATAAACCCAGAAATGTTTAAGGCTAAAGGGCTTCCTTTTCGTGACATTTGTTTTTGTCTGCGCCTTGGATTAAAGGCTGAGTTGTGAGTCAGCACTTGTCCGGTAGCTTCCTTTTATCTAGTCTTGTGTCTTTCGGTTTGCGTTGTTGTCATTAACAATGGGTGTTTACCAACTTCCCCAACAAAGTATCTTGGTAAGCCATTTTTCTGGCCTACCTCAAATATTTTATTATTTAACCTATGGCTAGAGTATGGCTTGGACACCCTGACTATAGTCGCAGCTAATGTATAGTCATGGTGTATATTTTAAGAAAGACTGGCTAAGAACGCAAGTAGGAATGACAGCATAAAAAAAAGTGGTAGAATTTTATTCTAGTTAAACCGATCGAGAATAGAACGGGGGAAAGCTTTTTGCATACATATTGAATTCGATGGAAACGACGACGCACAATGCACAGCGGGAGAGACTGTTGCAGTCTAACAGGTGGGATAGAGAGCTGCGACGACAGCGATGGAGGTTTGTTGTTTTTTTTCTCTCTTTTTATCACATCTTAGTCATGCAGCAACAACATTCCTTTTTTTTTTAACTACATAACGGGATTTTGCCAGTTAAAGCCTGCTTGCGAGAGAAAGGAAGTTTTATGCCTTGGGGATTGTTTTCTGTGAAAAGAAGAAATCATTTAGCATTTTTTTGTGAGACTGCTGGGGTGTCCTCCAAAGGACTCTTAAAAATACTTTCCGCATGACCTACGCGGCATTAGGTGCCTCCCGATTGAAAACGAAGATGGTATTCCCCATGATCTTGTAATTGCTTAGGACAATGTTGGGAACAGCGCAAACAGAGGACGGAGTGATAACACAACACAGGCGGTGACTAGCAACTGGCGCTTATTTCAGAAGTACAGATGTATATATATATATAGAGAGAGAGAGAGAGAGAGAGAGAGAGGCTATTCACTATCAGATTTAGCGGGCGTCAGATGTGGCAACCCTGATTGTGTCATCAGCTACTACGTTGGGCAGATCGAAACCAACGTTACCTAGAACAAACTCAGTTTCACAGCTCCAAATACCGCCCAGTGGAGGAGTGTGCCCCAGGTGGCCGTCGCGAGAACTAGCAGCGCTGCAGTCAACTCTCGCTTTAGAAATGGCAGTCGCTTAGATGATACCCTGTTCGTGCTTACCCAATGCATCGAAATATCTAGAGTGGAAAATAGACCTTTGTGTTGGAACTTCCTGGACATAGACGGGCGTACGACAACGTAAACAGGAAACTCCTGTTCAACATATTAAAAGAAGAAGGTATCGGTCATGAGATAACAAAGTTACTACAGGAATAATGCCGAATAAAAAAGTAGAAATTACATGAGAAGGGATAAGAAGTACGGAAGAAGTACGGAAGTATGCAAAGATTAAGACAAAGCTGTCCATCACCACTGCTCTTCATGCTTTTCATGAAAAATATTGACCGGAGGATACAAGAAAGTAACCTAGGTTTTAACCTGACATACAGAGGCGGAAAGGCGGTAGAACAGCGCCTACCCGATTTAATATATGCAGGCGATAGTGTGCTGCTAGCAGAGTCAGGAAGAATTGCAAACTCTGGTTACGTATTGCGGAGACGAAGGGGACGCTCTAGGCTTCAGTTTTAGTGCAGTTAAGTTGGGTGTGATGATTTTCAACGGCTCAACTGATCAGGGTCTTAAAATACACGGCCATGAAATACCCAGAGTGGCAGAATATAAATATCTCGGGGCATTTGTAATCGAAGAATTGGCTTTCACTGAAAAGCGTGAGCAATCACTAAAGGCAAAAGGGCGAAGAAATGCCGGGATAATGAAGGATAGGGCATTGAGGAGATGCAACAGGTATGAGGTTTTGAGGGGATTTGGAAAAGAATTACGGAGGCCTGGCCTACTTTCGGAAATGCGGCTTTTTGCCTAAAAACAGAGATACAGACGACATTATAAATAAATCAGAGAGCCGTCGGATGCTTAGCACTGGGGGCCTACGGCAAAACCAAAAATGAGGCGGTACAGGGAGATATGGGCTGGTCATCTTTCCAAGTACGGGAAGCTCAGAGTAAAATATTATTGCTGTAATATATGATTGCCGTAAAATAATATTGCTTATTAATACTGTGCAATTGCCTCAGGCAATTGGACAGTAACAGATGGGCAGCTAAAGTATTTAAATACCTATACCTAAAAAGCGTTGACTCACCATGGAGGAAAAGAACTAGGAAACTAACAAGTATGCTGGTCACAAGAACGAATAAATGAAGAGCGTTAAGCAACAGGGGAAAAACACAGAAGGTAAAAATTGGATAAATTCTGTAGAAAACAAACAGAGTGTGGAACTATACCGAACGTAGAAAAGGGAGATCAGGAAGGAAGCTTTCTTTGATAACTCAAGAGGCAGTACCCTACTTTTTGAACCAAGATCAGGATGCCTTAGACCACGCAGCTACAAGAAGAAATTTAACAATGAAGATGACTCATGTGTAGTACGTGATAAATCTACAGAAACATTTAACCATATCATACTCGAATGTAATAGTATCCATTCGGAAGTCGATACAGGCGCATCCACTCTTCCTGAAGCTCTGGGGTTTAGAGATACCAGTGGCCAGGTGAATGAATCTGCGGTGGAAGCTAGCAAAAACGATTGGAAGATTGGTGACTTAAAAGCAGAAACGTGACATAATGTTAGTAATGTAGAAACAAAAATTCAATAAATAGAATGATGGTATAGTTAATCAATCTAAAACAACAATTAAGATATAGGGGGGGGGGGGGGGAATAAGCATGTTAGCAGCTGCTACCACCTCGTTTAAAGGGGACGCTCCTATATTCCATCCATCCAGTCCAATACAGTCCAATCCAATCCACCCAATCCAATCCACCCATTCCTATCCATCAAATCCTATCCAATCCTATCCATCCAATCCTATCCAATCCATCCAATCCAATCAATCAATCAATCCATCCATCCTTCCATCCATCCATCCATCCATCCATCCATCCATCCGTCCATCCATCCATCCATCCATCCATCCATCCATCCATCCATCCATCCGTCCGTCCGTCCGTCCGTCCAGCTTAGGAGCCTACATGTTGTGCCGACATGTAGGCTCCCTACTCTTTCTCCTAGTGGAGCGCGTTGTCTCCTACACGAGGCGCGGAAGCGTGGAGCGGTGAGCCCACACGAAGCTTTTGCGTGTTGCTGTTGCACTGTACTTGGCTGCAGTATAATTATAACTACATTTCGACAGCTTTGGCTTCGATTCGACGCATTACTTTGGAGAACGCGTTTGTGTTATACGAAATTCAGCTTTCATTGCTATGAAAGAAGTGCGACAGCGCCGTCGACTTGGTCACAAGCACTGCTTCTCGCTTTACTCCCTGACCTGTGTCCTGTAGTGCGTTGTTTCAGAGCATAGGTCCTGTCATGCAAACAAGTTAGTCACCTTTTCAGTGAATAGGACCACTCTAACTTTCCAAAAACCTAATGTATATGTTGTGGTCGCAATAATTTACGCGCACTTAAACGCCGACATTAAATATTAGAGAATGACATGGTGGTTTGCATGCATCCAGTTACGTTTTTCAAGGGCGCTGTGGTGTATCGGTAAGCGTTTAAAAAAGTACACATTTCTATTTTCGAAAGCGATGCACTGATAAAATGACCGGGTCATTTGCACTATCATATACTGCGTTTCGGCCGGCAACAACTCGCTACTGCGATCGCCTACGCAAATTCTGACCCTTGCTTATATTGCAGCATTGATTGATCGAAAAACGTTTATTCTCGGCAAGAGAAAGGGAGAGGGGAAATACAGGAAGGTGGTGTCCTCAGTGCAGGACCCCAGCGGCTATGGCTGCCACCCTCGCCTGGGAGACCAGTTGACGTTGATCCTCCAAGGTTGAGCTGAGCAGGGTCGCCTCCCACTGTTCCTCTGTTTTAGTGATGTACAGGTGTAGGGGTTTGTTTCCGGTACAGCCCCAAGTAGTGTGATATGTCGTTGGAGTGTCCCCGCACCAAGGACAAGACTCCTCGTATTCGCCTGGAAAGATCAAGCTATAGCGGAGTAAGTTTGGGAAGGTATTAGTTTGTAGTTTTCTCCAGTCTCTGGCCTCGTGTGCCGATAGTTTGCGGTGTGGAGATGGGAGGGTTCGCCTTGGTGTTCTCAATGAGTGAAGTCGTTCGCCATAAAGTGAGGAAAGGGGGATGAGATCAAGGAGATTAGCCGCTCGGTTTGTGTATCCTCGAGCTAAGCTGTCCGCTGCCTCGTTTCCCTCTAATCCATCGTGAGCTGGCGTCCAGGTAATCTGGTGCTTCCGATCGGAGTTGGATTTTTCATTCAGGTGAAGAATTTTTGATACCTGTTTATGTATTCGTCCTGCAAGGAATAACCTGCAGGCTGCCTGTGAGTCGGTGACTATTTTCAGGTTTCTGCCGGAACTTTCACCATGCTGAATGGCCAGCGCAATGGCTGCCGTTTCTGCTACAGTAGATTTGGGTGTAGGGATTGTAGCACTTGTGATTTCCCGGAATTCATCATCCAGGACGACCGCTACTGAGTATGGAGAGTGGGTATAGTTAGATGCGTCAACGTAGATAGCATTTCGCGCTTTAAGGTGTGCGCGTCGTATGTGGTCAGTGCGGGCTTTTCGGCGTCCTTCGTTTGTTTCTTTTTGCATGTTCTTTGGTAGTGGTGTCACGTGGATCCTTTCGCGAAGGGTTGGTGGTAAGTCTTCGGTATCTTGGAGTTTGGCTCTGTCAGCAGGCGTGCCTATTCTATCTAGAATGTTCCTGCCCGCTGCTGTAGTGTAAAGGCGTTCTATTTGGCCTAGGAGCACCGCTTCCTGGATTTCCTCGAAGGTGTTGTGGAGGCCACGTGCCTCAAGTAGGTTGCTGGCCGCGAAAGAGGGTAGACCGATGGCCTGTTTGTATGCCATCCGTAAGATAGCATTTGCCTTGTCTTTCTCTTTCTTGATCATTTCGGTGTATGGAAGTCCGTAGGCTAACCGACTTGTAATGAGGGCCTGTACCAGTTTTATGGTATCTTCCTCTCTCATACCTTTGCGATTGTTAGTGACTCGCTTTATCATTCTAGCGATCTGTTGGGCAGTTGTTTTTAGTTTTTGGAGGGCGAATGTAACTCTCCTGTCGCTTTGTAGCCAGAATCCAAGAATTCGTATTTTTTCGACCTCCTTGATGCAAGTGCCGTTTATGGTAATGTTGAGAGGTCCCGGAGATTGATAGGCGTACCCGCATATGCGTATGGCCTCTGACTTCTCCGGGGTGCAGCTCAGCCCGCATTTGGCTGCCTGGACTTCAATGCAGGTAGCAGCTTTTTGTAGGGCGTTTTCTTTGTCTGCCAGGGATCCCTTGGTGGCCCATACTGTGAGATCGTCCGCATAGATGGTGTATCCGATGCTGGGGGCTGTATCTAGAGCTCGCGCCATCGCTATCATAGCGATGCTGAAGATGAGGGGAGATATTATTGAGCCCTGGGGCGTGCCTTTGTTTGGCATGTCGAGTGTCCCCGTGCGCGTCTCTCCCAATCCAACTGTCGCCGTGCGATTGCTGAGGAAAGTCTGAATGTATCTGTAGATTTGTTCTCCACATCCTATGTTACTGAGTTCCTTCAGGATGGCATCGTGCGAAATATTCTACGGGGATGTACTTAATGTGACGGTACTATGATGGGCTGAACTCGACGATAAGACTTCGGTAGCCGTGCAGAATCCACTCTCTCAGCGTCGTCATTTTTCTTGACGCTTCGTCGTGCCCGCGTTCCTCGATCGTTGTCTTTGTCAGTGAGCACATCACTATGGTCCCGCGTTTCCCGGCAACGCTACTCCCCTCGGCAAAAGGCAACGTCCCGGTGCGTATTAGGCGTGCGGTGTGGAAGGGGAGTAACATGGCTTGAGGCGGGCGACATGTACGATTTCGGAACTGGGTGTAGCAGTCGGTGACTTTGGGTGGAGCGGTGCAATCTCATAGGTCACGTCGGTCACTGGGCGTAGTACACAGTAAGGACCCGTGTAGTGGGGCAGAAGTTTTTGACACAACCCCACACGACGGCACGGAAGCCAGAGCAACACCAGAGATCCGGGAGGATAGTGCACATCGCGGTGGTGAGCGTCGTAGCCGCGTTTTTGTGCTTCTTGAGAGACGGTGAGATTGTGACGAGCAATCTGGCGAGCAGCGTCGGCTCGGGCGATGGTATCGCGGGCATAGGTTGTGACGGGGCCAGCGGCGGGAAGCAGTGTCGAAGGGCAGTAAGGGGTCTCTTCCAAAGAGAAGATAGAATGGAGAGTACCCAGCAGTGTCATGACGCGAAGAGTTATATGCAAAGGTGACAAATGGCAGACTGATATCCCAGTCGCGATGACCGTCGGATACGTACATTGCGAGCATGTCGGTGAGTGTGCGGTTAATACGCTCCGTAAGGCCGTTCGTCTGAGGGTGAGTAACAATATTGTCAAAGGCTCCCTTAAGGTCGAGAGCCATGATGCATATTTCACTGTGGCGTGGAATTTCTCGAAGGACCTCTTCTTTTATGAGAAGAAATGCATCTTGGGTAGACAGTCCCTTTCGGAAGCCGATCATCGTAGTTGGTTGGTTATCCTCAACGAAGTTTTGGAGACGGGTGTGTATGACCCGTTCATAGAGCTTGCCTAGACATGAGGTCAGTGAGATTGGTCTCAGCGCTTCAAGGATAGGCTTTTTGTCTGGCTTTGGGATGGTTGTAATTTCAGAATGCTTCCATTCCGGGGGTATCTCGCCCTTTTTCCAGAGGGAGTCATTTATGTAAGTAGTGAAGGCCTTAACTTGAGTTTTACTAAGATTGCGAATCATGCCATTTGTGATTCTGTCAGCTTCAGCTGCTGTATTGCGCGTTGCTGATCTAGCGGCTGCATACACTTCGGCTGTTGTAATTGGAGCGTCAAGTTTGTCGTTCGACGTTCCAGTGTATTGCAGCTGGCTTGGCGGCACGTGAGTGCCAATGTATTTGTCTTTGAGTGCTTGGTGAAGCTCATCATCCGTTCCAGGAAAAAGGTGGGCGATCTTGTTCAGAGTGCGCGTGGAGACGGATTTGGAGGTGTTTGGGTCTACGAGATGTCGGAGTATGGCCCATGTTTTAGACGTGCCAAGTGCACCTTGGAGTGATTCGCAGAATTCCTGCCAGTTTTGGTTGGATAGCGTACTGGCGTAGGTTTGGGCTTCCTGTGTGATCCCCGCAATACGAAGTTTTAGCTTTCTGTTATGTCTCTGCCTTTTCCATCTACGGACCAATGACCGTCTGGTTTCCCATAATTTGAGTAGGTGGCGATCTACCGCAGGAGCATCCGGAGTACATTTTACCTCTGTAGTAGCTGACTTGTGGGCTTTTTTAATTTCCTCGCTCCACTCCTTGATGGAGTGAATGGGTTGGTCGGAGTTGGTATTTTCCCGATATTTATTCCAATCCGTTATTCGTGCTGTGCCAATTTTGCGGCGGATTATGGCTGTCGAGATTGAACTGCGGACGATCGAATGGTCGCTGCCTAAATTCTCGCCCAAGTTGGTCCAGGTCGCAGAGGACGTGTTTTTGACAAATGAAAGGTCGGGGCATGTATCTCTGCTTACACTGTTGCCATCTCTGGTGGGGTACATGGGGTTCGTGAGTAATTCTAGCCCTAATATGTCTCGGGCTCGCGCGATCGCCCTACCTCTAGGAGAGTCACGGGCACATCCCCAATCTGAGTGCGGGGCGTTAAAGTCGCCAACAATGACTGTCTGGTTTTGTCCAGCAATCCGCACGGCTTCTTTGAGTAGCTTATAGAGGTCCGTATTAGTACCTTTAGGTGGATGATAAGCGTTAGTTAGGTAGGTGCTTTTCTGTCCTCTTTTACTGGGTATGATTTCGATGCACATGCTTTCTACTGCCGGATCGACGTCGAGGTAGTGTTCCGTCACTGTGATGTCATTAGAAATTAAAAAGGCTATTCGCGACCTGTCTTCTTTCCTTATAGTGTAGTAGCCTAATAGGGTGGGTGCTCTATCCGCGCCTATTTCTTGTAGGCATATTATATCGGGTCTAATTGGGGCTGTCTTAATGTATTGCTTGAGAAGGCTGTTTTTTTCTATATCCTCGACAATTCCATTGCCACATCTCAAGTCTGTCTGGTGTACCTGATTTGTTAGAACTAGCCATCATGAGCACTTGTGAAACTTCGCAATGACTCACTGTCACTGCTGCATGCTGCTGAGACGCTGTGGTATGATGCGCGGTAGGCTTTTGCTCGAGGGTTTTCCGCGCTGGCGACTCGCTTGCGGCTGTTAGCTTTAGTCTCGATTAGGGCGTGCAGGGTGATAAACTTGTTGTCATGAGCGTCGATGCGCTGTGTGAGAGCAGCTACTTGAGTTCCAAGAGCTTCGACAATGGACCTAGCGTGAGTGATTTCATTCTTGATTGCGTCCAGGAAGGGTGTGATTGCTGCAATCACCTGTGTATGCATGTCTGATAGTTGGTTATGGGCCGAGTTCGCCGCTACTGATGCTGTCTCAGGGAGGCTATTCCTGGCGTTGACTGAGGTAATTTTATCTTTTCGTTGCTGTTGAGGTGGGCGTGGCTGAAGGTTGTTTAAAGTGGCTGTATTGTGGGACTGTGCCATCTTCATGGTCGCGATTTCTTCCTCGAGCCTGGCTATTTGTTGCGCCTGACGAACTATCTCTTTTGCTTGTTTGGCACAGTCGGTGCAGCTCGGTGGGCTAAGTGAGTGATTGTGATTGGGAACAGTGGGAGGAGTCTTAGTGATCCCCGCGTAGCTCACCTTTTTGGTTTGTTGCTGGGTTTGCTGTCGATCTGGCCGGTGCTGCTGCCCTAGCTTGTGGGAGCTGTCCTGGTTCGGTCGGCGATTAGATTGGGATTTCGATCTGCGCCTCTGTCGGCTTCCGCTGTGGCTTTCATCGGCGGGGGACGATTCGTTCTCAGAACTAAACCATCTCTTGCGGCGAGGTTTGGGTGCGGCGTCCTTACGAGGCTGGTGTTGACGTATGGCGGGAGGTGCGGGAGGTCGCTCGATTCTTGGGGGGGTCGGTGGTTTGAAAGGTCGCAGACGCTTTGGACAGTCCTTGCCTGCAGTCTCGTGAGGCTCTCCGCAGAGAACGCATTTTGGCTGACATTGGTGTCCTTTAGGCGGGTTCTCGAGACCGCATGTCCTACAGACGTTTGCATTTGGTGTCGGGCATACGTCTGGCCGGTGTCCAGGCTTCATGCAAACGTGGCAAAACTGTCTGCCCGGACGAAAGGGGTAGCACTGATGGGATACACCCTCGAAACAAACGAAGGCAGGAAGTGTTGTTCCTTGAAAGGTGAATAACATAGAAGATGTCTTGCCCATTCGGCGTGCGTCGATGAGCTTGACATTGTTCGTCCTTATCTGGAGGAGGTGAGTATAGAGGTCGTCTGGCGACACTTCCGCTGGTAGGCCATGTATGACGGCTCATTTGTCTTGATCCGTGAAAGGGCAGTAGGTGTTTATTTCGTGGCTGGTGTTTCCCAGCGTTATTTTCTGTATTCGGCTGAGCTCGTGGGAGACTTCTTCATCTTCAGTGCTGATGATGAGAATGTTTGAACCAAAATGCGGTTGAAGCAGGAAATTTCCCTTCACTTTTTGCGGATTTTGGCATGCCTGGCAGATGGCTCTGGACAGGGCGATGCTGGTGAAGTCCTTTAGGGCGAGTCGTTGCTTTGGTCGAATCACGAACTTAATTCCGTTCTTGGGAAGTGATGGAGGGCGAGCTCGGGGGCTTTCTTTTTTCGGGTCCGTTTTGAGAGGAGTGCTTGCATTTTCTTGCAGTTTATCATTTCTGGCCTTGCTTGCTCTCCGAAGTTCGCGCTCCTTGTGGCGGCTCATGGCAAGTTGCCATCCTTTGGGCAATATTGGGAGTTCTTTGGGTCCTGATCCTCCAGGCAGTGATGTTTGATCCTGATCACGGGGGTTTCCTGGCGAGTGTTGTAGTTTCATATCCGAGTCCAAATCTTCTGGTAGTTCCTTAGCGTGGTATTGCAGGGAACTGGGGCCGGCGACGGGCTCCACTGTTGTCATTCGCAGGCCGTGGACCGTGCCGCTCAGTCGCAGCGAAAACTGCGGGCCGCCGGCGGCGGCGGCGAAGCGCGTTGGCCGTATAGACGGTTTTCCGAGAACACTTGAAACCACGGGCCGAGGGGCGGTGCGCGGGGTCTCGGAGTCGTCCAGAAGCACGTCCGCTCGCGTTGCGAGCTCGGAGGGGTCTAGATTGCAGCAAGACGCGATCGTGCCAGAGATCGACTAAAACACACCGGACGGGGCTTTACACGCTTTCTGAAAACGTTTACGTTTCTGCGCACAACAGTACAACTGATGACAAAATAACTGTTTTACACAAAAACACATCGAGCTTTTCACTAATTGCACAGATCGACGACCGTATATGGCTGCAGTGAGTGACGTCCACAAGCAAAAAATAAGCTCGATCGCAAAGATTACATACGCGTCTTGCAGCCGATAGAGCGGGCATGACACTACTCCCGTCCTTTAGCAAGTGTCCACAAAAGCTCATTTGTCGGCGCTTAACACTTGAATCCCGTATTGAGATTTTTCCAATAGACTTCAGCCGTTACGGCTTCGCACACATGCACGATGTACGATGGCGTACCGGTGCGTCTTTCGCCGCCATGGTGTTGGGCGCCCCCAGCGACTTGGCTGCCAGCAGAGCCACAATTACGTCATGTGGATAAGCCCTATACATACCGCAACACCGCTATCAAGATAAACATATTGAACTTGTTGCGCGAGAAGATGACGAAGAAAAAGGCGCGTGCTCAGCTGATGACAAAAGAAACTGAACTAGAGATGAACCGGAAAAAAAGAGTGAACGAAAGTAACAACAGGTTGACGGGTGAAAATGAACAAGTAAAAACAATAACAAGGGTAAAAAAAACTTATTTTGCTACAGGAACGCGTCAAGGATGAAATGAAAGTGGCGAGCTGTATTGCACGTGCTCATTTCGAAAGGAGGAGAAAGGGCGATTGAACGACAACCAAAAAAGATGACCAGGATAAAGCAAACAACAACATGGGCATAGGCACATCGGGGAGGCGGCTGGCGAGTGTCAGGTCTGATACCCAAGAAAAGTGACTTCTTTTGAAAGCAATGTGATAGACGGCGCAATGACACAACTTTGATCTTTGTTATTGACGATAAAAGCTTCCCAGATTTCTCGAGCATGCTGGCTGAAATATTTCTTGATGACGCGGGTTTTCTAAAGCAGGGGAGAGGATCTGCATTTGGTGCGGTGAATGACTAGGTTAGAACCGGTAGTGGGATTTTGAGAATTAGCGTGCTAGCGCAACCTGACATAATATCGAAAATAATGATAATAAATAACAAATAATAATAATAATAATAATAATAATAATAATAATAATAATAATAATAATAATAATAATAATAATAATAATAATAATAATAATATTAATAATAATAATGATAATAATAA
>JAJIZL010000105.1:944147-956070 GCA_023969395.1 Amblyomma maculatum
ATGATAATAATAATAATAATACCTTTATTTTCCATCATGGTAATGGGGAAGGCAGGGAGAAAAAGCCGAGCAATCGGCTGGACGAGCTCCCCTCATCCTCCCCCCCCCCCCCCCCCAAGGATATACAATGTAAAAATACATAGGCAGAGCAGCGTAGCGTCCGCAAAAAAAATAAAAATAAATAGAGGTAAATTCGACGAGACATCGCTCTCAAGGATAGCGTGTAAAACATTGATAACATCCAGCACCTTATTGCACATGAACAGAGAGTCTGTAACAAAAAAAAAAAGGCGAGATCGCAGTAAAATCAGGCAAATTAAAACAACAGAAAAGGAACAAGTTCTTTCCACATAGCAGTAGTAATAATAGCAGTACAAGCAATGCAGCAGTGACCGTAAAATATAATAGCAGTAATAATAACAGTGTCAAACTTTCGCACACAGGAAAGAAGGGAAGGAATTTCGTACACAAAGTTTTTCTCACACTACACAAATGGATTCTGATGTTTTTACTTTATTCATTCATTCCGTTCAGTCTCTTTCTTATTTACACATTTGCACAGAGTACCAAATTTGTTCGGCGAAGAAAAAATACACACACTCCAACCTTAGCACTTATCTTCTTGAGCACGTGTGACACGCCATGCACATAGGGAACAACGGCTGTACGCGGTCGTTCAATATCGGTTTGTTTCGTCTTAAAATTTCCGTGAACTTCCTGAATACGTTTTTCGGCCAGTTCGCGAAGCAGGTCCTCCTGGAAACCAGCGGGTCTGAGTCGGCTCACCTTTGACTTGAAGTCGGTGAAGACTTGGTATTGACAAGGTCTGTACAGGGCTTCTCCACTATTCTGGCTTTGAGCCTGCATGATGATGGCTGTATGTCACGCGGAACATTACGCAATGTTTATCCACAGAATACTTTAAGGAAGAGTCTGTAAGTTACCTGTAAGTTGTCAAACTTGTAATCCCACCCTTAACTGGCTCCTGCACACTAATACGTTAAGCTATTTGAACGAATTTCTTTCTTTCTTTCCTTCTTTCTTTCTTTCTTTCTTTCCTTCCTTCTTTCCTTCTTTCTTTCCTTCCTTCTTTCCTTCTTTCTTTCTTTCTTTCTTTTGCCTAAAAGGAGACTGAAGCTAAAGGCGCGGTCGCCTGACGTGGCCTCAGCCCCCTGCTACATGATCAGTAAGCATCGAAAATACAATATTGCGGCAGGCTGGCACACAACAGTAGCCTTGATCAGGACATAAAAGGAAAGAAACAAAACAATAGTGACATTTGTGCGCAGTGTGTGCAAAATAATTATATGTAGGTACAATATGAATATAATGAAGACACTTAATAGGCACAATTTTACGATGAGTATCACAGGCATACAAAAAATAATGAAAGTTGAAGAAATATACACAGTACAACACCCTATATCAGACAGGTGAGTTTTTCCCTTTTTTTACATTTAAACTATAAGACAAGTAAACAAATACACAGTCAATTACAGATTACACTGGACAAACAATTTAAGTACAATACCTCACTGGTAAGCAAACAAAGAAACATTGACCAACAAATCATCTAAAGCATGCGCGGGCGGAGTAATATTACTGAGAGTATGCAATATCACTACACAAAAGAAATCTCTTACAATCTTTCTTGAATGCAGAAAAGGGTTCATAGTAATTTATGGGCATATCTCTTCTCTTGAGCATTTTTTTAACCTGGAAGGACAGTGTTTGGCGCCCATAATTTGTTCTCGTTATAGGCATCATTAATTTAGCATCCCTGATTGCGTACAAGCTTACTCTGTCTGTAGGAGTGTTATGTAAACGATTCTTATGTATCCAGTGCAGCAGCTTAAAGTAGTAAACCTTGTCTGCCTTTAGTATACTGTATTTCAGAAAGAGTGGGTGAGTTTCTAGTTTATGTTTCTCATCATGATAATTTTCACATATACGCAATACCTGCTTCTGTAAAGTAATTAATTTTTTGTAATTGTGATCAGTAGTTGTGCCCCAGACTAATATACAATAGGTTATTCTTGAGTAGAAAAGAGATTAATACAGAGCTTGTTTCAACCAAGATGGAATTAAGTGTTGAATTCTGTAAAGACAACCTGTCACTCGTGACAAATCAGATTTAAGGCTATCGATGTGGGTGTTCCATGAAAGATCACTGCTAAACCAAACCCCCAGAAATTTCTGCTCAGAAACCTCCTCCAGCAGGATACCTTCATATTTGATGCTAATAGAGGTAAGGTCTCGAGTGACCGTCCACATATACGTTGTCATACGTATTTGACTGACATAATATTTCAACAATATTATGCCAGTCAAATACGGCTATCGGTTTATGTACATTTTACATCGTACAATGTACATTTTGAGTGAATTAAAAAACATATTGCAGCTATGAATTTGATTATCTCTTCGCATGAAATTGCCAGGTTGCAACCAGCTCCGATGCAAAGAAATATTTATTTCGTGAGTGCGGCTATGAATTCATACATCTTCATGGTTGAGTTTGACCATGTCAAGCAACGCTATCGTATTAAGACCTGAAATAAATTATTAAAACGAGTGACACGAGTGAGTTTAACTGAACTTCTATTTCAAACGTATAGGATCGCACACTCCGGTTAGTGGCATCCACTAGCACGGTGAAATCGCAGTGATACAATTATCATAAGGGATCATTGTGTCATTAGTATTTGTGCCAGCACATATGCACGGCGGCAGGGCGACAAGGAAAGGTGTGGAGCCTTCACAGAAATTTCATACTTAAAGAAAACTTCGTCCTGGTTCGAGGTGTGAATCCAAAGCAGCGTCATTCGGGGGACAGTCTCTCTACCAGCTGAGCTAGTCAAAAATGGTAGCCGAATGCCTTGATCACAAGGCTTCTGTGGGTCGCTATCATTCATCGCTTTCATTCATATCGCTTCATTCATATCGCTTTCATTCATACCGTATGACAACGTATATGTAGACGGTCAGTCGGACGGATGGACAACTGTATTGACGGATGGAACATAGCATTATCCCCTTTGAAAAGCATGCTCGGCGTTTTTCTCCACAATGTTGACACATGCCGTTCATAGACGACGACGGAGAATTGAACGGGAAATGGGAAAAGACAACGAAGTGAAACTGTGTTCAGTCTCGTGCTGACCTGACTGGTTGTCGGTGTTCCTCGGTTCCCGAGTGCCTTCTGTGTAGCGTTACGTTACAAATCTGATGGACGCAGCGCCGGTTATTGATTCCAGACCTGCATAACCAACCTCTCACTACGGAGCTTACCCCGGTACATCAGCGCCGCTGCCGTCGCCAATGTGGAGAGCCCCCTGAATTCGGACCCCTCCCGGCTGCTACCAGGACGGCGCAGCCTCAGACAGCCGTAAAAACTGCTGCAATGACGTCATGAGAGCAGGCTTCCCACGTACATCCTGTGTCATTAGCCGCGAATACCTCCGTCTTTTTATGGCGACGTGTTCGAGGACGCCGACGACCGGCTTGAGACCTACGAGCGAGTCGCTCGTTACAACGTGTGTACCGATCAGCGTAAGCTCTACAATGTGTACTTCGCTCTTGAAGATTCTGCACGGACATGGTACAAAAAACACGAGGCTTCTTTTCCATCCTGGGAAGCCTTCTGTCGTGACTTGAAAGCGACTTTTCCTAGTGCTGACCACCGGGAGCGAGCAGAAGCTGCGCTACACTCGCTGTCAGTGCCACAACGAAAGCGTGCGTATGTTCTTTGAGGACATGACACGCCTCTTCAAGCTCGCAGACCCGCAAATGCCGGAAGAGAAGGAGCTACGCCACCTGATGCGGAGCGTTAAGCAAGAACTTTTCATGCGACTGGTGCGCAGCCCACCGCTCACTATGGCGGAGTTTCTAAACGAGGCTGCCACCATGGAGACCACGCTGCAACACTGAGCCCGTCATTTCAACCGTGAAGGGAACACCATTAGCTCCTACGGACTTCCTATGCATGTCGGCAGCAACATGGACGCATTACGCAACCTCATCCGTTCTGTAGTGCGAGAGGAACTGCAAGCCCTGCTTGTGCCTTGCAACATGACAACGTTTCCTTCACTGGCTGAATTTGTCTGGGACGAGATACGTATGGCAGCTGAGCAAGTGCCTGACGTTCGCCACCAGTTCGACGCGAGACCCACCTACGCGTCCGTCCTACGTAAGGCTCCCACGCCTGACCATGGTATCAACGCCGCAGCTCCAGCAATGGAGCCGCAGGGTCCTAGAGGACCTGGCATGGAGCCACATGGAGCCTCGCTTCTCCCTTCTGCCAACCTACCAGCGACCCCGTAAAAGTCATGTATAGAGGATCCGGGACCTTCGGCCCCTCTGCTATCATTGCGGTGAAGCCGGTCACATCTACCGGGCGTGCCCGTATAGCTGCGTCGACATGCGTGGTTTTGCACCGGAAAACCCCTGCCTTCGGAATGGCGAACGTCCTACTGAGATCGCAAGCAAACGTGCTGCGCGACAGTATCCCAGCGCGTCCATGCAGTTACCAAGAGCGTCGGTCTACGTCCCCGACAAGCTACCGTTCGCCTAGTCCTAACTATTCCCGACGCCGCTCTAGTAGTCGGGAAAATTAATACCAGCGGTCTTCGGAGGCAGGGTCGCTGATGTCGGGAAATGTGAAGATCCTCCGTCATCGTCAGGCCAATCCGACGAGATTTCGCTGGTGTCAGGTAGCGACAGCATCTGACGTGCTATCTCCTACCGGTACGACGACATTTCGCTTGGGACAGGTAGCGACAGCATCCGAAAACTACCTCCACTTTATACGTAACTATTGATGGAGTGGATATCATGGCGTTACTTGACACCGGTGCCGATTCTTCAGTAATGAGCCACGGACTCGCCCGATAATTGAAGAAAGTTTTGACACTTGGTCCGGTCCGAACATAAACACGGCGGGAAGTCACTTGATTGCCCCTTCCGGCAAGTGCCCAGCACGAGTCGGCATCCGTAGTTTTGTGTATGTCGGAGAATTCTTCGCACTTCCTGAGTGTTCGAAAGACTTAATTCTTGGCATTCACTTCCTGCAGACCAACGGCGCTGTCATTGCGCAGAAAGAAGCGCGTGGGACCTCTTCAACGAAATGGGTCATGGCGCGCATTAAAAACAAGGATCCGAGATGGAACGTTTTGCGTATAGTCGACGATGACGTGAGAATGCCAGCACGGTCTAGTGTTCTGGTTCTTGTGAGGCATGACTTATTTCACGACTGCGAGGGCATTGCAGGTGGGCATCTCCCGCTACCCCTCGAGAAGGAATTTGCGCTTGCTCTAGGAATCGTGAAACTCCAGAACGGTTGGGCTACTGTCCTCCTGGCAAATTTCGCTATGAGATACGGCACCGCCAAGGACACGGCTGCGGCATTCCTTCACGATGTTGCTGCCTTGCCTCATTGAGGCACCGTCGGGCCAACCCTACAGACGAGGCCGCACCTTGTCATGATCTTCAAAGCGTTAAAATTAGCCCGGACTTGAGGAATCTTCTCTCGGGTCTTCTGAGCGATTTCGCAGACTCTTTCGCTACAGGCTCCAAAATCGGTCGTACACCTACCGCCAAACATCGCATCATCAGCAATGAGACCACGTTAGCGGCATGCCAGCGCCCGTACCGGGTTTGTCCTAAGGAACGGGAAGCCATTAAAGCGCACGTGGATGAAATACTTGCGGGCGACGTGATCCAGCCTTCGACGAGCCCGTGGGCGTCGCCAGTGATCCCTGTCAAAACGAAAGATGACACCTTAAGATTCTGTGTCAACTATTGAAAGCTAAATAACCTGACAACAAGGGACATCTATCCGCTCCTCAGGATTGATGGTGCCCTCGACCGACTACGCTACGCCAGGTACTTCTCCTCATTAGACCTCAAAAGCGGATACTAGCAAATCAAAGTGGGTCAGAGAGACAAAGAGAAGACTGCATTTGTGACGTCCGACGGCCTATACGAGTTTAAGGTGCTTCAGTTTGGCCTTTGCTCTAAACCCGCAACGTTCCAACGTAAGATGGACACGGTTTTATCAGGTTGACGTGGCAATCGTGCTTGGTGTACTTAGATGATGTTATTCTCTCGCCTACTTTCGAGCAACACCTGGACCTGTTGACCTTTCTGCTTGAAGCGGTCAAAGTCGCGCAACTAACAATCAAGCCAGAGAAGTGCCACTTCGCTTTCAAGGAACTTCGCTTTCTCGGCAATGCCAGTGCACAGGGTGTTCTCCCTCATCCCGACAAGACTTCTGCAGTGTCAAGTTTTCGACGCCCCACCAGAAAAGAGGCACTTTTGTGATTTCTGTGTCTGTTCTTACTACCGACACTTCGTCTAAGATTTCCCCAAGATAGTTGAACCCCTGACAGTCATAACCAGACAAGATATACCCTTCCGGTGGGGAGGCAATCAAGAACAAGCCTTCCAGGAGCTCTGAAGTCGCCTACACAGACCCTCAATACCCGCCCATTTCGATGAAGACGCCGCAAGCGACGTACATACTGATGCCAGCAACGTTGGCCTCGGAGCGGTACTCATCCATTGAAAAGACGGAGTAGAACGGGTTATCGCTTACGCGAGTGGAACACTCTCACGATCGGGGGCGTACTATTCGACCACGGAGAAGGATTGTCTTGCGGTAATCTGGGCCATCAGCAAATTTCGGCCATATCTCTACGGACGACCCTTCCGTATTGTCGGCGACCATGATTCGTTGTGCTGGCAGAGAAGCCTTAAATACCCATCTGTACGCTTGGCTCGATGGAGCCTTCGTCTTCAAGAGTATGACGTTACTGCTGTTTTTAAGTCGGAACATATACACCAAGATAGGAATTGCTTGTCACGCGCGCCCTTAGACTTCACTGCAGTCGACAACGTCGACGATTTTCCCTTTATTGGGGCCATTACCCAATACCATATAGCTGACCTTCAAGGCAAGGATCCGGAGCTGGCGCCGCTCACCGAGTATCTAGAAAGAAGCGGTGGTAGGGTACCGCTTGTTTGTCGTCGTGGCTTGCAGTCATACGCTTTACGAAGTGGAGTTCTCTACAAGCGCAATTTTGAATGATCAAAAGAGAAATTTCTACTCGTAGTACCTACGCACTCACAGCCTGACATCTTTAGCGCTTGTCACGACGAACTGTCTGCCGGCCACTTGGGAGTTAGTTGTATGCTTGCAAGAATTCTAGAGAAGTACTACTGGCCGAAATTATTACCTTCAGTACGATCTTACGTTAAAACCTGCCGTGACTGTCAACGCCGAAAGACTTCACTCGTGAAACCAGCCAGATTTCTTCATCACATCGCTCCACCGAAAACTCCTTTCCAACAAGTGATGATGGATCTTCTTGGTCTTTTCCCGAAGTCAACTAATGGAAAACGTGAGATTGTGGTCGCGACAGACTGCTTGACCCGGTATGCTGAGACCGCGTCGCTCACAAATTGAACTGCCACCGAAGTAGCAGAGTTATTTTGTCCACGACATCGTATTGCGTCATGGCGCCCTGGCCATATCATAACCGACCGTGGGGCAGCTTTTGAGGCCCGCCTGACTAAGGCTGTGCTGAATCTTACACACACTAGCCATAGACGGGCCACGGCATACGACCCGCAAACTAATGACTTGGTGGAACGGCTAAACAGAACTCTGGCCGACATGCTGCCTATGTACGTCTATATATAGCATAAGACCTGGGATCAAATTCTTCCATATGCCACGTTCGCGTATAATGCGGCACTTCAAGAGACGACGCGGCTCACTCCCTTCGAGCTTGTCTTCGCCTGTCGGGCGACCAATCCCCTGGATAAAATGCTGCCCGTATACCCCGACTATGGACATGAGCTTGACCTGGACGTCACTAGTTTTACTCAGCTTGCGGACGAAGCGCGGCAGCTGGCAAGGCAGCGCAGATACCTACAACAGCAACTAGACGCTGATCCTACAATCAGGGACGGTGCTTCGCTGCCTACGAGCCTGGAGACTTTGTCTGGATTTGGACGCCCCTCCGTCATCGTGGACTGTCTGAAAAATTTATGTGCTAGTACTTCGGCCCATACCGTGTCCTCCGCCGCATCAGTCACGTTACTTACGAAGTTGAATCCACTACCCAAGACTCGTCAAGCCGAAGACGACGCAGGTTCACTGACGTTGTACACGTTGTCCAGATGAAACCCTAACCACCACCGCGCTAACTAATCTTGAGACTGATGACGCCCCATTTTGTGTTGTTGTATTCCATACCAACCTAGAATACTATCTGTCAGCTCATCGCATCAAGCAGCATCGCATTTTCAGCATCGAGGCGATGCTGCCAAGAAAAGGGGTAATGACACATGTCATTCATAGAAAACGAGAGAATTGAGCAGGCGATTGGGAAAAGATGATGAAGTGAAACTGTTCTCCGTCTCGCGCTGACTTGACTGGTTACCGGTGCTCCTCGATGCCAGAGGTCCTTCTGTGCATCGCTACGCTGCTATATATTGAAGGTTGTTATAAATCGGTGCTCTATTTTGTCATTAAGGTTAAAAATAATTCATGTCTCGTAGCCTGAGCGCTTTCAGCCAATGAACACCATAAATCAAGCTAAATTTTTATTAACGCGACAGCAGCGGCCTCATGGTCGCAGGCGCTGGAAGAAAACAGGGACGAAAATTCCGAACTGCCGACAGAACCAGACCAGAACCAAACCAGACCAGGGGGCACGACGCCGCATTGGCAATGGAGCGCTTACCTTTCGTACTGTTCCAGGCTGCCCTACTCCTTGGCTCATCGTTACCTTTTTTGGCATCGGTCGTGGTCTTCACCTGCCCAGTTCAGAACGCGAATCAACCTGCGGATTGGACGCAACAGCTATGCCTACTGATCCAACTGGAAGGAAACCTGTTCTTCGGCTGGCAACCGCGGTCGTTCACCACCAGCGATACCACTATCAGCGCCGGCCACACAGAATATAAGCTGCTGCCCCTCAAGTTGATTGAATTCGCCAAACCACAAAATGTTCCGTACAGGCTTAATGTTGATAAGCTAAGAATAAAAGACAGCGTTTACGTGTACAACGCCGCTACTGACACCGTAGAGCTATCTTCAGCATAGGTAAGGTGTTGCTCGGCTACACGTGTCATCAGGAAAGAATGGACGCCTCACCCCAATAACACCGCGCAATCGCAGCTCTCCTTCTGCTTCACTAACATAAGCAGCTTCCTTCCTAAGCGCATCGAGCTTTGTTCATATCTTGGTAACTGTGAATGTGATATTTTAGTACTAACCGAAACGTGGCTCCATAAAGATAATAGGAACGATGAAGTCTTGCTTGATATGAACAGTTTCACTATCTACCGAAACGATAGGAGCAACAGAAGGGGAGGAGGGGTGCTGACTGCTGCGAAAAAGCATTTAACTTCTTTTTCCGTTGATATTCCTAGCAAATTAGAAATTTTGTGGGTTTGCAACACATCGCGATCTTCCAAACGTCTTCTTGGTGTTTGTTACAGACCACCAGATAGTCCGCAATCATTCGTCTCCGATTTACATGATAACCTAGCGGAAGCAAAAGATAAATTTCCAAAAGCAACTATTTGCCTACTTGCTGATTTCAACTTTCCTGAAATTGACTGGTCGAGCTTACGTTCTAGAACACGTGATGGCACTAATTTTGTTCAACTAACTCTCGATTTCTCATTGGTCCAACTAGTTGAAATACCTACCCGAGGAAACAATAAGCTTGACCTCGTCTTCTCGTCAGTCCCAGACAATATAAGCCCTATCTCGTATTCTGATGGCTTTAGTGATCACGCACTACTTAATTTTACGATGTCCATGCCTTCATGCGCACGTGCTCAAACACATAAACGTATTGTTTATTATAACTGCGCTGACTACAGTGCCATTAATCTCGGGTTACAATCCTTTTGTGACACATATCTTCCGACTTTTTCTCAGCGTTCGGTCAACGATAACTGAGTTTTGTTCAAAAATAGTTTGCTGGAATTAGTACACCGTCATAAACCACTGCTCACCCTCCGCACGAACGCGTCTAAACCATGGTTCAACAGGATGTTACATGCATTAAAGAACAAGAAAAAGCGACTTTTCAAAGCTGCCAAACGCCTTGGCACACCGGCTTCATGGCAGAAACACAAAACCGCTGAAAAATCATATTGTAGTGCCTTCCGCAAAGCAAAGCTTAAATATTATTCCCATGACCTTCAATCCCTTATGACACACAACCCTAAAAAAGTTTGGAGAACGATATCACCTACTGACACTCCGGTTCTTGTTTCATTGTTGGATGACACAGGTGCTCCAGTTATAGAAGAAGAATGCCCACTTATATTCAATAATTATTTTTCTTCAGTGTTCACACAAGAAGATCATTCCACTACACCAACATTAGTAGATGCCGATTACCCTTACATGAGCAGCATTAATCAACAGTCTCAAGATTTCAACTTCTGCCGGCATTGATGATATTAATACAAAAATTCTCAAAAACACAGATTCATTCAAGCAATATTCTCTTTCATATCTTTCGTCAGTCGTTATCAACTGGTGAAATTCCAAGGGATTGAAAAATTGGTAAAATTATCCCCATCTTCAAATCAGGTGATAAAACGAACGCGCAAAATTATCGCCCCATATCTTTGACACCTGTCCCATGTAAGATCTTGGAACACATCATCGTATCAGCAGTGGCACAGCATCTAGATAGTAATTTCTTTTTTGCTAACCAGCACGAGTTCAAGAAAGGCTTCTCTTGTGAGACTCAACTACTGGAATTTACTAACGAGCTACTACACAATATGGACGAGAACTTCCAAACAGACTGCATATTCTTAGACTTTTCAAAAGCATTCGACCGCGTCGCGCATTCACGTTTAACAGGTAAAGTTACTTCCCTCAACCTAGACTCACTAACAACCTCATGGCTAAGGGATTTCTTGTCTTCTCGCGAACAGTTTACAGTTGTTAACGCTCACTCATCTCCTTTTAGCGATGTTCTATCTGGTGTTCCTCAGGGAAGCGTCCTGGGCCCGTTGCTGTTCCTGATTTACATTAATCATCTGCCGTCCAACATTACAACAACCATTCGCTTGTCCGCAGATGACTGCATAATCTATCGCAAAATCCGATCACCTGCAGATCACCTTGCACTTCAAAGAGACCTCGATCATGTAACCGCTTGGTGTTCATTATGGCAAATGTCACTTAACACCGAAAAATTCAAGTTAATGACATTCAGCCGCAAAAAACTCTAACTCTTCGTTCGATTACATACCCAATAACAGCTTAATCCCTCAGGTGTCTTCTTACAAATACCTGGGTGTTCCTTTTTCAAATAACTTGTCCTGGTCCACTCATATAGAGAAAATAACAGCTAAAGCATCCCGGACTTTAGGATACCTAAAATGGAATCTTCATGGAACTCCTGCTACTACCCGTAAGCTCGCCTATCAAACATTTGTTCGTCCGCTACTCGAGTATGCAGCATATTTGGGTTTGCTCGGTATGGTGGCTCCGCAAGGGACAAAACGACAGAAGAGACGAAGAAAGCGGGCTGTTCCGACTAGCATCTACCGCCCCCAGGAGCGGAGCAGCCTAGCAATTAGCGGCGCATGCTTATTCAGTGGGCGTCATGTTGGACGCGGCACTAGCTTGAGAAAGCCTATACTACTACTACTACTACTACTACTACTACTGTTACTACTACTATTACTACTACTACTACTACTACTACTACTACTATTATTATTATTATTAGTAGTAGTAGTAGTATAGAGGAAGACTCGTTTCACTAAGTTGGCACTGAATTGTCTGTAGGTAACGGCCAAATTAACTGGCTAAATATTATCTGCTCAGTTTTAATTATTAATGATAATAATATTAATTGGTTCACAGGAAGGGAAA
>JAJIZL010000105.1:956470-968710 GCA_023969395.1 Amblyomma maculatum
ATAATAATAATAATAATAATAATAATAATAATAATAATAATAATAATAACAATAATAATAGTAATAATAATAATATTAATTAGCAGAAAAATATTACTGTGTATTACTATTATTATTTAGTAGTAATAGTAGTAGTAGTATTAATAGTATGATAGGCTCTCTCAAGCTAGTGCCGCGTCCAACGTGACGCCCACTGAAAAAGCATGCGCCGCCAATCGCTAGGCTGCTCGGCTCCTGGGGGCGGTAGATGCTAGTCGGAACAGCCCGTTTTCTTCGTCTCTTCTGTTGCTTTGTCCCTTGCGGAGCCACCGTACCGAGCAAACCCGAATACGCCGAGTATGCATCATCCATTTGGTCACCTCACCAGGCTTATTTAATTTATTCCCTTGAATCAGTTCAAAATCGTGCAGCGCTTTTTATCTCCAGAAACTATGACCGTCACTCAAGCATCACAAACATTAAATTATCGCTCTCTCTTTGTACCTTGCAATCAAGAAGATTAATTGCCCTAGTCTGCTTACTTCACAAGATAGTCTATACTACTTATAATTCGTCTCTCCCTCTTGCGCAACCTCGCCGTACCTCGCGCTGTTTAAACAACTACTTAAGCTTCCGGCGCCTTTCAGGTAAAACCGTTGCATTCAATTATCCGCTTTGCCGCAGGCTATTGTTCACTGGAATGGTCTTCCGGAACACATCGTCAGTATTTGTGGTCCAGCTTCTTTTAGGACCGAAATAACAGCCATTTTTTTCTAATTACTGACGCATCAATAACTATTGTATAATAATGTTCTTATTGTTTTATGATGAGTACTGACAGTCAGTTAGCATTGTGTAATGATGTTCTTACTGTTAAATGAGTACTAACAGTCAATCAGCATGGTACAATCACGTCATTCATGCTCCTGTTATTACCTCTATTTATGTAATCCCCCCCCCCCCCTCAGACAATACTCCAACGCTTGGAGCCTGTGAGGCAACCTGAATAAATAAATAAATAAATAAGTAATCTGATTTTGCATTCCAATGCGTGGGATATGTACAATCCTGGGTGTTAATTTATAACGCTGTGAACCAGCTAGCCAAGTTTCATCTGTGTAAAAAAGCTGCATGATACCCTTTTCTGAACACTGTTGAATTGTCTAAGATTTATTCGTGTACTCTTGAGTTTAGTTTTACTTGAGTGAATGGTAAGAAGTCAGTTTACTAATGTATATATAAACCTGTATGATACTATTTTCAGACCCTTTACTAAAGGAAAGAAAGGAAAAGAGAGAAGAAAGAATTTGGCTGTGGCTTAGCTTGGTTAAGCCTGGTGATTGCGAAGCAATACGTGGTACTACTATATTACCGCTTGTGGTGATGCTTGGCTGTGCTATATTCACCATTGTGATGCTCCGGTTATGTTTGCTGTTATGGCTATTGTGACGCTTGACTGGACAATAATAAGGGAGTAATTACTCATTTCATCCACCCAAGCGCAGCCATACGGCTACTGTACTATGTTCAGCTATGGTTTTAAATGCGTCTGGAAGAAAGGCGCAGTATCTGACACACTTTCCCCGACAAGTGTGCGTTTGGATTGTACGCCATCGCTCCTGTCGCGTGGCGTTCCTTGGCGCGCGTTTAAGTGTGGGATTGGCAGGAACGCTAGATAAGGTGAGACTTCTCAGGCTTCCGCCTTTCACTACTTTAGTCGCCGAACTAGTAGTGCTGCTAGTAGATGAACGTTCCAAACTATCGGACAAATTCGTACCTTCCTCTCCTGCTTCTGTCGTCGATTCTGCTACCGAAGACATTGACCGCCTTTTCTGCCTAGCTGCTTCTTGCGCTCGTCGCTTGGAAAGCCGTCCTTCTCGCTCTTCTGTCTCTGTGGCTCGCTTTTGCTTCCTCTTTGCAGGCTGCCTAAGCGTTTTGACTGTAGGCGGCATCTCATGGCTTGACGAGAGGAGCGGAGTCAGGCCGTAACAGCCACCGCGCAAGGCGACGGTAAGCCCTCGCTCTTACACAGATGGTATGACGTCACGCAGCGCGCAGCGCCACTGGTGAGAGGAGCACAAGTCAGGCGGTGACTGCCACCGCGCAAGGCGACGGCGCGAGTTTAGCCCCGCTCTTACACAGATGGCATGACGTCACACAGCCAGGTCACGCTAAAGGTCAAGCGTTGCTGCCACCGCCGCGCCTTTTGACGGGCTGAGGTGGTAGCTAAAGTAGTATTGCTTCGCAATAGAAAGAGTCGCCAGTCGAGCCAGGTGATCGTCAACAGATCTTAGGGAGCTGGATGAACTCGCTGTTTCGTGTGAAATGCGGACTTCTTGTATGGAAGGGGATGCAGTTGAACTCCTTTGTGATGTGCTTTCGTAGCAGTGCGCATACCGCTCAGGATCAACGACGTTTTAAACAAGAATTGAGTGGCGGTGCTCAGACTTAAAAAAAAAATTTGTTTCGAAACAACTGTTGAGCGAATGTGGTCGCTAACTGCCTGTGCTGGAACTTGGGATCCGGATTGCGCGGTGATCCGGGAGCCACCGACTTCTCCACAAATTTCCTTACTGTGTCGCCTTTTGTTCGGAAACCGGATGCGAAGAAGGGTCGCTGAACGACACGCTGGAATGCGGGGACAACGTGCTAATGGCGGCTACACGGACGCTGTTGCAAGGATGCCGAAGGTTCTGAGAACGGGAAAAAATGACCCCTGGTAACAAGAAAATCCGCAGAAGGACGGTGGGGAAGAGAGGAATAAGAGACGCGCTAAAGGAGGTCGACCAAGCCTCGCCTTCCGAGAGACGACTGCCTGAAAATACAAAGATGGCTCGCTAGCCCTGCCGGCGCCGTATTTGAGCCCACTGTGTAAACCGTCATCATCAGCCCTGCCTGCAGCTATAGTCATCATCTTCCACCCAAGCACCGGATCACCGAAATGGTGTCCAGACGCAGCCTCAAGATCGTAGGTTTATCGGGCGAATCCAGCTCTGAATAAATCTGTTACTGGCCTTATTTCGTGTCTGATTCCAGCTCTCCACTCAGAAAAAGCCCTATAACCGGAACATCATAGTGGCAGGGGTATTTTCAGGACTGGCATTGCTCTTAATCAGATCTATTTGCCACGGAAAGCAGGAGGGATACAAGGAATCCGGCCTACTGGCTAGACTGGCATTGTAATGAATGCAAAAGCGGAATATCAAGTCATGGCTAATGGGTCGAGTGTACTAGCGTTTAGCCATTTGATTCCTATGTTTGAAGGTACCGGGCCTGTTCATGAATTTCTGAATACGCCCCGCCGGGGTGGCGCAGTGGTTACGGCGTTCGACTACTGTTCCCAAGGATGCGGGATCGAATCCCGGCCTCGGCGGCCGCTTTTCGATGGAGGCGAAAAGCAAGGCGCCCGTGTGATGTGCGATGTCAGTGCACGTTAAAGAACCCCAGGTGGTCGAAATTTCCGGAGTCCTCCACTACGGCGTCTCTCATAGCCTGAGTCGCTTTGGGACGTTAAACCCCACAAACCAATTTCTGAATACCGTAGAGCGAGTTGTCAGCATCGCTTTTTGCGCCGATAATCTGCGCTGTATCTCTGGTTTAAGATGGCAGGAGCTGCCAAAGAGTTCGTGTGGCATAATGCAGCGGCCAGGGAGAGACAACATTTTCCAAGCTCAAAGAGGTTATGATTGCGAGGTTTGACACGGAACCGTTTACATTGCTCATCCAGCGGTTTATAAGTGCCCGACAGAAGCTTAGCGAAGACGTCCGATCCTTCGTAACGCGACTACAGAACCTAGAACACTCAACAATGGCTGATAAACTTGAGACAAAGGACGAGAAATGCAAAATAAAGAAAGAATTGCAGGAAGATCAAATGTGATCGCAATTTCTGATTGGGCTGAGAGACATTGCGGTAGTTTGTCATGTGACATGATCCGTCTACGTTTGACGATGCGGTCGCCTGCGCTGTCAACGAGGAAGCGAACGAACTTAGCGGTGGCATGTCTGGGATATGAGTCATCGACAGGGAAGAGAGCTCGTCTCGCAAAGAGATAGAGGAAATGAAACAACTATTAGAGAGCATTGAGAGGTTGCTCACTTCACCACAGTTATCGAGTGTTTCCAATAGGCGGCGTTATTCACGTAGGGCATGCTTCGTGTGCGGCCGAACTGGTCACTGCTCGTAACTGCGCAGAGCATGCACATTATAAGGAACAGTCCTTTCCAAAAGAGGAGCAGGTCGCCCCTCTGACTGCGGGTTGGAAGCGGCTAAAGAAGAGCAGCGGGGGGTTTTGGTGAATAGATCCGCTGTAGACGGGAAAATAGAGAGAGCACAGAACAAGGGAACAACAATCTTTTGAGACCCCCTTACAGTAGTACTATATTCGGAAGAGACTACGCCCGTATTCACAAACGCGCCTCGACTCGACGGTCCCTCACCACTCCGTGGAGGGGAGAAAATGGCCGCTCCTCCACTTCAGGGCCGATTCGGATTCATGAACGCCCCTCGGCGCTTCCTCCGACAAGTCCTCCTGGAAAAGACCTCCACTCGAAGCAGCGGAAGTGGCGTATGGGGACGAGATTAAGATGAACTTTTGGCCCGGAAAGTGCGTGCTGAAGTGTGCAACATCCTCAGTTTTTCATGTCAGGTCTTCTAAACAACATTCGCAAGCAGCCCCGACGGTAACAGCGTAGGAGAATTAGTTTTGTGGGATGGATGAAAAAGGCGGCTGTGAAAAGTGGCCGCAAATACTTTCGCATCTGGCAACAGTCGCTGCTGGTGACGTGGAGTTCGCGCAGAACATGACGTAGACTTCAAGAAATGGTGTGAATACTTTGATTTATTTTTTGGTGTGAGGTCTATGCTCAGACATTGCCGCTTTGCTTTTTTGTTATTGCCAGGCTTTGACAGACATTTTTTTGCCATACTTTGACAGACGTTTTTCCATTCCCGGGCTTTGACAGACATCGAAATATATTTAGAGAAAAAAGCCGCCAACTCCTACGAGCATGGTTCTGGCCTTCATAGGGCTCGTGGGTGAGCGGAGAAAACATGCGTGCTGCTTCGCAGCGCGTCGCAGTTCATGTACACTGAATTCTACTCTCCAGAAGCAAATGCCACATTCTGTTTCTAAACAAGTTGGAAGCCCTAATTGAAAGCGTACTTGAAAAGCCATGCCCTTCGTCGGCCGCGAATATCCCTCCGTACGAAGAGCACACCAACGCGCTCTAAACTTACCCTCTGGCGACGGGCAAGCCATTGTTACGCGGGGTGCAGCACAGATGTCTGCACAGTAGCATTGCGCCTCCGGTGCCCCCTAGCTTACTGCATGTCACACGCTGCGCACCCCCCCCCCCCCGCAAGTTTGGTGGAAGGAGAGGTTGCTTGGACAGCTACCCCTCGTGGGCCGCTCCTCTTACAATACTAGGCGGAGTCCCTTATTCCGGGACTCCATTGGTCTGGGCCGCCACACGTTCTCGCTGGATCAGCGCTTGTTAGGCCGCTAGATCCAGGCAGCCGAGCAGGGACGCCTCCTAGTCCTCTCGGGTAGGGAAAGGGCTTATCGGTAAAAGAGAAGGATTTAGCTGGCATACCCAGACCATGTGAAAGTGTGTCAGCCACCTCTCCACAGAAAGGGCAGAAGCGAGAAGAGTAAGGGTCAGAATGTTTGAGTTCTGCCGGGCGCAGTAGAGTATTAGTAAAAAGTAAGTATTCTTTCGCCCGCTTTCCTTAGCCCCTTGAGAGGAGCCGGGTACTGACGGTGCGAGTCCCGGTAATAAGCAGATATTTCTTGAAAAGTTAAGAGAGGATATGTGGCCTGGCCCAGATTGGTAGGGTCTACGCCTGGGGCCCGGTTAGTGAGTGCGCGGGCGGCTGAGTTGGCGGCCTCATTTCCTTGTAGGCCCTGTTGGCCTGGAGTCCAAATGAGAAATCGGGTCTGGGGATCCTGATCCCAAACTGCTTTCCGAAGTATTCTTTGTGCTGTAGGCGTTATCCAGCCCAGCCCACAATTCCGACAGGTCCCTCACGAGTCGGATAGGATGAATTTAGATTGAGGGTAGGAAGCAGCCAGGGCGATTGCTACCCCCTCCGCGTGGGTTGCGTTAGGGGCCTTAAAAGTGAGGCCATCCACCTGTCTTTCCTCGTGAACGACTGCAACCGTGTACCATCCTCCCCTGGAATGGTGCGGGCCCGCAACATCCACATAGAAAACATTGTGTTCAGAGCCATAATGGCGGTGCAGGGCATTTGCCCGCGCCTGACGCCACCCATTGTGGTCTTCTCTGTCTATTTTTGGAGGAAGGGGTCGAACACGGAGACCGCCTCTCCATAGCTCTGGCACTCGTACCCTTTCCTCAATGTGGTGATTGTGTTGTATATGTAGCCGGTCCAAAAGGCGACGACCGGACACGGTCTGGGCAAGACGCATGTATTGATTAGTGAGGTGCGCCTCACGTAGCTCCCGATAGGTGTTCACCACCCCCAATGCAAGGAGCCTCGCATCGGGAGGTCGAGCACCCTCTTGATTATCTTGCGGAGAGTGACCTCCAGGATGTCTTCATCATGCTTGCGCAAGTGCAGGTATGGATTTGAATAAAGAATTCGACTCGTCACAAAAGCATGGGCGAGTCGCATCGCATCCCCGCTTCTGAGGCCCCCACGCTTGTTGGAGACGCGGCGGACCATGCGGCCCACTTGATCGCCAACCTTTCGAAGCTTGGCTAGTGTTGTGTCAGCGCGACGAGTTTGGTGAATAAAGAGTCCGAGGACTCTAATCTCTGTGACTTCGCGTATGGGTCCACTAGCCAGAGAGAGAAGTATTGGTGTCTTGCATCTTGGCGAGGGGCGTAGATGCACGAATTCTGATTTTTGAGGAGTGCACTGGAGACCACAGTACGTAGCATAGAGATTCACTATGCCCGCCGCTGTTTGCAGGCAGTCCTCCAGTTCACCAATGTTGTCCTCTGTAGCCCAAATGATGATGTCGTCGGCATATAGCGCATGCTGTATACCTTGAACCTCACTTAATTGGGCAGGGAGATGAAGCATTGCCAAATTAAAGAGTAATGGGGACAGCACTGCGCCTAGTGGCGTGTCCCGCGTACCCATAATATAAGGACCGTGCTCCTTGTCCTGAATGCGGATAAAGGCTTCACGGTCCGTTAAGAACTGTTTTACGTAATTAAACGTGTTGTGTCCGCATTGTGTCTCGCTGAGGTGAGCGAGGATGACACTGTGTTTCACGTTGTCGAAAGCACCCTTCAAATCCAAGGCGAGAACCACCTTATCATTGTGAGGGTGCTCGACAGGCGTGAGTACCTCATGGCTGAGTTGAAGCAGAATGTCCTGTGCTGACTTCTGAGGTCGGAATTCGAAAATCGTGTCTGCGAAAGTATTGCGGGCCTCCAGATATTCAGAGAGGGGATCTCGAACCATGGCTTCCATGAGCTTGGCTGCGCAAGACGTTAGGGAAATAGGTTGGAGGTGATCGGTAATGATCGGCTTACCCCTGCTTAGGGATGAAGGTGACAAGCGCTGCTTTACATTATAGGGGGAGGACTGTTTCTTCTTTCCAGATTACGTTAATATATTTGAGCAGAGAGTCATACCCCAGATCAGGAAGTTTGGCCAAAAAGCTTGACCGTAACCTTATCCCTAAAGGCAGCGGTACCCATCGACACTTTCAGTACTTCCTATCCCTTCCTGTGTAATTTGTACTTTATTATCTCGGTGTATGTTCCGTAGAAAATCAGTTATCTCCTGGGCGATGTCTTGATTCTTTAGCATGTTCCTCATTAGAGAATACGTATAACCTAAATTATGCACATGTCACTCGCTTGCTGGTGCAGCGATGAAGTAATTAAAAGTCTTAGAGACGTTTCGCGCGGACGAAACAACATGAGTGTTTTCCCGAAACGTTTAACGATTGTTGGCGCAGTACGAGGTCACGACAAGTGCTTCCTCTAGGCGGAGCAAGCTATAGGATTAGCCGGGCTTTAACTCCGCTTAAACTGACTAAGACGTGCGAAAACACTGTTTCGCATGATTTGGCACAGATTTCTTCGCGGTTTGGCATTGAGAGACTAGTACAGATTTAGGAAAAGTGCTTAACTTCTTTAGTTGGTTTCGTTTTGTGGGGAAAGAAAGTGCAGTTTATGTCCCACTTTTTCATTGCCCAACGGCGCTTACAAAGCAAGCCTTACATTTAGAGGTGCATATATCTTCAATTCGTATTCCTGTCGCAAACTGAGTTCGAACTCGACTGGCTTATGGACGCGGAATGGACGTGAAACAGTATGACAGGGCCCTAAACGCTGCACAAACAACGTTTATGCGACAATTTTTATACCAAATAACGTGCGTATTTCTCTGACACGTTGGTTCCAGCCTTAGCGACGCCTTTGCGGCGGAACGAGGTTTATTCACTGACGATATGAAATTCAACACTACGCAGCCCACTTTCACAGTCATATTGGTATAAAAACACGCGTACCTTTTGCACTACCTAAGTGGCTGGCGGCCTACAGTGGGGAACATTTTTTTTCTTCTCGCATCTGTCAGCCCGCCTGTCGATAAGCACTTCGTTTCGGATGCTTCTGTTCATCACGGTCTGGGCTACTTCTATATAGTCCTCCACTTTATGAAAACACTCCTGCTGCCTCTTTTAGTGTAATTCTTCTAGCGCAACTTCGACCCACGAAAATAAGGGCGCGGCTCGAATGCGTCCCTTTCCGGGGACTGACGCCCAAGCATGACTTGTCACTCAATGACTAAATGTCGGTTCTGGTGACAGCTGGCATATCAGTGCGTGACAAAGTTATCTGTTATTCTATACCTAAAGAACATCACTGCGATAAGGAGAAAAGGTGTGGCATTGTATCTCATGAATAAAATACGCAGTCGAAGACCTCCTCGTTTATAGCGTTGGCTTATTCCTCAAGCGCACATGTTGTGTAGGAGTAAATATTTTTGTTCTTTCTTTGCAGGTGCTTTTTTTTGGAAACCAAAAAAATAGATGGAGCGAGAGAGCGATAAGCAGCACTTTTAAATTGAAATGTTAATCGCCAAGAATGTTTCTTCGGGGCAGGGATTTGCAAAAGATAGTGGTTGCCGGAAATTGTCTATCGCGAAGTGATTACAAGCCTGCAGCAGGGTCAGAACCTTAGCGTCTTATTGAAAGGTTTCAACAGATTGATGTGTTAATGATTTATTAAAAAATGGCTGAGCATTAATCGTGCTAAAAATAGTCCAGCGGAGTGAAAGCTTTGTTTTACTTGGTTTTACTTTTCCTAGGCTAAGGTTTAGAAACGGGCAGATATGGTTTTTCAGCGAATAAATTGCCGACTTGGCGCCGAGGATGCCGTCAACTACTACAAGGAACATATGATGACATATATGTCGTCAGAGCACAAAGATCACGTCCTGGTACAAGTGACACCATGGTTTAGTTATAATGCTACAGTGTGACCTCCGGCTCCAAGAAGTTCAAGCAGCCTGCCAGGTCGACCTTTGCGTACGCATGGCGTAGTGAATTTTTTGCTTCAAGATGAGAAAACTGAAACACATTCGCAAATTCGCTCACTGCTACGTCCCCTGTATAAGCAGACAGAATAAGACGAACGCTCTGGCTTCGACGCAGGAGTAGGCGCCATAATGCCTTTGGCACCACCTTTGGATTCCAGGAGATATTTTACTTATCTTTGTTTAAGTTGGTTTTGGGGGGAAGTGAATTTCCTACATATCTGTCTCACTCCGTTCTGGCCACCTAAATTGATCTGAGGTACATATGTCGCAGTTTTGAATGCATATCCCCAACTACAACCTGCTTGACTAGAAATTCGATGCGGAGCAGAAGGCTCACGTTTAGCACCCACCACTTCCGCCTTGAAACGTCTTCCTTAATCCGGTAGTTCTTTCCCATGTGTTCTCAAACTAATATCTCCCCACTGCAAAGTTTGTCACGGAAGCATTAACGTCAACCACATACACTGGGGATGCGAGGGGGACCCCGCTCCTAAGGAAAATTTCTTTTCCAAACGACTGGGAGACCCTGCTGCCCAGATTGAGCCCGGGCATGCGAGACCCGATCCTCAAGCTCGCCTATAATGTCACCAGTAGGCTTAACGTGCTGGTCATCCAGTAGGGCAATGTAACCGGGCCCTATATAACTATCCACCTATAGGCTTCCTTCCTTCTTTCTCTTTCTCTCGCTCGCTCTCTCGTGAAACTTCCATTAATAGGCTTCAGTAACACTGTTGCATCAGAAACGATGACGCTCCTATAGCTACCATAAATCGCCAAAATCGCTCTAAATTGGCATCGAGCGAGTGGAGGTTTTCGGTTTCAGTGCGGATTCCAACCATGAAGTTCCTGTTGCATTTCGCGAAACTGTGCCACATCCTGTATGATTATATTGCCGCGGGCCACGGCAAACGTCTACAGAAATCAAGACGCTACTTTAAATTCAGTGGGCGTATAGAGCACACACTTCGCAAAAAAAAATATTAATAATAATAACAATAACATGTCCGTCTCTTCACGATAGCCTTATTTTTTTTTCTTCCCTCAAGAACGATATAGTTTCTAACGCAGCAATCTTTTGCAATTGTTTCATTTTTTTTACTCGCCTGCTGCATCGCAATTCACCAACTTGATAAAAAAGGAGAATCGCTCTTCCAACAACACTATCAAATGCCCCCACCTGTTCATTCACCATTAATAATAAGCCAGCAACGCAAAACAACAAAATTTGCCCCGTAGGATTTGGGTGTTATTGCATTCGTCGCTGGTTCTCGGAAATAACAGGCACGGTTTGAAGGAAGATAGAGAGCCTTGATGGACGAGGTTCGCTTGCGAAGAACAGGTGTGCCCCACCCGACTGCTGACGGGTCTTGATGCTGTATACAAAACAGGCCAGGGAAGGGCAATGTGCCTCATGTAACATGCATGGTGCGCATGCTTCGTCTCTATGTAAATTCTATGTCTTGCTAGAAAGTGCATGCTGTTCCTACCTACTGTGCATAGGGGAAAGTAATTCAAAGTAATTCCAACACATTTTATATTTTTGCTTCGGCTAAAACAGCGCATGTACATGAAGCCATGCTTATGGTTGGAAACTGATAACAAAATGAGGTAAATACCGTGTGAATTGTGCGACGGATGGAATAGATTTCGTGATAAATTACTTCATGGGGTATATGATCTTTTTACTAAGTTGTTACGAGGAAATGATTGAGGTCGGCCTAATTTATTACGTTTTCAATAACCCGTGCCCAAACATTCAAACGCACGCAAGAGATTTTCTTCATTTAATAAACTAATACCCGTGAACCTTTCTCACCGATGTGATATAATCAAATACTGTAACAATTTAAAGCAAAGTACTAACAATATCCCAACAAGTTAGCGCGAATTAAAACATATTTAAATATAAGTACTTCCTAAAGTGAGAAGCTGTTCCGCTTTAAGTCTTTCTTAGTTCCCGAAGTAAGAAACGAGAGAGAGAATTTTTTCTGTCTGAACAGCTTTCATTGACAGTAGTACATTTTGTAACGCCACCTCGCCACCAAGTTAAACATGTAGACAATTAACAACCCAACTTGGTACTCCCACGCATGCTATCTGCCACTAGAGTTTCTATTCTAACTCTGCGGCTATTAACTTTACAAAAGAGCAGCTTCAAGTGCATTGTTTGTTTCTGCAAACCTGTCAGCCTGTTGTAGGCTGCAGACACAGTGCCGTCTATTGCAACATTAACAGCTTTAAACAAAGCAGTGGCGTGATAGACTATAGGCACTGTGTCATGAAAGCAGGCATGTTGGGTATTCATGGGCATACACCAAAACCCAGGGACTGAACGTAGCCGCCGTGTTGTCTCGACGTTTTTCCGACGAAGCGAAACAACACAGCAGACGGCGACAGTCAGTTCATGCACATAAACAGATGCGCCGAGAGCGCGACAAGTAGCTTTCGGCGATTCTGTTCACGGCTCGCTTGAACGGAAGACAGCTCACATCCAGTGTACCGGATGGGCTTTCTATCCTCGCTTCTCGAAGCTCTGATGTCTGACGACACGGCGTTGACTCGCCGTTGTAGATTGGAAATATATATTCCAGCGCATTATCATAAGTTCTCAAAAAAGCGTAACAACGCTATATTTCCTAAAACAATATTCTGCTACTCATGTTAAAGGCCGATAGAGTGCAACACACGCACACACACACACACACACACACACACACACACACACACACACACAC
>JAJIZL010000105.1:969110-1026399 GCA_023969395.1 Amblyomma maculatum
CAGGAAGGCTGTCACAGTGTATGTTGATTTGCTTTCATTAATCAAGCGATTGTGGTGCAAAGCATGTGCCCAGTGTTAACTTTAGAGGGTGACATTACATGCCAGCTCGCTAATTACCTGCAATGCCGGCATGACCAGGACCCCATCTTTTTTAAATCGTACCCGAGAATATTCTGATATGGCTCTGATAGCTGCCTGAGAACCTGAGTACAGCATGCATCCCCGTGCTTAAGGGTCATCTTGAATTCTGTATTATAAATGAAGCATTCATAGCGCACTGCGAAAGAGTACAGCGGACCGAAGATGTGTGTGTGGATTACCAATTAGGCTTGATTAGACATAGCTCAGAGAAATAGGCCTAATTAGCGTGCAAGCTGATCAGCTTTCGCGAGAAAAACTTGCCCTTTAGATTATATAGAGCTGTAATTTTTATTTCTTTCGCTCGCCAATTGCATCTCGTGTTCCAGGTGAGGTGGAAGTTGCAGATACTAATATATACGACGCTATAGTGTTGGCCAAGGCATACTCGGCGACCTTTTCAGCCGGTTATGCAAGTAACCAGCCACGCAGACACACAAAAACTGTAATGCCATTAAAACAAAAGCGGCCACTCGGAGCATTTGTTAGCGGGGGCAAGTGCACGTGGGGGGGAGGCCACGAACGCGTTCTCGAAATGACAAAGAATGTACCACAAAAAAAAGGACACTCTTCTCGCTTCTAAACAATAAGAAGCAACGTTTTCAAGTCAGCTCTTATTGGTGACCTGGCGAGGATATCGAGCATTTACTTAAAGATGAAATTTATCTACGCTTTGTGTATTCTTCACATATGTGTGTTGAAGAGTTAATGCGATTTCATTGTTATTGGCTCCCTCGCAGTCGCACTTCGCTTTGACTAAACTTCATCTCAGGAGTTCCTTGTAGCTCTGTGGAGGTTAGGAGACCTCTTCAGCCGATTACGAGAATGTTAAGCCTACTGCTCCGCGCCGCGTCGTCTCCACGTCCTCTGCTTGCCACGTATGCAGTTTTCAATAGAGTCAAATAGATGCTGTCTGCGTACCAGATCTTGCAAGAACATACAGACAAGCTACGTTGTATCTGATATTCGTACCTTTAGTTGAGCGTACGAGAAAGAAGCCGTGATGCCAGCTTTATCCTATCGAATAAAGGAAAACCTGCGCTACTAGACAACGACGAAGAGAAAGGAACGAGCAAAACCTCATAGGCGCAGTTCTGCGTGCCTCTGGTGCTGTTCTGGTTCCTTCCACTTTGTAGTTGTCTTGCAGCCCCGCTCTTGCTTCCTTCGGACATGAACCAAAAAACTAGCAAAAGCGTTCTCCAGCCCATTGCTCAACTTGGTTTCTCAGACTGAAGCCGCTTTTGCTAACGGACTCTAGGAGAGGCAGAATATTCACTCGAAATAAAAGTGAAGACAACTTAACGCTCGCGGATTTCAAGTGAACAGAAGCCACATAAATGCGGGATGCAAACGTAGTGGCCATTGAACGTACTGAAAACCCGCGTAGCGATGAGAAGTAGATTTCAATGCAATACGGCTGACTTCTAAGAGCGCATAAATACTGACAGGGGTACGAAAGAGCCGTGAACGCGAACTTCGGGAAATAGTGTATGTAAAACGACCGTATCTCAAGCCTTGCTTTTGAAATAGCATTTCGCGATTGCTCACTTTAAAGCACCTATATACCATATGCCTCTAGCATCATATATATAATATATAGCTTGACTCTACAATCCGCAGCGTCAGACGGTGAACAGAACGTCACTTCCGCACCCATCGCAGCTTTGGTATAGTGCTCCATTGAAGAACTGAGATGAGTATAGGTTCGACAATGAGCCTGCGTGGCCTATGGGCTTCTTGCCCGTCTCTCATGCCAGAAGTACTGAAGCTGGATTCCTCAACTAATCCAAATTAACCTCGCTCTCTTTTCAACCTAATCGTTTTCTTTTCGTTAAAGGAACTTCTCTGATAAATCTGTGATCAATCAGAATGTTTTAAACATGCTTCTCACTATATACGCTCTAGCTGGCGAAGCCATTTCCTCCCGATAATGTGTAGACAGAGAAGATAAGCGTAAACGTGCAGCCGTTAAACGTGTTGCCACATTACAAACGGCACCTCCTTGGCTGAACTTTGAAACTTCACCGAGCTCAAAGATTTTGCTGTATTACTTCCAAGCCATCGGTGCTCGAAAGCAATGTTCACTGCAATTTATGCACATCTTGCGCTGCGCATTTTTCACGCCTCATTTCGTGATTGCATGCTCGTGCCATCGGAATGTTCTGTCGGCTGAATATTTCTGCCTACGTTTTTCTATGCGTACAAAAGAATGCTTCCAAAGTTGCCAATTTCACACTTGTGTTCTCTTCTTTGAGAGACCTATACAGCACAAAAGCAGGATTAGTGAATGATGCCTCAGCGTCGGGCATTAAGCGCATGTAGGCAGGCTTCAACGCTTCGTATCTCTGCGTTCGAATTGGAGCTGAAACCCTAGGAAAAGTGTCATTTATTCTTCGCGTCCCCTTTCACCCGCTTAATGTCTTCCGCGATGCCAAAGATTTAGAGATGTTGCGCGTCCATTCTTTCAAAACAAAGCGTTCGATCCTGCGTTGCTCTCGAAGTACGTGATTAGAAAGCGAAAGGCTTTAAAACCACTGCCTCTTCTATAGGGGAACAAAATTTGAATCCTAGCGCGCACACCGCAATTTTGCTGCGGTTACTCACTGCACATTACCCACGAAACTTCAGCGCTGCTTGGTGTCTCCTTCCCTGAGGCCCATTTATATTCTTTGCACTGCATATCTCGCGCGCTTATATTAAAAGCAACTAGAGAAAACAGCGTTGTGACGAAGGACGCCAAATGGCAACCACTTGGTACAACAGATAGATATGTCAAAATGCCAGTTCTTTAGAAAGAAGACGGAAAATGTGTCTCTAAGAATGAAAAAGCACGGTAATGTGAACGTAGAACGCTGACACCGCAGGCACTCCTTGCGAACGCAGAAGTGCAAGCATCCGGAAAGGAAACACGCACGCTGATGTGCATTATTAGCCTACGGCTGGTAAAGCGTCGGTAGCATTCTGCATCATGCTTGCTGCTTACCGTTCCCCAGTTTTGAGAACACTGGCGATTTCAAGAAGGGTGTCTGGTGATATTAAGGTGCACAGTAAGCACCGAGTAGGTGGTTTGGATGGCGCTGTTCTCTTCTTTTTCATAGCCTTTTGGCACTAAAAACGCGACGGCTGTGGGCCCTCTTGAGTGCTCTTCTAAATGGTGTACCTGCTCCTTAGAGGTATGTATGCACATAACTAGTGCTATGATGGTACATCGGCTGCAGGCGATGAGTCATCTCTGTTGGAAAGCTTTCAAGCAGCACCGCCTTCAAACAAGGATGTGCAGTTTGGAATTTGTTGCACCCACAGTAAATATGCGTGGGCTTGAAGAGATGGCTTTGCTCATAGTGCTGCATACTGGCAGCACGAAGGAAACTGTCTCCCGTTCAACACATGAGAAGTGCACATATACACACCCAGCTGCTTGGTACGTGCGCAGAAAAGACATGACGAGCGTCGTCTTCTTCACTACACCACACCAGCACGTCATCGTCATCTCGATACGGCACACCGTGACAATATTATATTATATCTTATCACTAAGCAGTAAACGCACATGTCGCACTTCAGGTGCCGACACACATATTTAACTCCAGGTGTAGCTTCGGTTAGGCTAGATCTTGCTATTAAGGAAAGGCCCCGTAAAAGCGGCGCTGGGGGGGAGTACATCTCTGAAGGCATGACAGTAACTCAATAGTTTGAATAATAAAATAACTGAACAAATTAGGTCCAGTATACCCCTTTACGAGTGTTAAAAAGTTTCTGCCCATATTTATTTGCGTATAGGGACCGGACAGCTGAACGGGTGGCGCCGCCTCTCGGCGCATCGCTCAATCGCCGGAATGCGCCGGCCCCGGCCGGCGCATTGCCAGCGCATTGGAGGGTACTGTTTGTCGTTGGTTTGTGTGGAAATTGGAAATCCTAAGGTTTAGATGACGTTGTGCCTGAATGTATCCTCAAGAGAACAGAAAGTTGGGCTAGTTAATTGTGTGAATATGTCCAGTGAAATGAAGTCTGGTCTAACAAGGCTGGCGAAACGTGGTGCGTTGCTGGCTCCACTGGCAGCTACGCAAACTCGTCGGACGTTTTTAAGTCGATTCATTTCTACGGGTTTCCACAGAAGCATAAGTGGCGGGTGACCTAAGCATAGTCCTTTGAATGGCAAAGGCACGAATCTACGTATTTGGTTACTGTGTGGTCATGGAAAGCGCCGAATTTTTAAAATTCCGCTTGCTACCGGATGCTCTGTACCTTCTGTTTCCCAGGAGTTACGGCACGAGAGTCTCGGAGTCGAAGCCGCACTCCTTCATCTGTAGTCACTTTATTGACAATTGGAAATCGAAGTAACCCAACAGCGTAAGTTACAACGCTAGCATTTCTCCGCCTGTGTACAAGAAAACCCCAGCACGGAAAAAGAAAAGGCAGCTCCACCATCGTCGTTCGGGCTGCGTTACGATCTTCAGTGATGGGCAGAGACAATGTTTGTGCGGATACTTTCGCTGACATAGCCAAAGATAATTTACTTTTTTCTCTTAACAGAAAGAGCAGATAGGAGACATGAACAATCCCTATTGCCATGATCTTGTCATTTTTCCTCTTTTCGTTTGTCAACCAATGAAAATGCGCTGAGAGCTCTGCGTTGATACTCTTAGAATTTGTTAACATTTGTTTGTGGCATATGTCCATTTCGCCTAATAAAATCACTCATTTCACAGCTCAATCAATACCGCATAGTCACAAAATCTGCTATCGGCTTCATATAAAAGTCGAACAAGAAAAAAAAAACAATTTAATTTGTGGAAACGAGCATAAACGTAGCAATTTTTTTTTTAATTTCGAAGGCCGTGTAGCAGTTTTTTTTTTCGCATTCACGTTGCACCTGATACGGCTTTACGTATTTTCTCAGCAGTGTCCATTTCCTGGCCCGCCTAAATACATGTGTTTCTCATCGGCGTTTTAGTGAACGTAAGATTTCCTGATTGTGGCGTAGTATGACAAGACCGTTTTACCTCTCTCAGAAATTGCTTCTAGGTATGGCCAATGTAAACAGATTTAGCAGCAGTCCGGCAAGCTGCAGTGACAAAGTTGTAAAAGGAATGGCTTTCAGTTATCCGGATTCCTTTACGTGCAAATAGAAAACTACATACATGCTCGTGTCCTCTCACACTCATCAGGTATCGAGGTCAGCTAGGTATCGGCCCCGCAAGTTCGTGGTACGCTGAGAAAGTAGACCACCTTAGCGAACGAGCCATCAGAGGGATTCATTTAACAATAGAACGCTCTCTTAGTTGTCGGTGGCTTATCTTACAACACATCACACTGTGGTTTTTTTTTTTTCGATTGTATTTAACAGTTTGACAGTATTGGACTATTGCCTTCAGATGTTCAAGGCAGGTGCGGTCAATCGCATTGAACTTCCTGCGCTGAGAGAACGCTAGCAGGAAATTTAATTTTTTTTTTTCACAACCTCCGCAGCATGTCGGGAGAAAGGCATGCATAGTATAATATTTTCTAAGTCAATTATATGTAGCAACTCCGACTTGTTGAACAAGAGCATTGCCGTATATGTAAAAATGATGCTGAGGTGGTATTACTCATTTGGCTTATATTATGATTAAGTTTGATGGTCTCAAGGCCGGGTTCAGTGAGCTATTGTAGCGTAATTGTGCAGGAGGTCCTGGAAGTATATGTGTGTTTGCTATTCCAACCATAAATAGGATCCTATTTTTGTCTTGCTGGTTTATTTTTCTCCTTTCACAGCTCTCGTTGCAAGGTTGAAACTGGAATGTCATTTGCTATTATTCTGCTCTGAATCGTTTGAGCCTAGCTATTACCAAAAAAGACAGGTGCAGCATCTTTTTCATTTTGCATGAACGCTGACCATTACAACTACCACTATTACACGGCTACACGGCTCGGCGGTATTTGATCTTCAGGCAGATTCCGACTAGACCTAATATAAAGTAGACGCGCAGTGCAGGCGCAATTCCCGTCTTCGAAGTCGCCTTAACAAGTGCCTAACGAAGGCGTTCCTAGCGCATGGTGAAATCACGCGCGCGGCATTTTCGAGTATATAACAGAAATACCATGCGCCGGGCGGTTTAAAAAAAAAACACGCACGCCCTGCAGAGAACGGCCCTTTTCTTTTTCAAGATTTCCCCGTCAAAAAATACTCCTTGCGATTACTCAAAGCAGCTCAAAGCTCTCAAAGCCACACCGCAAAACGACGGGTAGGCACAGGCTCAAAAACGCCTCGCAGAACGGAAACGACTGCGCCGCTCAGCTGCCTCGCCATTCCGCTGTTTCGGCACTCCGCCGCGGGCCGCGCTGTTCCACCGAGGCGACGGTGGCGCCATACAACGGGCGCCCGGTCCCTATACTGGTGAGCTATCCAGTTCTGTTTAGCAGCACCTACAGTAGATATTTATAAACCCCCCTGTAACCAAGCCGTACGGACCTAGGTGCATGTGTGGCCTAGGTGCAACTCTCTTACTCTTCACTCTTACTCATCAATCTTGTAGGGATCGATTTTCGTCTTACTCGCGCACGTGAAAGTATTAACACTATTTCGCAATTACTGGTCTGTCCCAAGGTCTCATGACGTGCATTGGATGTCGCACAATCAACTGCCAGCGCCATATGTCCCAGTGTTTTATTTTTTTTTTTTGCTCAGAGGCTCGACAACACTGGAGTTTGTGCAAAACAGGGCCTTTAGCCCCCTATCGTGGTGACATTATATACAGCTAATGTTCACAGATTACTTTCTAGAACCAGTTGTACTGTAATCCTTTTGCGCGCAATAACTGCTACTGTCATGCAAATTCATTTAAGGTACCTCAGTAAACGTATCATTCTCTGAAGCATACTTATCGTTCGAAAGTTATTGGTCTATATATGTACCACCGTCATTAATTCAGAGATGAAACAAAGCAGACTCGAAGAACGAAACTGAGAAATTAACGGCTAATTGCACGTACACACGTGGTCGTGAAGACAAAACTGTGCCCAAGATTGGGAAGATGGCAGACGTCGCCCTTCCCGGAAATGATCCTAATTGAGGCGTTTAGACTAAAGTATCCAACTCAAGCATATCTCTACCCACGGAGAGTGCACAACGAAGAAAGGGAGGAAACAAGCGATACAGAAGATGTAATCTTGAAGCACGCATTCGTTACTTCCTTCCTAGCCCCATCTTCATACGGCGTCTGCAACAAAGTTGTCAACGGATATCATCTGCACCAAAGGTTTCTTGCAGTTACAGTTCCCCTCGATCGCCTTTCTGGCCTCGGCGACCCATCCGTTGTCACCGCGGCCCTTTTGCGAGAGGGATGCCTGGTGTAGGACTTCGATCCCTTCCTCAGATAAGCGAAATTTGGACGGGCGCTCGGCGGGACATTCCCGGGATATCGGCTTCGAATCCGATATCCCGGGAATGTTCCGGATCCGTGACTGAAAGTGATTACGTTGATGGTGATGCCTGCTTCCATGCGGAGGTGTCAGCACTCACCCTCGCGACACATCCGCAAAGGATGTTCGCTAAAAGCGGAAACTCTCGCGGAGTTGGCTCGGCCCTGTCAGCTCCGTCCTGATGAGATCTTGAGAGATATGCCTTCCTACTTTTCTGAAATTAGGCGTCACCCCTTGTTTTCGTTTGTACAACTCAGCAGCATCCTCTTCTCAGGAAGGTGATCAGCGCGCCGGTGTATCTTCACGAGATCGCATTTCGTTCCCGACCCTGCTGCAATTTAGCGCAAATTGTGTGACAGCGTTTATCGCGCCCTGATCGCGTTCACTCCTCTCTTCTAGTCATCTGTCTTCTCTCTGTGTAAAATAATAAGAAAAGATAAATGTTGGTAAACGGTATAAATAACAACCAGCAAGAGACAAATGACTGAGCAGCCGGCGTGAAAACGAGAAATCTTTGAAATATAATTCACATAGTCACATCGGTGGCTATGCATTGAGGAGTGCGTGCGCAGTTGGCACACAGGTTTAACGTGTGCGCGAATTAAAAATAACAATCTGTCACACCACTGATTGAACCGTGTGATTCCTGGGACATCTTTTGTTTTGACACCTTGCCATCTAGTAAGATCTAGTAGTAATTTGCATAGTAATGCAAATTATGTAATAAAGTATACGGAGATCCTATTCCGGAAGATACGTCGGAGACTTCTCATCGGAAGCCGTAGAGCGCCTTCCATCGGCTCTTATATTTTGACGGTACGCGTTAGCAAATGTTTGTTGGTAAAATTCTCTGTACATTTTATCCGGCCCCAGAAGGGTCATAAATTTCAATCTTCTTTTTTTTGAAGTAATGATATCATACAGAATCGAACTGCGAACCTGCATCTGCACTGAGTGTCCACGTGGATAGCCTAGGCTAATTTTATTTTATTTTTAACTTTCAAGGTACACAGAGGAGTAGGTTAATAAACACATTAAGAACAAAGACAAGAATGGGGAATTGAATACATTATACAATATTAACAATAGTACATTAAACGGTATTGGCAATGGTTGTTTTGAAGAGACTGGTGTCAATAATGGGAGGAAGGGAGGAGGGAAGGTGGTTCCAGTCAGAACAAGTCTTTGGTATGAAAGAATTAAAATGTAGATTCGTCCGGCAGTTGGGTATGGTAACCTTGAACTTGTGGCCAGTGCGGGATAAAATATATGATGGTGCCTGAAACAGAGAAGATCTTAGAGTGGAATTAAAATGAAAAACCTTATGAAATAACCAGAGGCGTGGTAGTTTTTGGCGAAGAGACAGATTCGAGGGCATGGTGCCTGCGGATCCTTTTGTTGCGCATGGTTCAATTAATGAGCCTGGTGGATTGCCTCAATCGTGGTTTCCCCGGCGCTAATTCAGCCTTTTCGGTAGACATTGTGGACTTGTTTTATTATGTGCCCCATGACGAGCTTTTTATTGGTGTGGGCGAATTAATTGAAAGATCTGGGACAATTTCCTTCCAGAATAAGTGTGGCATCCCTTTGGAATCCTTCCTAGAATTTTTAAAAGTGTACTTGAATTCTACAATTGCACAGCATGAAGATGATTATGTTGTACAAAAACATAGAATTTGTATTAGCTCCTGTGTTGCGCCGGTGCTGTGCAACATATTTTTAGCAAAATTTGACTCGATGCTACAAGGCTGTCTAAACGACACACGTGTTGTAAGGGTCTTTGGATATGTTGACGATTTTTAGTAATTTTGAACTTACCCAAAACTGACCAGCTTACCCTTGTGGCAGACCAGATTTTAAATGTTTTTAGCACCTGTTCTAAGAGCTTGGTTTTTACGAATGAGATTCCTTCTGACAAGACCATTAGGTTCTTGGATTTAGAATTGACGTTTTTACCCAATCAACACGTGTGCTGGCAATATGCGCCTAGGTCTAAGAAGGCACTTTTGCCGTATGATTCGGCCCATTCTAGGTTAGTGAAGCGCAGCATTGTAAATTTATGTTTTTTTTTTTTTAATGCTTTAAAGAAGAGTTGCCCTCATGTGATGCAGCAAAGTCTGGCGGAGCAGGTTGAACGGCTACAATGTTCTGGGTTTCCTCCCTCGGTTTTGCTGGCGGAAAAAAACTGAAGTTATCTTCAAAGGCAGCAGGCCAGTAGAAGTGGAATCAGGAAAGTTGGAAGTCATTCCTTACTTCCACAAGACTTCACATGGTCTGAAAAACGTGGCTCAAAAGTTCGGCGTCACTATGGCATTTTCTGATCCCTGCAAACTGTCCGGTTTGCGGGCCCAAATCTCTGCTGACCTGCGCAGAACTGGTGTTTGCAAGACGAAACACCAGAGTATGTTCACCACATTCGCAGTGGGCATGGTGTATTCAGTCCCGTTGTCATGCGGGAAAATCTACATAGGCCAAACCGGAGCATGCTTGAATGAGCGCCTGAGGCAACACGCACAACGTTGGGCACAGGCAGCAATTTAGCCTTGCATGTCAAGGACTGCAAATGTCCTCCTAGTTTTCACACTGCCAGCATTATCGGTCGGGGGAAATCTAAACGTGAGCGTGAGCTATTGGAAGCTTTCTTGATCACAAAGAATAAGCAGAAATGCGTCAGTGAGCCGTCCATGATTATCACCAAAAAGGAGTAGTTGTTATCATTATAGTAGCTATTTCACCATGCGGTGCGTGAAGTGTATTGTCTGTAGGGTTTGTGCGCAGGCAGGAAGTTATTTTAAAATGAGCAATTCTTCATCTTAATGAATCAGTTGTAAGTCCAGCGCTGTGGTTTGTGCCTTCTTTGTTCTTGTCTTGCTTCTGTATTCGCTGGTTCCCTTTCTATGCAATAGACAGATGAGGTATATAAAGGTTTGACTTTATTATGGAGACACTGGCAGTACGCTGATAGTTTGATAGTATGAAACGTACAGAGCGATTTTGGATGGCTTCAACATTATTAATGAGTGTATTATTGTGCGGATCGCAGATTAATGACACATACTCGAGTGTCGGTCGGACAGGGTTTATAAAGCATCAGCTTTATATTCGTAGGAGCAAGAGACAACTTCCGGCGTAAGTAACCTAGTGTGCGACTGGCATTTCTTGTTACGTAGTCGATGTGAGTTTTCCATGAAAGGTCCTCAGAAATGTGCACGCCGAGATACTTATAAGATGTAACTTTGGGTAGATGGGCACCATTGCTTGTACCTCATGAATTAACGCAGGAATAAGCGTTGTTACATAATGCGTAGTCCGGATCGAATGTTTATCACGTCACTGATGCGGTGCACAATGTTTCGCGCCTAATCGTGTATTGCATGAATGACGGTGGTGAACATAACTCCCTCTGTAGTTTGAGCAATGTAGAACGCTAAATTAATTCGCTATCAACCGACTGACTGCTGATGCCATATATTGTGTGAGCAGTATGCGTCTTTGCTCCAAATGTCAACTCATTTATCAATCATACGCTGTTAAGATATATAGACCACTAGGAGTTCAAAATTGCAGTCCATTATTTATTTCATTATCGGTTAATAGTCTTGCACGTCTAAACATTGTGATATAAATTCCGCTGGTCATCAGCATACAAAAATACACCTAAATCATAGCATATTTTAAAACTATTTTTTGCTATTCTGTGTACGAGGAACCAACGAGGATCATAAGTGTAATATATTAAGGAAGCATATGGATATCAGCTGTACAACAAACTAGCGGACAGCGCAACCGAAGCTCGGCACGCACAGCGATAATGTGAATGCGTTTCAATGCCATTCACCTCAAATATTATTGTCTCAAATGTTATACAATGGCTTATAGATGCATGTTAAAATCAACAAAACTTCTGTTTGGCCTAGATTGTGATTAGCTTATTTTGAAATGAATTCAAGCGCACAAGACCATGCACACAAGAGAGTAAACACACACGACAGGCGCTTGCGCCTGTCTTGCGTGTTTCCTCTCTTGTGTGTGTGTTCTTGTGCGCTTGAATTCATTTCAAAGTATGTTAAAATTATTAGAAAATAATTATTTTGTACCCAATCTACCAAGGTTTTTAATGTAGTATTTACAATATCGGGGGACTTGATCCATCGTCTGCGGTTTTTTAGAACAGCACCGTCGGTATCCGAACACGAGACAGACTGTTCTAATGTAGCCCGTATTTAGAAACGGCACAACCGATATCGGGAGAACACGAGAGAAGTTGCTCCAATATCGACAATTTTAAAGCGGCTCTTGATATCGGCAGCATATGACAAACCGGCCCGATATTGCCAGTTTCTAAATGCATGTGGTGCAACATCGGGACGACAAAGGGCAATTTGGTCCAGTGTTGCCCGCGTGTGAGAACGACGGTGCCAACATTGGGAGAACACGTGGAACCTGGTCCATCATTGGATGTGGTGTGTGCTGACAGAACCAATGTTGGGCAGCTATCGGCAATCATGGACCATTGTATTACCCCCATATGCCGATGTGTTTCAAATATCCGGCCATTGCCTTGTGCTACCTGGGAAGCGTCCACCCGTAACTGCCTCCCTGCACTGACGCTCTTTCTGGGAGGGAAAGGCCACAAAGTGTTGCATTTACCACGATAATCTTCATTTACCCGAAGAATTGCAGTGACATTCTGCAGTAAAGAGAGAAACAATACGGTACTGAGGCCTCAAAATGTGATCTTGGTGCCCGTTGATCATTGGCATGCATTCAGGACAATAAGGGCGTCCGGTACCCGGCACATACTCCCTTTTTCTGGAATTTTTCCCGGTACTGCGGCACTGCCCAAGATCCCACCAGTAGCCGACCTGGGCCACTAGAGAACGAAGTGTCCTCCTCCCTTCACTCAAGTCTTGCCGCCTGCCATCCTCGAAGGTCGACTAGGGATCAGCCCGCTCGTCCATAGGAGTCTGGTGATGGATACAGATTTAAAGGGACTATTTATGGATGCATATTCTGAGTGTAGTGCCACAGCCAGAAATAACAAAATCAAAACGGCGATCGGGGGGGGGGGGGGGGGGCAGTGAGGAGGGGATATGTACCTTGAGGGGCATCAGGAAACAACTTCTTTGGTTACCATTTGCCGGCTCTCAATGCGGATAATTCGCGAAAGTGTACTTTGGTACTGTAAAATAGAGCTGGCGAGGGAAATCAAAATGTTATAATAGCTTTTAGCGAAGGTTCAGCCTAAATAAATGGTAAAATATTATGCAACAATAAAATCGGGGGAAAATCTGCGGAGACGCTTAAGCTCCGCCTTTAAGGGTATGCTGACAGTAATAATGGCTGTCCCATTCGCGTACACACATATTCGCTTAATTGCGAATCTCCTAATGAGTACCTCTACTATCTAATCATCTCCATCGAATGCAGTCATTAGCTGCATGCTTACGTGAAAGACCGCCCGACCAAGGTACTTACGAAACCCCGCGTTATCCAAGCCATTCAGATGTGCGTTTCGTGTCATGCCCAAGAGACTTGGAAAGCTCGGTCCTTATCTCAGGCCCGACAATTGCCAGCGCTTCCAATGTTACGTGGTCTCGTGACGTCACACAACCTGCTTACTTCCCTTGGACAGAATGATGTCCATGGTTTTTGGAGTGAAAGCTTCCCGACGCCATGCATCAGTCAAGGCCAACTTGTCCGGCCGCCTGGTCTCCAACGAGCTTTAATAGGTCACAGTGCGGATATATAGCTTAACCATGGTACTAATTTTGCCGCGAAACCTTCAAAACTGTATTTGTTGTTTTTTTAGCAGCCTTCGGCATGCGGCCTTATCACTGTGATTCTGGCACGCGTATCAATTCGGTATTCTTTATTCGTTAATGTTCGATGTCTCGAGACACACTTTTCAGTTACTTTGTCGCGCAAGATGCACCGAGGTCTGTCTCAAAGATTCCGGCTACTCGCGTATTTCTCTACAATGTTCCAGGTTGTGCTAGTGATAGTTTGCGATGTTATCTAGATGGTTCTGAGTCGCCTTTGAATTGAGCGTTCATGCATGCGACAGACATTCTTTGTTCGACGACCGCTAAGCACGATTGTTGCTATCGCCATCTTCGAACTGCCTTCGTGGCACCTACTCCGGCGGCCCCCGCATCCAACTCGTCCTCGGAAGTCCCGCTACCAGCTACAGGGTCCAGGTGCCACGCTTCCAGCCGTGATGTTCGGGGCTAGGGCAGCCATGGATCTGCCCCCTCCAGTCTAGCGACCTACGAAAGCGCAATGCTTGCAGTTCACCCTACCGGAGCCTGCTTCGGCGGACGACCTAATGGACGCACTCGGAGTGGTCGTCAGTGTCGGGGGCCTGCAGTACCTGCAGCACCTCGGCGGAATAAAGTTCCTAGCTGCCATCTAGTCGATTGCTCAAGCAACTAAGACGGTAGCGGTGGGTACACTCCTCGTTGCTGGAAAGCAAGTACCACTGGCGCAAATGGTTGCTCCAATAGTTTACGTGACGGTGTTCCGTCTACCCATGTCAGTGACCTACGACTCCCTCGCCGCCGTTCTAAGTCCATACGGCAAGGTCCGCGATGTTACTGAGCCTGTTTTGAAGGGAAAGAGTTATGTGCGTGTGTGTATGTTTGTTGTGTTTTATACCACCCAGGAAACTAAGGCCATCATGCGCCAAAAGCAAGATTTAAAATCTGGACTTTGTTAAAGGGCTTTAAAACGTTATTATAGGTTCTATGTGCGTAACGGAGCGCGGCTGGTGAAGCTAGACATGCTGCGGGCACCACCCAACTTCGTCACTGTCGCTGGGCATCGTAAGATGATGGAGTATTGCGAGATCAAGCGAGTGTGTTCCAAGTGCGGCCACGTAACGCCACGAGACGGAGGCGTGCCAAGCGCCGTGTAAACGGTGCGCCTGCAACCGCGTAACCAAGGACTGCGTGAGGCCGCGCTCGTATGCGGCCGCTGTTAAGCCTGATACCATGTCGCACCAGGGCGGAAATGCCGTCGTGACAGTCCTCATTGAGCCCTCAGTAGTGTCCAGTAAAACCCACATTACAAACTGGGGGCGAACATGAAAATGCTGCCACCGCCGACCAGCCTCCGGAATCCGACGTCACGGGCTCGGAAGTTACATCCGACGACGAGTTGTCGCGTGTGTAATTCTCGTCAGTGACTGACTTGGTCGCGTCACACCTTCCCGCGACACCGACATACGAGTGCGGCTCTAAACGCACCCACTAGGATGGATCGTGCTCTGCCAGACGCCTATTCGGAGTCGGCGGCTTCCCCCTCACCTGGAGCTACCGTGCATGCCCAGTCCGAGGATTATAGTCATGAATCCCAGCTTCCCAGAACGCCTAGTCTCCTATCCGGGTCGTTGCGCGCGTTGGGCGCAAGTGCTCCCAAGACCCATCGAACAATTGTGTGCAGAAAACGATGCTTCTGGATGGGGCCGACGAACAAAGCGCTAGCACTCGGCTTCGGATGGTGAAGCAAGCGCGACGACGCTCTCGGCTCCAAAGAAGAAGCCGAAGACCACTGTGAACGACTCCCCATAAATGTCTTGCTTTCCGAGACGTGAGTACTGTGGCGCCTCTCTCCAAGGTGACAGGCCGTGATGGCCAACCTCATCTTTCCCCGCTTGGCGCTCCACACCAGCTACTGCTATCTTATCGGTGCTAGGGCTGCGCCGGTGGTGAGCGATGGACGGTGTGGGTGGTGCAATGTGTGTTGTTTCGAGTATGACTGCGTGCTTTTCTACGCAGCCACTTGCTCTGACGGGACATTTTCGCCGCCTATAGTCCGTGTGCCGCCGCGTCGCCGTAGAGCCAACTGCCGGAACCTCAGCGGAGACCTGTCGGACACCGTCATGCTATTCCATGCTCCAACGCAGGGTGCACTCGCAAACTTTGTTTGCAGAACTATATCGTGAGTCCGTCTCCGTTTTGTTTGTTTTCCTGCTCCGTCTCTCCTTTATTGTTTTGGTTTCATTTACTCGTTTGTTATGATGGCTAGGTTTCGCTTTATTTTAACGTGCAAGGGTTCCGTAATCCCGATAAGCAGCGGCAAGTGCTACACCTTGCACGTTTTTATCAAGTTAATGGTTTGTTTTTGGAGTGATGCAACTTCCGCACACCTGCAGACGTCATTTCCTTTCGTTCTTATTTTAATGTAGATGCCTTTTTTTTCATTGACGGACTCGCGGTTTTACAGCGTAGTTTCTTAACCCTGCATTCAGATCGAGTCCTCACTGCACTATCGGTCTCGACGGCCGCTTGATTGCGGTGGATGTTTTTTTAGACGGCCGGAGAACTCGTTTCGTCAACGTTTACGTGCTTGTCACACGTAGGTTGATGAACGAGTTCTTCAAATCCACTGCATCACATTTTTTGGATGATGTTCAGCACGTCCTGCTCGGAGACTTCATGTGTTGGACTGTGTGTTGGACTCATGGCGCGATATCAGGGGGCCTGCACAGGGCGCTTCAAAATGTCATGCCAAAGAACTGGGGAAGCTTGTCCGCTCCCGGTGCCTTCAGGACACATGGGTTGCACTACATGGGGACAATTTTGCGGCAATGCGCGCTAGGGGTCGGAGTGCTAGCCGGCTAGACCGAGTTTATGTCCCCTCTACTCTGACGGCCAATTCGCTTGAGTGTGAGGTGCTGCACTTCTCTGCTGCGGTCGGAAATATCAGCGACTATCTCCCAGTAATATTCACTCTACAGGGGGCGCACGGACGCTCCACTAGCGTGTGGTGAATGGACGCATCCATACTGCATGATGATGAGTGAATTACTACGATTCGCGCGGATCTGCGTACATTGTTAGCGAATGTGACTGACTTGACTCCCACGGGCTGGGATACCCTGAAGTCATGATGGTGAGAAGTTCTCGTGCTCCCGGGGAAAGCACGGCGCGTCCGTGTTGCTACGGCGCTTAACGACGTCTTCAGACGTATGCGGATGGTACACGATGGCGGCGAGTTAACTTCCGAGATTAGCTACTGCTCATCATGTATGGCAGCAGGTTCACTCATTCCCCTTGTTGACACAGTTGACATTGGTTACGCGCGCTCGAAAGGTCAATCTACAGTTAGGCCATGGCAAGCGGATGAAGTAATCTTGGAAAATGCTACTTCCTCTTCGGATAAAGCCGATATCTGGCGCATCTTTTGCGGCCATTTTGCTGCCCTGTTCTCTTACCAGGACATCTACCAACACGAAGGCTATGAAGAAGCTGTCAGCTCCTTCTGCGGTCCCCTCCCTTAGCTTCCTGAAGAGGCACGCGTGGCACTTACATCTCCAGCTACTATTAAGGAGATGCGTGACGGTTTAGGGGCCATGAATCAGTCAACTGCGCCTGGTCCAGATGGGATAGTGGCAGGTTTTCACACCACTGTTTTCGATATCATCGGAGGTTTACTTCTTAAGCTTGTGAACGACTCCTGAATTTGGTCTGTTGCCGAACTCCGGTTCTCCACAACTTACAATGGCCCGGAGTAGCACGATCAAATGTCAGCAGACGGACTCGTTTCTCGCACCATCCGTGGTATATCTACCTAGTACTCCTAGTGCGGCTGCCACGCTCCATGGCCATGTCTCCGAAGATGTAGAGGACTGACTGGAACAGCACGAACGTGTGGCCGAAAAGTGTGTACAGAATCTGTATTTTCGCCTGAAAGCAGTACTACAAGCTATAAGAAGCGCAGACCTCACTCTGAAGTCAACAAAGTGCAAGTTTGCTTACGATGACTTAAATTTCTTGGCCACGTCATCAGTAGCGCAGGTGTCCGTCCAGATCCAGATAAAACAGTCGCCGTCGCCTCCTTCCCCACACCATCGGACAAGAATGGCGTGAGGAGTTTTCTGTGCCTCTGTGCTTACCATAGGAGCTTTGTTCCCAATATTTCTCATGTCGCTGCATCGCTTTCTCATCCCACAAGGGAGAACGTCGCCTTCCAGTGGTCAGATGAACAGCAGCGTGCATTCGACCGCCTTAAACAAAGCTTACAGACCTCCCCTGTACTCGGGCACTTTCATCAGGACGCCGAGATTGAAGTTCATACAGACGCCAGCAACAAGGGCCTCGGAGCCGTGTTCATTTAAACGCAGAACAGGACTGAGCGTGTGATTGCTTACGCAAGTCGAACATTATCGAAGGCAGAGACTAACTACTCGAGCACTGAAAAAGAATGCCTCACGGTAGTTTGGGCGATTAATAAGTTCAGACCCTACTTGTACGGACGCCCATTTCAGGTGGTTACTGACCATCACTCTCTATGTTGGCTCAGCACTCTGAGAAACCCTTCAGGGCGACTTGCACGGTGGGCCCTTCGATTGCTACAGTTTGATGCTACTTAGTTTATGTCCGGTCGCAGGCACACAGATGCCGACTGCCTCTCGGGCGCCCTTATAGAATCAGCATCTGATGATGAAGACGAGTATTAAGACGCTTTTTTAGGCCCCATAAGCACGGTCGATATGGCAGCGCGGCAGCGAAATGACACTCAACTCTGTGAAGTAATCGCTCATCTGGAAGGTCAAGAAGGCACCATTCCACGCGTTTTGCGTGTTCTACCCGCATTACACCTTCGCAACAATGTGCTATACAAAAATAACTTCGCATTAGAGTGCGAGGTCTTGATTACGGGTTGTTCCGGTTGACCTACGTAAAGAAATTATGGACGCCTCTCATGACGACTCAACATCCGGACATTTGGGATAAATCCGAACTTCTCGCAAGAAATCGTTCTAAGTATTACTGGCCTCAACTTGCTAAGACTGTTCGTCACTATACCAGGACTTGCCGCGAATGTCGAAGACGTAAGACTCCACCCGTACAACCTGCAGGGCATCTTCACCCCACCCCGCCGCCTATGACTCTGTTCCAGCAGGTAGGCATGGACCTGCTCAGACCTTTTCCGACGTTCAACTCGGGACACCGCTGGACTGCTGTTGGCACGGATTACCTCGTGTGGTATGCTAAATCGCGAGCTTTGCCTTCTGCGAGAGCGACTGATGTAGCGAATTTTCTCGTCGAGTCCATCGACCTCCGTCAATGTGCTCCCGAAGTCTTGATCACTGGTCGTGGTGCCACGTTCATGTCCCAGCTAACGGCAGAGATCTTGCGTTTAAGCAGCACGCACCACCACAGAACTACTGGATACCAGCTCCAAACTAACGGGCTGACTGAGCGTCTTGATAAGATTATGGCCGAGATGATATCTATGTATGTGAACGTCGAGCACCATACATGGGACGACATTCTTCCCTACGTAACATTCGCTAATAACAGCGCAACTCAGGAAACAACCGGGTTTTTGCCGTTCCGCCTGGTGTATGGCCGAGAGGTGATTACCATGATTGGCGCCATGCTCCCTCATGAGCCGAAGGCCTACCCCTACGATGATGGCCAGCTGGTAACCCAGCACGCGGAAGAAGCCTGACAGTTGGCACGACTACGCATCCAAGATACTTTGTTGCGCAAGTTGGAAAACATCCAGATATAAACAGCGCGAACTGGAAGACACAAGACAAGATAAAAGGAAGCTGCAGGACAAGCACTGACTCACAACTCAGCCTAAGCCTTTACTCCAAGGCCCAGACGAAAACAAATGGGACGAAAACGAAGCCTTCGCGTGGATTAACCCCTGGGTTCATCTGCTCCACAAAACGTCACTCAAAAAAAAAAAAAGAAATCCCTCAGCTTGAAAGAGTAAATGATGTCTTGCTGACGCACTTAATGTGTCTCTAAATAAAATATACTTCAACCAGTTCTCTCGCTAATTTTTTTGTGGAGATACAGAATTTTAACCTGGTCAAATAGGGGACTACAGTTCTCCTTCTTCATTGTCCCACAGGAATGGCAATGTGAGACCAAAAATGGTTTGTCCTTGCCACTTTCCAAGTTGTTTCGGTGTTCTAGTAGTCCCTTGTTAATACAGCGCCCTGTTTGTCCTATATACCTTCTTCCTGTTCGCGCTGTTTATATTAACAATGAACTACGCATCCAAGACCGCTAGCGCGTCGATGCACGCAGGTACAACCTCCGGCATCGTTAGGTTCATTTCAAAACTGGTGATAAAGTGTGGGTGTGGACTCCCGTTCGCAGTGACGGCCTCAGCGAGAAGCTCCTAAAACGTTACTTTGGCCCATACGAGGTCGTTCACCGTATAAGCGACATGAATTACGAGGTGTTTCCGATTGTTTCGAGCACATCTCGACGGCCCCTTCATTCTGAAGTGGTGCATGTGGTTCGACTCAAAACTTACTGTGAATGCTAGGACCACGTATTCTGACTCTGCACTCTGCTTGCTTTAACTTTTCAGTTAAGCCGGAGCGCGCGCCGGTACGATGCGCCTTTCAGGGGAAGTTGTAGTGCCACCCGTGTTGACCGTGTCAGTTGTGAAGGGGAAAAAATTAAGATCTTGTGGAGTGCGCGTGGATCTGGGCCGCCGCTGCTTTGCCTGGTCAAGCGCCTGTTGTCTGCCTCTAGCTGCGCCTCATTCCTGCGCCGTCCTTTGACCCTATCCTTCTGGACTTCCGTCCGGGTAGCGAAAGAACCAGTGACAATATTGTTACGAGTGGAAAACGCGCACCAGTGAGCAACACAACTCCGGAATCGATGGGCACTGCTTAAAGGCTCAACTCAACCCTCAACGTCGCCTTCGTTCACACACCCAGACACTTCGTTCTTCACTTGCTGAATGCCAGCATGGGACGCCAGATAACATTACTCCCGCCGCAGAAGCACTGTTCCGGTGCTTTCTAAGTAAACGAAGCAGACGTGAATAATATATGGCTTGAGTCATGTCACATGCACAATGTCAGAAGCTCATTGTGCAGACGACTTCGCGTTCAAGGGTTCGATTTCGTATGTGACGTCGGTGACTGTGACTCGGCGCAAGATACGGTAGAGGCCAGTGTAGCGTGGTAGAAGTTTTTCGTATAAGCCCACCTGGCGGGATGGGAGCCGGAGCAGAACGTGAGAGCCTGGAGCGTAGTGCACATCGCGGTGGCGACTATTATAAAGAAATTGCTGGGAGCATTGGGAGGCAAAAAGTCTGTCTTGAGCAATGCGGGTAGCATTATTAGCGCGGGAGATGGCATCACGAGCTTAAGTACTACTGGCGGCGTTATTTGCGGGTAGCGATGTATCAAAGGGAAGTAGTGGGTGTCGTCCAAAAAGCAGCTAAAAGGGAGAGTAGCCAGCGGTATCATGCCCAGAAGCGTTATAGGCGAATGTTACAAAGGGTAGATTAATGTCCCAATCCCGATGGCCGCCGGAGCCATACATTGATAACATATCGGTGAGCGTACGGTTGAGGCGTTCTGTGAGGCCGTTGGTCTGAGGATGAAAGGCGGTGGTAATTTGTGGCGGACGGTGCACACACGAAGTAGCTCGTCAACCACTCTGGAGAGGAAGGAGGGACCACAATCCGTGAGTAGTTCACGAGGGACACCGTGTTGTAGTATCAAGTCGTGGAGGAGGAAATCAGCGACGTCTGTAGCGCAGCTAGTAGGGTCCGCGCGGGTAATCGCGAAACGCGTAGCATAATCGGTCGCTACGGCAATCTATTTGTTGCCCGAGGCAGAGACTGGGAAGGGTCCAAGCAAATCAGCACCAACACGGAAAAATGCGTCAGTCGGGATGGAGATTAGCTGCAGGTGTCTAGATGACAATACGGATGGTTTGTTCCGATGCTGACACAGCTCACATGCGGCCACATAATGCTAGGATGAGCGATAGAAACCTGGCCAATAAAAACTGGCAGAGGCTTAGCTTGGTTAAGCACGGTAGATTGCGAAAGCAATACCCATGGCTACGCCCAGGTTCAGCTAATGTTCGGCTGGTGGTGGTGCTTATGGATATGCTTGTTATGGTTAGACTGTGGTGGTTATACAATGATTCACTCTGGATAGGACATGAATACGCTATTCCTCCGTCTCTGTAGCTCGCTGCTGTCTCTGTAGCTCTGCGACGAGCTTCCCTAGCGGTAGGTGGCATCGTCGAAGCAGATGTTAAACCGCCGGTGGAGGCACCGCCACTACTCGCAGACGGCGCGAGATGGTCGCCCAGCTCGTCGGCGTGACGTCACAACACCTGTTGCGCTCCTAGCGGACAGCGCGGGAGTTAGGCCGCCGGTGGTGGCACCGCCACTGCTCGCAGACGGCGCGAGATGGTCGCCCAGCTCTTCGGCGTGAGGTCACACAGAGGTCACGCGAAAGGTCAATGGTGGCACCGCCACGGTACGGCAAAGGCTTGAAAGTGCAAGTAGTATTGCTTTCGCAATAAAACGTCGGCGCACGTTGTCATACGTGCGGAACCCACCAAGATGTCCAGCAGTGGGAGCATCATGAAATTATCCCAGGATGGCGGAGCGCAGATCTAGCGTACTGCGGCGGTATAGGGCGTCCCCTTGGTGTACGAACATGCTGTCGACAGGATGGTCAGACGGTTGATGATAGACCGGAGCACAGAGTACAAGCGCTGTTCGCCGGCTCTGTGGGTAAAGGTCGATAAAGACAGGTCGTATGCGTCAATGTTACAGCCCGTAGAGCTGGCAGGATCGACCGGATGGCGGGACAAGCAGTCTGCATCTTGATGTAGGCGACCAGACATATAAACCACGGAAAAGGTGTATTCTAGCGTCCCAAACGTCGAGTAGGGTATATGAGTGAATAAAGCCAGCACAAGGCATGGTGGTCCGTGATAACAGTGAAGGGTCGCCCAAACCAATATGGGCGGAATTTTGCAATAGCCCAAACAAGAGCTAGGCTCTCCCTTTCTGTGATAGAGTAATTTTGTTCTGCCCTAGATAGTAGGTGGCTGGCCTACGCAATCACTCAGGTGCGGCCGTGGTGTCGCTGAGCGAGGATAGTTCCACTGCCGTGACCACTTGCGTCAGTGCGGAGTTCGGTAGAGACCGGCCAAGACGGGTGGATTGGTGAGAGCAGCGATACGTTCGGAGAAAACTGCAGCTTGGTCGGGGCCCCGTGAGAAAGGTGAATCTTTTTTCAGTAGGGCGGTGAGAAGGCGAGCAAGGGCTGCGAAGTTCTAGACGAACAGACGGAAATACGAACACAAGCCGAGAAAACTTCGAACATCACTAGATGAATGTGGCGTGTGAAAAGTACAAACAGTGTGAATCTTATTGGGGCATTCTGAACACCAGCAGCATTCACTAAGTGGCCAAGACCTTTGATCCCCTGGTGGTCGAAACTGCATTTTTTGGAGTTGAGTTCAAGGCCGCGCCGGCGGAATAGCTCCAGAATGGTAGAAAGAAGAGAGAGGTGGCTGTCAAAAGTGGACGAGAAAACAATGACAGCGTCTAAGTAAGACAAACAAGTCGTCCACTTTAAGCCGCACCGTAATGAGTCCATCCTCCGTTCGAAAGTTGCAGGGGCGTTACACAGACCAAAAGGCATGACTTTAAATTGGTAGAGGTCGTCAGAAGTGATGAATCCCGTTTTTTCGCGGTCTTGTTCACCGACCTAGATTTGCCAGCAGCCAGAGCGAAGGTTGATGGAGGAAAAGTAGCTGGTTCCATGTAAGCAATCAAGCACATCGTGGATGCGCGGAAGAGTGTAGACATTTTTGCTGGTTAAATTGTTGAGGTGGCGATAGTCGACGCAAAATCTCCAGTTCCGATCTTTCTTCTCTACTAGCGCAACAGTCACGCCCAGGGACTGTTCGAAGGCTCAATGAGGTCGTCGGCCAGCATCTTGTCGACTTCACATTGAATCACCTGGCGCTCGGAAAGAGAGACACTTGTGAATAGGGGCAGCGTCACCGGTGTCGATGTGGTGGGCTGCTACAGATGTTTGGCCAAGACGTCTGTTCCCAAAATCAAAAATGTCGCTAAGCGAAAGCAACAGCCTGTAGAGCATGTCGGCAGAGTCTGGTTGCAGTTCGGCCTCAATCATACTGGAAGAATGATCATGGTGAAACGGAGACGAGATAGGAGCGGCAGGGGCTGTGCGGGCTGTAGAACGAGGGTCGGGAGTTAGGGCTGGTACTTTACAGTCGGGCAGGGGGGAAAGTTCAGCTAATGAAATTCCGTCGCGAATAACTTGGGTCCACAAGCTGAAGTTTAGGACGGGGGGAGTGGTACGATTCTAAGATACACGTACGATAAGGTGTGAGAGGAGAATGTGCCCCTGCAGGACGACTTCTGTAATGGGCACGCCAGATAGTCTGCAATGGTCACAGGTGGGAAAGGGCACATAGGAATGTAAACAACAGCCTAAGGAGGGAGGCGGGAATACTTTGCTGAGCGGAGGCGAGGTGGCGTGGAGAGGTCTTCTGGGCAGAGGGTAAGGTCCAGGCGTAGAATGCCGGTTGAGCAGTCAATAAGGGCTGAGTGAGCGGTCAAGAAGTCAAGGCCAAGGATCAGGTCATGGGGGCATTCTTGAAGAACGGTGAATAAGACTGGTGTGTGACGACCAGCAACGGTTACGCGGGCGGCACACACTCCAAGCACGACAGCAGGGCTGCCATTGGCAACACGAACAGTGGGCGAAACTGTCGGCGTCAGGACTGTCTTCGGGCGACGACGAAACGATGAAATGAGGGCGGAGAGTTGGGCACCGGTGTCAATAAGGGCAGAGACAGGAACACCATCCACAAGGACTTCAATGAGGCTAGATTGCGGAGCAAAGGTCGAAGAGGCTTTCCTGTCCGGGTCGCAAATGCAGTATCACTTCCGGGAGCTGCCTAATTTAGTTTTCCGAGAAGCGGCCAGCATAGGACGATAAAGAATTACGACGAGGGAGAGGAGAGCGGGAACGCCGGGTTTTCGGGCAAGGCAAGCGGCTGTAAACACTAACAAGTGGAACAGGATCTGCACATGGCGGGTCAGGTTGGGTAGAGGAACGACGCAATGCAGAGACTCCCCTGCGATTGACACAGTAGAATGGGCATGATGGCATGTACCAGCGGTTGCAGCAGTGACGGTAGATATGACCAACACGGGAATAGTTCAAGCCGAATGGGTGATTATCAGCGGTACACCAGTCATTTGGGGTTTCGGTAGTGGTATCGAGGCATAAAGCAAGGGTTAGAGGTAGCAGCGACCACAGGTGGGGCTCAGTTGGAGTCGATAGTGTCCGGGACGTGGCCAGTAGAGATGCCCATATTAGCAACCTCCTGGCGAACAAAGCCTGGATGAAGGATAGTGTAGGCAAGGTGTTGTCGGTCACCTGCGATGACAAAACAGCGGGAGCCATAGCCTCGAGTTCGCGGCGGACGATACGGGTTAAGTTAGTCTGGTTGGAAAGCTGACGGAGAGTAGGTAGGTCAGTACAGGACGAGCTAGCAGCTGTGTTCGGCAGGCGGTCAAAACGGTGATTTCTGTGTTTTTGTTTCGCCTGCTTGAAGCACCGGCACACCTGAAGAACAGAGTCCACAGTAGAACAGTCCCTGCACAAGGGGAGGTAGAAAGCGTCGTCGGCTATGCCCTATAGTATGTGCCCACTTTGTCTTCCTCAGTCATTGCCGAGTCGACTTTTCGGCATAGGGATAGGACGCCTTGTACGTAGGAAATATAAGATTCGGATGAAGTTTGGGCGCGAGATATCAAGTCTTTTTTTGGCAGCAAGGGGGCGTCCAATAGGCTTGCCTTAGAGGTCGTGAAGCTTTTTTTTGCCATCTCAATGTCACCGCGTAAAGATGTCATCTCGTCTTCGTGCGTTTCGAACCAGACGCACGCGGTTCCGATCAAATAAAATATGACATTGGCCAGCATGAGCGTTGCATCCGTGTGGTTGTGCTTGTTCACTCGCTCGTAGAATGCCAACCAGTCGTCCACATCAACGTTGTCGGTCCCGCAGAAGGTGAACGGGTCCCAGGGTTGAGCCATGACGATAGCTGAGGCGGCAGCCGTAGAGGGGTTGGCGTCTGTGGACATAGTGATGGTACCGAAGTGGCGTCCATTGCGGAAATCCATCTGTTGTACGGGATCGATTATTTCCCCTCCACCAAAGATGTTACGAGTGGAAGCCACGCACCAGTGGACAACGCAACTCCGGAATCGATGGGCACTGCTTAACTGCTCAACTCCAGCCTCAACGTCGTCTTCGTTCACACACCCAGACACTTCGTTCTTCACTTGCTGAATGCCAGCATGGGACACCAGATAACTATATTGCGCAGTTATGTTCTGTAATCGGTCGCCCTGTCAAACTGCTTCTTTTTATTAGTGGATAGAATTTGCACACCTTGATGAGTAGTCTGAGTTTTATTTCCTTCAAGGGAGAGAGGTCGTACGGACAGCTTTGGCTGTGGCTATTATTACCCATTGTTTGAGCACAGTGAATAGCGTGTATTATTGAGTACTGCTATAATGTCGCACCCATCATGGTCCGTGTGCTTCTATTGTATGCTCAATGTATCAAATAAACTTCTTTTGATATCGCAGCCTCCGAGTTGCTTAGTTTTTTTTTTGCAAGCGCAAGTTAGCCCAATAGAGTTTCTTCAGTGCAATCACCGACTCTTCATTTGTTTCATCGACGTTTTCACCACCATGGGACATCTGGTGAGGGTGCTGCTCTTGATCATTGAAGCGAAGACTCCAGCCTTGTTCCTGTCGCCCTGGGGGAGCAGCCTACATGTCACCTAGCCAGCCGCCGACTTCAAGTGCTCCAACCCGAATACGGTCAGCTGCCTGATCCCGTTCGATCGTGAAAGGCGTCAACTTTGAAAATGGCCCTGTCAACAGCACCGGTTGTCCTCATGCAGCCCGGGCGCCTCCATCTTCAAAGGAGGGCCCACTGAAAATCCAGAATACTCGATAGACATTTTTGACTGTGTGGCAGAATTCAACGGAATTCAACGAAGCAAAGGTAAGGCAAGTCTATTTTGCTCTCGAAAGCACTGCTCGTACATGGTTCCAAAATCACGAGGCAGTACTTGCTTTTGCAAATGTTGCTCGGAAGAAAAGAGCCGAAGCCATTCTTCAATCAAGACTTCAACTCGTCAATGACACAAATGAAGAGTCAGTGATTGCACTGAAGAAACTCTTTTTTGGGTTGACTTGCGCCCGCAAAAGAACTAAGCAACTCGGCGGCGCCGATAGCAACAAACATGCTCGTCGATCGTCGAACAAAGAATGCCCGTCGCATTCGTCAACGCTCAATTTAAAGGCTGCTCAGAACAATCTAGATAACGTCGCAAACAGCTACCAGCACAGGCTGGAATATTGTAGCAAGACACACGAGTGGCCGGAATTTTTGAGACAGATCTCGGTGCATGTTGCGCTACAACGAAACTGATAAAGGTGCGACTCACGACCTCGAGCATCGACTCCAACTCAGCCCCACCTGTGGTCGCTGCTGCCTCTAACCCCCGCTTTATGCCTGGATACCGCTACCGAAACCCTAATGACTGGCGCACCGCTGATGATCACCCATTCTGCTTCAACTGTTCCCGTGTTGGTCATATCTCCCGTCACTGCCGCAACCGCTGGTACATGCCGTCACGCCAATTCTACTATGTGAATAGGAGTGGAGTCTGCACCGCGCCCTTCCTCGACCCAATCTGACCCGCCCCGTGCAGATCCTGTTCCACCTGTTCGTGTTTAATGCCGCTCGCCTTGCCCGAAAACCTGACGTTCCCGCTCTCCTCTTCCTCATCGTAATTCTTCATCGCCCTTTGCCGGCCGCTTTTCGTAAAACTACATGATGCAGCCCCCAGAGGTGATAATGCATTTGCGACCCGGACAAAAAAGCCTCTGTTGACCTTTGCTGCGCAATCTAACCTCATCGAAGTCCTTGTGGATGGTGTTCTTCTCTCTGCCTTATTGACACCGGTGCCCAACTCTCTGCCCTCATTTCCTCGTTTCGTCGTCGCCTGAAGAAAGTCCTGACGCCGGCAGTTTCGCCCACTGTTCATGTCGATAATGGCAGCCTGCTGCCGTGCTTGGCTTGTCTAACAGTCGCGTAACCGTTGCTGGTCGTCATACACGTCTTATTCACCGTCCTTCAAGAATGCCCCCATGACCTTATCCTTGGCCTTGATTTCTTGGCCACTCACTCAGCCCTTATTGACTGCTCAACCGGCATTCTACGCCTTGACCTTCCCCTCTGCTCTGAAGGCCTCTCCACCCTACCTCGCCTCCGCTCAGCAATATCTTCCCACCTCCCTCCGGAAGCTGTTATTTTTATTCCTATGTGCCCTTTCCCGCCCGTGCCCGATGGAGACTACCTGGCGTACCCAATTACAGACGTCATCCTGCAGCGGCACGCCATCCTCCCACACATAATCGTATATGTATCCTAGAATCGCACTACTCCCCCAGTCCTCAACTTCAGTTTGTCGACCCAAGATTTCCACGACGGAATTTCATTAGCTGAACTTTCCCCGCTGACCGACTGTGAAGTTTCAGCCCAGCTACCGACCTTCCTCCTGCAGATTGCACAGCCCCTACCACTCTTATGTCGTCTCCTTTACACCGTGATCCTGTTTCCAGCATAATTGCGGCCGACCTGAAACCCGATTCTGTCGACACACTCTACAAGCAAGTTTTTGGCAATCAATTCGTCTACTCTGCTTTCATATAGCGACATTGTTTTCATTTTGGGGTCCGACCGCTAGGCCAAACGTCTTTTGTAGCCCACCGCATCGACACCGGCGATGCTGCTCCTGTTCACAAGCGACTGTACCGTCTCTCTCTTTCCGAGACCCAGGTGATTCAACCTGAGGTCACCAAGATGCTGGCCGACATCATTGAGCCGTCAAACTGTCCCTGGGCGTCACCTTTAGTGCTAGTGCAGAAGAAAGATGGGAGCTGGAGATTCTGCGTTGACTATCGCCACCTCAACAAGTTGACCGGAACAGGCGCCTACCATCTTCCGCGCATCAACGATACACTTGATTGCTTACATAGAGCCAGCTACTTTTCCTCCATCGACCTTCGCTCTGGCTACTGGCAGATCTCCGTCCATGAACGATACCGCGAAAAAACGGCATCTATCATTCCTGATGGCATGTTAGAAAAACAGCGCAACAGACGTGGATGGAGGTGGAGAACAGACAGGACGGGTGCTGAACTCACAACTGAAGTTTATTAAAAAAAACACAGATATATAACCCAGCCAAGCAGCACCAAACCGCACATTAAACAAGAAAATCATGATAATCCCACACACACACCGCGTTCAAGAAACTCAACCTCATTATCTGTTAAAGCGATTGACGTTCACTAACGCATTTTGCACCCAATCTAATTATATGCCCGGCCTCAATGATTTCCCGGTTAATCTGTGCCGGATGGGAATCCAAAATAACTGTCTGTGTTAGGGAAGGATGGCAGCCGTCACACCCCTTACAGTGTACAACCAGATTAGATCCTCTACCAATCTCTAATGATCTCTCGTGCTCTCGTAACCGGACATTGATACACCTGCCTGTTTGACCCACATACATTTTATCACAAGATAACGAAATCTTATATATCACTCCTACTTTACATAGAACATAGGAAAAGTCATGCTTCACCCGACACGTGTTTCTTTCCCGGACTTTTTTCGCTGCTTTGTTCTTAACTATGCTACATATTTTTGACAGTTTATTTGGTGCCGAGAAAACCACACTAACATTAAACCTTCTGGCTACATTTTTCAAATTGTGTGGTAGACCATGCACGTATGGCAGGGCCACAAATCTTTTTGTATCCCTCTGTCCAGCCCCTTCCTGCTCCCGTGAACCTGCGCACGACTGTTTTACTTTTGTGATTAATTTATCACAAACTCTTAATATGACGTGAACAGGAAATCCTGCATTCGCTAGCCTAGACAGTTGTTCATTAAAGCTAATTCGCATATTGTGAAAGCATGACTTTGACAAGACAGCCTCCAGGCTGGACAGAGCGATGACATCTTTTGCTAGCATAGAATGTTGCGATCCCTAATCTAGCAGAGGCTTTGCACTCCTAGGCGAATGCCGCCAACAAACATGATGGGCACAAAACTTCAAAGTGAGGTCTAGAAAACGCAGTTCGTTCTCTTGTGACATTCGTTCAAAAGTAAATCTTAGTCCCAGCCCTTGCTCTTGAAAAACTTTTAGAATATTCGTTGGTGTCGAGCTACTATTGCAACCTTTGTAAAAGACCAGGAAATCATCAACATACCGAAAGATTCTTATTCCCAGCCCATGCAAGTTTTTGGCAATCAATTCGTCTACTTTGCTTAGGAAAATGTCACTTAGAACAGGAGCGACCTTTGAACCAATACAGATGCCTGATTTCTGGGTATACACGGCACTGCCAAATTCAACAAACATACTTTTTAAGTAAAAAGAGGTCAATTCCAAAAAAGACCCAGTTGATATACCACAGCTGTTACCAAAAGCTATTTCATCATTTTGTTCCGAAATGCACATTCGCAGACTGGTCATGAGACCTTCATGAGGGATCGAATAAAATAGATCCTCAACATCGATGCTAACTGCCGAGCACTCCCCTGGATTGTTCATTTTCAAGTACTCTACCACTTTCTCAGAGTTTTTTTACGAGATACGGATCTTCAAAATTCAAAGTAGACAAGTGTTTCTGCAAATAGTTTGAAACGACACATTGCCAGGAGCCTTTCTCAGAAATTATTGCTCTAAAAGGTTCCCCGGGTTTATGAGTTTCCACAGAAAAAAATATGTCCAGAAACCCTGATTTAGCGTCTCTTACAGCAGTAGTCAATCTGCCTAAATTCACTTCTCCTAACAGGCGCAAAGCCTCTCTCTTGACCTTCTTAGTGTCCGTTGACACCACCCTAAAATTTCTCTCAACAGCCTCTAGCGCCTTTTGGTTTTACACATGCCCAGACAGTATAACAAAACAACCGTCTTTATCTGAGAGAGAGACCTTAAGATTCTTATTGACCATGCAATCAACCACAGGCCCTATACTTAAAGACTCACGTTGGCCCCGTTCTGTCCTTGAAGCAACATTCACGCATTCCGAAATGAAGCAAGTGCGCGAACTGTCTTTCACCTGCGTGGCCAAACGCCTAACCAATGCCACCATGTCAATTGGGGAGAGGCGAGGCTCCGTAGCAAACTTGGGGCCCTTGCAAAGCACAGCAAGGTGTCTTTCTGGCACGCAGGCATCCCCAAGCACCGCCACTTCACCAGACGTAGCGCTGGTCCTTTTCCTCGGCGGAAGTCGGAGACGAACACTTGCCCAAAGGAATTCCGCGCTGTTGTCCGCAATCCTGTTCCACTCCTGGTAGGAACGTAGCCCGTGACCTTGTTCTTCGACGCCACAGATTGTCCCTGTAGTAACGCACCTGCCGCCACATCTCGGAGCAAATTATGCTGCACATCCTACGGCTGTGAACCCGCGATGGATGTAAAGGCCCAAAAAGCGCCTGAACTTCGGGAGGGCTGCGTCCTAACTTCTTATACCAAGTGGCGACTCGCGCATTGCAAACAGCAACGGCAATTAGTCAGGCAAGCGTAGCTTGGCTGGAAAGGTTAACACACAAAAAAGAGCCCTGTGTACAAGAAATATACTGTAATATAAGAGACATCTGGGCGAGTTGGTGTGGTGACATGATAGAAAAACAGCGCAACAGACGTGGACGGAGGTGAAGAACAGACAGGACGGGCGCTGAATTCACAACTGAAGTTTATTAAAAAAAAACACAGATATATAACCCAGCCAAGCAGCACCAAACCGCACATTAAACAAGACAATCATGATAATCCCACACACACACCACGTTCAAGAAACTCAACCTCATTATCTGTAAAGTTTCTTGAACGTGGTGTGTGTGTGGGATTATCATGATTTTCTTGTTTAATGTGCGGTTTGGTGCTGCTTGGCTGGGTTATATAGCTGTTTTTTTTTTTCAATAAACTTCAGTTGTGAGTTCAGCGCCCGTCCTGTCTGTTCTTCACCTCCGTCCACGTCTGTTGCGCTGTTTTTCTATCATGTCACCATACCAACTCGCCCAGATGTCTCTTCTATTACGGTATATTCCTGATGGCTTCTACCAATTTAAAGTCATGCATTTTGGCCTGTGTAACGCCCTCGCAACTTTCGAACGAATGATGGACTCATTGCTGCGCAGCTTCAAGTGGACAACTTGTCTTTGTTACTTAGACGACGTCATTGCTTTCTCGTCTCAATTTTGACAGCCACCTCTCTCACCTTTCTACCATTCTCGAGCTATTCCGCCGCGCCGGCCTTCAACTCAACTCCAAGAAATGTAGTTTCGGCCTTCGGGAAATGAAAGTTCTTGGCCACTTAGTGAATGCCGCCATTACCCTATCTATATTCAGCCTGACACCGATAATATTCGCGCCGTTCGTACTTTTCCCACACCACGTTCGTCTAGTGATGTTCGATGTTTTCTTGACTTGTGTTCGTATTTTTGTCGTTTCGTCCAGAACTTCGCAGCCCTTGCTCGACATCTCATCGCCCTACTGAAAAAAGTTGCACCTTTCTCTTGAGGTCCTGACCAAGCTACAGCTTTCTCCCAACTTGTCGCTGCTCTCACCAATCCACCCGTCTTGGCCCATTTCAACCCTTCGGCCCCTACCGAACTCTGCACTGACGCTAGTGGTGACGGCATTGGAGCTAGTCTCGCTCAGCGACACCACGACCGCACCAGAGTGATTGCGTATGCCAGCCGCCTACTATCTAGGGCAGAACAAAACTATCACAGAGAAGGAGTGCCTATCTCTTGTTTGGGCTATTACTAAATTCCGCCCTTATTTGTTTCGACGATACTTTACTGTTATCACGGACCACCATGCCTTGTGCTGGCTATTTTCACTCAAAGACCCTACTGGACGTTTGGGACGCTGTGCGTTAAGGTTGCAAGAATACAGCTTTTCCGTGGTTTATAGTCTGTTCGGCTCCACCAAGATGCAGACTGCTTGTCCCGCCACCCTGTCGATGCTCTCAGCTCTACGGCATGTGACACTGACGCATGTGTCCTGTCTTTATTCGTGTTTCCCCACATAGCCGACGAACAGCGCTTGGACTCCGCACTCTGGTCTATCATCGACCGTCTGATTACCGGCCAGTGTCATCTTGCCTCCGCCATGTTCGTACTACAAGGGGGCGCACTATACAGCCGCAATATGAGACCTGATGGCGCTGAGCTCTTGCTCGTCGTTTCGAAACATCTGCGCTCCACTATCTTGAAAACATTTCATGATGCTCCCATCACTGGACATCTTGGCGTGTCCCGCACGTATGACAGCGTGCGCCGACATTTTTACTGACCGGTTCTCTACCGTTCAGTTCAGCATTATTTTTCTGCATGTGAGCTGTGCCAGCGTCGGAAAAAACCATCCGTATTGCCATCAGGACACCTGCAGCTAATATCCATCCCGACTGACCCGTTTTGCCGTGTTGCTGTTGATTTACTTAGACCCTTCCCGGTCTCTGCGTCGGGCAACAAATGAATCGCTGTAGCGATCGACTATGCTACGCGTTACGCCATTACCCGCGCGATCCCGACTAGCTGCGCTAGAGACGTCGCTGATTTCCTCCTCCACGACGTGATACTACAACACGGTGGCCGTCGTGAACTACTCGCGGATTGTGGTCGCTGCTTCCTCTCCAGAGTGCTTGACGAGCTACTTCATGTGTGCACCGTCCGCCACAAATTTACCAGCGCCTATCATCCTCAGACCAACGGCCTCACAGAACGCCTCAACCGTACGCTCACAGATATGTTATCAGTGTATGTCTGCGGCGACCATCGGGATTGGGACGTTAATCTACCCTTTGTAACATTTGCCTATAACTATTCTCGTCATGATACCGCTGGCTACTCTCCCTTTTACCTGCTCTTTGGCCGACACCCAACACTCCGCTTTGATACATCGCTACCCACTACTGAAGCCGCCACGAGTACTTATGCTCGTGATGCCATATACCGCGCTGATGAAGCTCGCCACTTTGCACGCGACAGGCTGTTTGCCTGCCAAGGCTCCCGGCAATCCCGTTATAACCGTCGCCATCGCGATGTGCACTACATCCCAGGCTCTCTCGTTCTGCCCTGGCTCCCAACACACCGGGTGGGCGTGTGCGAAAATCTTCTACCACGCTATACAGGCCTCTTCCGTATTTTGCGCCGAGTCACCGACGTCACATACGAATTCGAACCTTTGAACCCGAAGTCCTGCACCACGAGCTTCCGACATTGTGCGCGTGACACTACTCAAGTCGTATTATTCACGTCCTGCTTTGTTTACCTAGATCGCACCGGGACTGTGCTTCTGCGGCGGGGGTAATGTTATGTGGTGTATTATGCTGGCATTCAGCAAGTGAAGAAAGAAGTGTCTAGGTGTGTGGAAGAAGACGACGCTCAGTGTTGAGTTGCGCAGCTAAGCAGTGCCCATCGATTTCAGAGTGGTGTTACCCATCGGTGCGTGACTTCCACTCGTAACAATATAAACACTATCCACAAGAAAATGAACCGAGTCAATGATGTTCTGTGTCGACATAGATATACACTTCCAAAAAAATAAAAGTTCTTATCTCTAATGCATACTTTCTTTCTATTATTACCTTATTACCTGTTGCATAAGTGTCTGGGGTACTACAACAAAACATAACACAAGGTATTAGTTGCACAGAAATGTGCTGTCGGATTGATTGTGGTTCTGTGGTTCTTTACTTTAAGCGATATGGTATTTTGTCTATTGATATATTGCACCCGTTCAAATTATGTGCATATAAAATTGTAGTTAAAACAAATATCAACTGTTGCTTGCAGCCTTTAATCTATATCAGTATACACCAGTGTACAATACACAATGTCTTTTACCCTGGTTTCTGCCCATTTGCCGTACCTCATATCGTAAACAGTCCTCACCCTATAACTTAAAAAATTACTTTACCATATTGACAACAAATAATATACGTATACAAGACATCTCAGAGAATAACTTATTATCGATTATGTGCACTTTCGAGTCTTTTGTGGAATCATTGTAAATAGGTTTGTTGTATTTTAATGTATGTTGTTTCTATTATTTATGTGCATTTTATTTGATATGTACACGATCAGCGTTATACTGTTGTTGTACATTATTTTCTTTGGATTGATGGGGATATTAAGTTCACCTTAATCCTGATGTTTACGAAACACACTGCTCTCGATGTATTATTAGGACACTGGGTGCTACTTAAGGCTGCATTATGCAGCTTTTTGCCCAGTGTCCCCTCTTCTCACTGAAATGTGTGGAGAAATAAACTTTCAATCCAACTGATGCAATGACTTTTCCGTAGCATTAAAATGAGGTGGAAGTTTGCATTTCAATGCCTTTCGGCAGTCCTTGTACGTTTACGTGATCAGCTGCACTGAGTGGCACACGAGTGTCTAAGTTCGTTGTGTATGGGCCAGGGGTGGGAAGCCTGGTGTACATACCGCTCACCCACCAGTCTAAAGTCACCGGAACTCTGAAAGTACAGCAGTCGGCGTGCGATAAGCGGCGCACATTGAGCTGTTGCCAAAAATTGTCCAGCGTGGCCAGCACTGTGCATCTTCTAGGTGCTGAAAACACCGATACAACGCGTCAATTTTTAACCGCAATTGGTGTATTGATTGATATTTCTCGTACAGAAAAGAGGGGATGAAAATATTAAATGAAACTGTCTCGGGTGAGGACTTATGGAACCCTTCTCAGTGTCGCACGACAGATCAGTAAACAGCAGTTGTTTATGCAGCTTTGGTTTTTCTCCCAAGTGCCCTGAGACCAAAAAATTAACTGGGACTTAGCTTTAGTTAAACCCGGTAGGTTGCGAAAGCAATAATAGCATTGCTACGTTATAGTTCAGCTCGTAGTGTAGCCAATTTTGGGGTACCATGTTGACCGTACAATTAACACAAGACACGCATGTAATGGAATGACAATAATGTAATTATTGTAATTAATGTAATGTGATGGACAGCGTGCATTACATTCCATTCGGAGTCGTCACCGGTCGAGGATGATTCAAGAGAAGCGCTACGAGCTCGTCTAGCTGCATCTTGAGCGCGACGTCGAGAGAGACGCTGTTCCCGTTCTTCATCTTTTCTGTAGCCCACTGTCGTTTCCTGGCTTCATTCAGACGGCGTGACTTATTTTTGCTTATCATGATGCACAGCGAATGCCTCAGCTGAGCAAGCGCGAACATTTATATACCCATCATTTTCATCCTCCTCCTCTCAACTGCGAGAGAAGAGGTGACAGCAGTGCCTCCACTCGGTAGCAGCGGGGTTCCAACTGCAGCACGCCGTGCCTACCGACCGCCCCCACCCGATGACTCGACTAGGTCATCTCTCGCAGCTGGTATGACGTCACAGCCATCTGGGGTCATTAAAGGTCAAACGGGCCTACCGACCGTGGCTACGCGAAGGGCTTAAAATGGGAATAGTATTGCTTTCGCAATAAAAAACGTAGCAGCCGCCCTCCCCCATCCGCTTAACCACACACATTATCATCAGCCGGGCTATATCCACTGCAGGGCGAAGGCCTCTCCCATATTCCTACAATTAACCTTGTCCTGTGCTAGCTGCATCCACTTGACCCGTGCGAACATCTTAACCTCATCAGCCCACGTAACTTTCTGCTGCTTCTTGCTACGCTTTCCTTCCCTTGGAAACCAGTTTGTAACCCTAAAGGACCATTCGTTATCCTCTCTTCGAATACATGTCCTGCCTATGCCCATTTCGTTTTGCTGATTTCCAGTACAATGTCAGTAACTTAAGTTATTTCTCTGACCCTCTCTGCGCGCCTCCTATCTCTTAATGTTATGCCTACCATTTTGCGTTTCATAGCCCTCTGCGTTGTCCTCAACCTAAGTAGAACCCTCTTCGTTAGCCTCCACGGTCCAGCCCCATAGGTGAGTACTGGTAAGACGCAACTTTTGTACACTTTGCTCTTGCCTCACAGATGCTAAAACAAATTAAAAACTTGTAAGCACCAGCTCAGTACCTTTCCTTTTCAGAAGAGGCGACAGGCCTATCGCATTCGACGTACTCTTCCCTACACTGAATCCTTTTTCAGTAGCGTACAGGATTTTGATGATCTGATCGATGACTTCACTCTTTCCATGCTTCAGCTCATATTCTTGGCAGAACATCTCGATATCACGCATCTTGCCATAGTAGAAGTTACGCTCCCACTGCAGCCCATTCGCAGAAGTCTCCAGCTTGGCAATCCGGTTGGTGAGCTCCTTCAGCTTGTCAGAGACTCCTTCACCTGTGTTGCCTGTTGTCTGCGCCGCTATTTCAATCGGCTTGGAGTCTGGAGGGTTCCGTGTCACGGATCTGGTGGCATGAACTGGCGTTGTTGTGGCAGCGTGGGCGTTTAGGCACTGCGCGAGGTTGAACTTGATGCCGCCGTGCTTATTACCGAGGTACCATTTTTGGCTGTAACGGGGTCGCATAGCGACCGCCATAGCTGGCATCAAAGAAATTCTTAAAATATTGCATAAACTCTAAATTCTCTAAGAAGCGTCCTTTGATGAGCCAGCTGTCCACAGAGATGGGCTTGTGCACGCCACCTTTCTTGAAAGATGCCTGAAAATACTGTTCTGAATGCACTCGTATGAATGCACTGAATGCATCAAGCTCTGAATGCACTCGTATTCAAACTGTCTCAAACTTCCCTTCCCTCAAGCTCACCGAACTGGCAATATGCTGCAGCTGAGCACAGCTAGTCTTCGATCTTTACTTAGCTCAGGCACCGAGAGTCGTTGATCCAGCGAAGCAGCTCATGGCAGCTGAGTTTCTCTGTCGTGGTGTTGGTGCCGTGCACGTTGACACACCGGGGCCCCTGTTCTGCCATGATGTCAACACTGGTTCAGGTTGCTCCTAACAATCAAGCTGCCCCAGAATGACAAGCAAAGCTGTAACGGTCGTTAGCGCCCCTCTATGCATGCGGTGAGGATGGTGGTGATGATGATGTGGCTCTTCTCTTTATATAGGGCGATTGTAGGGAATGTGTCCTAAACAACACACCAATAAGATTTAAAAAATACGGACACAAACATAGACAACCACATAGAGAGAAAAAGAGGAACGCAGTCACAGAATGGAGCAAGCTGTTCGTCCTGAAGCCAGCTCACAATATCACACGCTGTGTCGCTGTAGTCGCAAAGTGCTTTCGGTGTCTGGTTACGGTAGTTACGAGCATGGTCTTTGCAGAGAATCGTACCGGCCCGGCGGAACTCTGAAGAAAAACGCAGGTTGCACACCCAGTTCAACTGCGCACACACAACCCCCGCACTGAATGTACCGTGCCGCCTTTTTATTATCACATGGTCTATGTCACTGCTTCATGGTGGCGCCACGTGAAGTAACTGTGCTAAAACAAAACTGTAGCAGTAGTAAGGCTACCTGTTCAGCCACTGACGGCGCAACATGTAGGCTTCGTATAAATCAACTGGAACTCTGAATACTGCAGTTAGCGCCGGCGCACAGGCAGCATTGAGATTTACGAAACACTTCAAAGCATCTCACGACTGCTTCGTAACTAGTTTTTGCAGACAGTCGGTATGTGCTCGCAATATTATTTCACAACGCAAGAAAAAGGCTCGCATCACGTGTACATTTCTTGCTTCAAACCACATGAGCGCAAATGACGTCATTAATATTGCCGTGGCGCGTCATCCTGATAGGCTCGTAAATACGTGTTGATGATTACCTATAATTTCGTACTCGCCATTAACAGACTTCTTTAGATTTTCTTCCCAAAACGATACTTTTTTTGCGAGTGAAGCGTAAAAAGTAAACAATAGGTGGACGATTACGCTAACGATTCGCTGCAAATAAAGGATTTGAAGGTTTTTGTAATGCCCTGATACTATTGTTACCTAAAAGGGCACAATTACTGATAATAGTTGGATTCTTTTTTCTGTTCTGCTTGTTTGATTTCTTCGTAGTCCATTATTCGCACATATTCGACCACGTCATTGGCGCGCTCACGCCTATTACTGCTGCGATTGCTCATGACGCCCTGCGCTCACCGCCTGCCGATCGTCCTTACGGTCATATTCGGGCAACGCTCATCCAGCGAAATTCTGAAACGGAGCCACGTCGTCTGCAGCAGCTCCTTAGCTCAGAAGAGCTCGGAGATCGCAAGCCTACGGAGCTGTTGCATCACATGACCGCCCTGACAGGAGACTCTGCTGGTTCACACGACAGCGCACTCCTGCGGGAATTATCTTTCAGTGCCTACCACCGCAGGTGCTCGTAATCCTGAGCGCGTCTTCATCTCAGAAACTGGAATTCCTGGATACGCTGGCTGATAAGATTATGGACGTCGTTTTCCCTCTATGGTAACAATTCATCGGCCTCTTTCCCCTTAGTTGCCCAGCGCAGTTGCTGACGATCGCTATGCCCGTCTCACCTCGCTAATCAGGAGCTCACTCGGCAAGTAGCGCGGCTTGCAGCTAGAGATTCAGCCCTTCATACTCGCGGGCCGCGTTCCTCATCTCCAACCCCGCACCAGCCCCAGTGCTCCTTGCAACCGTTCTCTGTTCTCCAGGGTCTTTTGCTGGTACCACCACCGCTATGGCTCCCCGTACGCCAATGCCGCCAGCACTGTTCTTTCGGCCGAGCACTGAAGGCGACCGGTGTTCCCGGCTCCTAGACCTGTCGCCTCTACCATGTCACTGACCGCATAACAAAAGTCTGCTACATCTTCGACACTGGTGCCGAGATCTGTGTTCTTCCGCCTATGCTGGCTGAGTGACGTCGTCCTTCAGGCACTCCACCGCTAACCTCACGCAACGGATCGACCATACAGACATACGGCAAGGAGTCGGTGACTCTTGACATCGGACTCCGCCGTACCTTTCGCTGGGTATTTGCAATCGCGAACGTGCGCTCGCCAATGATTGGCGCCGACTTCCTATGATACTGTAGGCTCCCAGTTGAGATGCTGCAAAACCCCATACTGGATTCTGAAACGAGCCTTGTCTAGCAAGGCGTCTCTTGCCGTGATCCACCACTCGGGCTCCTCCAGGCGCGTAGCACAGTTCCCGACCCTTGAGTCAGCGCACTTGCCGAGTTTCCGGGCATTTTCCGACCCCCGTCGCTTCAAGCACCGGCCGCTCACAGCGTGACTCATCATATTGTGACGACTGGGCCTCCCATGTTTGCTCGCGCTCGTCGCCTCACACCGGATCGCCTCGCTGTCGCCAAACAAGAATTCGAGCTTATACTGCAGCTTAGTTTCATCTATCCCTCCTCCAGTCCCTGGGCATCGCCCCTCCGCATGGTGCTCCAAAATAACGGCGACTGGTGTGATTGCGGTGATTACCGGGCCCTCAACAAGGCCACAGTCCCTGACCGCTAACCAATTCCCCATATCCAAGACTTCACATCGGCTCTTTATGGCTGCCGTTCTTCAGCAAGGCTGATCTCGTGAAGGCATATCACCAAATTCTTGTGGAGCCCTCTGATATCCTGAAGACCGCCATTATTGCGCCTTTTGACATGTTTGGATATCTGCTGATGCCTTTCAGTCTTCTCAATGCGGCCTAGGCATTCCAGTGCTTTGTTGACCACGGCCTATGCGGTTTGACGTGCTGCTTTGCGTGCCTATGTTTATGATATTCTCGTTTTCAGCCCTACGGCAGAGGACCATAAGCTCCAGCTGCCTTAAGTCCTCGCAAGGCTCAGCCGCTTTGGTCTTGTAGTCAATGTACCGAAAATCGAGATTCGCGCTGCAAAGTTGGGCTTTCTCGGCCATCGCGTGAACGCGTATGGCATATCCGTCCGTTACTGGCCCGTGGCACCGCCATCACTCAGTTTCTTCTGCCCACTATCACCCGACAACAGCGCGAATTTCTATGCCTCGCCAAATATCATCGGCTCTTCATTCTTTGCTGCGCTGCAATACTGCAGCTTCTTCGCGACCTTCTCTCGGGCCAAACCAAGCCGACAGCTCTCGTTGACTGGAGTGCATAATACCGCTGACCGCGCATTCAGCGGCATCTAAGCTGCCATCGTCGGCGCGACGCTCCTGGTTCCGTCATGGTTGACGCCGTACGTCATGACTGACGCATCGACACAGCTCTCGGCGCGGTGTCGCTTACGTCCGTGTCTGGTGTTTGACAGCCAATCGCCTTCTTTTCCCTGAAGCTTGCGCCCCCTGAGCGCCGCTACAGCACCTTTGGACGAGAGCTGCTTGCAATATATTCAACCGTGAATAACTTCCACCATTTTCTCGGGGGATGCACTTTTCATACCCTTACTGACCACAAATCTCTTAAGTCTGCGCTGGCATCCAGCAGTTCCTCCTACGCTCCTCGCGAAATCAGGCAGCTTGCCTGCATTTCCGAATTTACCTGCTACATTCGTCCCGTCAGCGGCACGTCGAGCTGTTGCCGACGCTCTTTTTCGTTATGAAGTCAATGCGACACACAATGGACGGCCAGTCATCGACTTCGCGGCTATGGCTGCTGCTCAAATAGCCGATGCCGACCTGCAACGGATTCGCACGCGCGACACCTCTCTGGTATTGTATGACGTCTTGCTCCCTGACTGCGCGCTCTCGTCTGGGATACTTCAACCGGTCGCACTCGCCCCTACGTGCCTCCATCATATCGCCGAACTGTCTTTAATGACTTCCATTCTTTCGCCCACCCTGGAATCCGCGCAACGCAGCGCCTCGACACGGTTCGTTATGTCGGGCCTTGCATCAGCGTCGACGTTTGCCGCTAGACGCGCACGTGCCTCAGCTGTCATCAAAGTAAAGTGCACCGAGACACTGCGACTCCTCTTGGATCCTTCCCGTCCCCGGATGCCCGCTTCAGCCATCTGCGCGTCGATATTGTCGGTCCCCTTCATCCAGGCGGAAACTACCATCACTACTGTTAATCTGCATTGACAGGTTCTCGAGATGGTTCTCGACAACGCGGAGTCGATCGCAAGAGCACTCACCACACTGTGGGTAAGCTGCGCTACGGTATCCCTTCCATCATTAGGACTGATCGTGGTCTTCAATTTCACTCAGCAATATTTCAAACCTCTCTCGACTCCTCGGCGTCAATCACATTAAGACGACCCCTTACCGCGCGATTTCCAATGGTATCATTTAGAGTTTTCACCGGCAGATTTTTATTTATTTAATGATACTGCGGAGTCTTGCCTCCAAGCAGGGGTGAGCAAAGGTACAATTAAAAAAAAAAAGGAACAATGTATACACGAGCTTCATGTAAGGGCAAACAGATGATGCATAAAAGAAACAAAGGTTTCACATGCGAGGCTCTCAAGTTATCAATAATTATTTCTACATTCGGGCTGTTTACTACAAACATCGGCAGTTCATTCCACTCCGCAATTAATTTGGCAAAAAATGGATATTTAACTGTATTGGAGTATGCTCGCAGTTCTATCATTTTTTTTTCATGATTAAAACGCGTACTTGCGCCAGAAACAGGAGTAATATAATCATGAGATAATTTTATTCATAATGTCGTATATTAAGTACAAAAATTTCAACCTTGCTTCAGTACGCCTTGCCTGAGGGAATTCATAACGTAGGAAGTTTATCATGTCAGCAACACTATCTGCGCGCTTGAATCTGTTACAGATGAAACAGGCTACGATCCTTTGCACTCTCTAATTTAGAAATATTCTTGGCTGCGTAAAGGTCTCATAGACAACATGCATATTCGAGACGAGGACGCCACAAAACCTTGAACGCGGCCAATTTCACGTTTGCTGGGGCCTTTGACAGTTTACGCCTCAAACACCAGAAAGTCTTCAGAGCTTTCCCGCAAATAAATCGATGTGGGCGTTCTAACTTAGGTTATTGTTTATCTGCTTTTTGCTTTTACGCCAGCTATGCAGTATGTATGTGTCAGGGCAGTTTTCGTCTTACACCCCGCCGGGGTGGCACAGTGGTTACGGCACTCGACTACTGTTCACAAGGATGCGGGATCGAATCCCGGCCTCTGCGGCCGCTTTTCGATGGAGGCAAAAAGCAAGGCGCCCGTGTACTATACGATGTCAGTGCACGTTAAAGAACCCCAGGTGGTCGAAATTTCCGGGTTCCTCCACTACGGCGTCTCTCATAGCCTGAGTCACTTTGGGACCTTAAACCCCACAAACCAAACCAAACCAAGTTTTCTTCTTACAAACTCTGAGGACCAAACAATTATTAATGTTGAGAAACATGCCCCATTTGGTGCACCAATTAGAGATGTTCTGCAGATTACTGTTAAGCTTAATCTTATCTACTGTGGAGTTAATTACAGAGTACAGAACGCAGTCATCAGCAAATGGTTGAACTCTAGCTTCTGGATCAGCTATATCATTAAGTCTTTTGCATAGATCAGAAATAGAATAGGTCCTAGAACTGATCCTTGTGAGACACCAGATGAAACCGGCAGTGAATCAGAGTAGAGTGCTCATGGTTAACATTAACATATTGAAATTTATCTTCTAGTAGGCTTTAATGAGGTCAATAATATTAGGATTGATTCCGGCAATATAAATCGTTTCTATGAGTTTCGAGTGCGGTACCTTATCAAAGCTTTTGGCGAAATCAAGGCAAACAGCGTCCATTTGTAGTTTGTTATAAACTGCGATAAAAAAATGATGACAACTTGTAATCAGTTGTGAGACGGTAGATAAGCCACGCCTAAACCGATGTTATTCATTAGATAGGAAATTGCTGGATTGAAAAATTTAGTCGAGGCATGGCAAATCACATGTTCAAACATTTGCAACCGGTTGAGAGTAAAGAAATTGGGTGATAATTAGATACACAAGTTGGCTCATTTCCTTTAAAGATTGGTACGGCACGTGCAGTTTTCCATTAAGCGCTAACCGCATGAGGCGACAATTCGCGGCGACATGCCGCGCGACGCCGTCGCTAGACGGGCTGAGGGCCGCCAAAGCATTGCCGCTCGTCGCTGTCGCTCGGTTTCTGGGTTTTTAGAAAATTTCGCGTGTCGCCCAGAAGCAGCTCGCGAGGCAGCCAATCGCAGAGGGCTTTGGGGTGCTCAACTTCCGTTCTGGCTTTTCTTTTATTATTATTGCGTGCGAAGTTTGCTTTCCTAGTCCGGTTTGGGTGAAGAACCACGCGCTCATTTCGTCTGATCCGTGTATATATGAGTGCATCGAGATAATTCAGTAAAAGCTTGGAAGGGTAATAAAAGAAAGAAAAAGGTTATCGTGGCTTGATATTGTTAATGTCCGGAAGGAGCAGCAGAAAGTCACTGCTTGCAATGCAAGTCGGCATCGCAGTGTACTATACGCACCACTGCGCTGTGACCCTTGAAAATACGATGGGTTACAAGAAATTTCATCAGTGTTTTATCGTAATTCATGCTGTTTAGTGTTAGAAATGGGATATAGCGTGATTCAACTCCCCTTGACCGAATGACGAGGCGGCGGTAACAGAGCAACGCTGAAAACGTGCCTCTCTGTCGCTGAGCCCAGTCGCTCCGTGCGGTATGCACCAGCGAAAACGACAGGCGTTGGCGGCGGCGTCGCGCGACGGATCGCTAGAGGTTGTCGCCTCATGCGGTTACCGCTTTATGACGGTACTGCGCACTGAGCTAAACAGGCATTAAAGATAACAAAGAGATAATGGAACAACCATTCTGCATAACGGCGAAGGAAAGCTGGTGGAATGTTATGAGGCTCACTGGACATTTTAACATCAAGTTTCGAAAGCACGTTAAAGATACCTTCGCGAGAGACTACAACATCTGGCATTAAAGAGGAATAGTCGTCTGGCTTAGAAGGAAAACTCGAGTTTTTATCAGCATGCGCCAATTTAGAATACTCATTGAATACGTTAGCAATGTTTTTTGGTCCTGTAACAGGTGAACCATTGACTATTAGTGACACATTGCGTTGTTTTGTGCCATTTATGTGTCGCACAACTTTTCTGGAGCTTCGCTCAGAAAACGACTAAGCGTATTTGTAAAAAATGAGTCCTTGTCTTGCTTGATATAACTTCTTATTTAGCTACCGAACATGCTCACATTTTCTCATTCCGTTTACCAGAACGCCGCATCCGCTTTAATTTACGTTTAGTGTGGGTTATGTCCCGCGTAATCCATGGGTTATGTTTCTTTTTCTTCACCATATTAGAGACATACATTGTCAATTACATTCTCCTCAGCCATATAACTATCAAAATGAGTCTAGAATTTGCGGGATTCCGACATCATCAGCTGTATTATTTTTTCACGGCAATGGGTCGTTTTTCACATTCAACATACGCTAACAGGGAAAAAGTGCACCGAACGAAATTATGATCAGATATACATTTAAAGACATCAAAAGAAATGCACTTAAAGGTACACTGAACAAATATCCAAGAATATTGAGAAAGCACCAGAATTGCATTCTTAAGACACGATTACATTAGTACAGACACATAATTCGTGTTAGTTTTGAGCGGATGGCTGTATTTTTGACGTTTTCTGAACGGCCGCCGGGTCAGAGGCAGCGCGCTCCCGACTGTGAGCCGGCTGGTTGGACGTCACAGCTACCCTCGGTAACGTCATGGCCCCGCGATCCCGCCGCCCCCGCACCTGAAGTTGGTTGACCGGCTACAAGCAGTGTCGGTTCCCCCGCGTCGCGCCGTGCACAATGCTGCGAAGTGTGGAATGCTGCAAACGAGGCAGGTCGGAACAGGAACAGGCAGGAACCATTACATCGTCAGGGATGTCAGAATGTAACCAGGTTTCTGTCACAAACGTAACATGAGGGTCCAGTTCGTAAAGGAGCACTTCGAATTCAGCTGTCTTATTTGCGATGCTTTGCGCGTTGTGAGAATTTATTCGCAACGGTCTGCTCTTATCGGCCCGTCAATTATAATTTTTTCGTTTCTGACGTCGAATGACTGTACGTCGCGACGATGAGGCAGCACTATCATTGTCACCAGTTTGGTCACTAGAATCATCTTTACCTTCATTCATACGTGTTCTCATTGATAACTAGCTTGTCAAATTTTAGGTACACCTTGTCCTCGGGATTGCAGCTATATTTAACGGTAGAACAGAGCCGTTTTCGTACTTTTTGAATTCTAAGAGGGTAGTCCTCAGATAGCGACATTCCGGAACCTTTCAGTTTTTCCGCATTCCTAAGAAGGTTCATTTTTCATTAAAGTAGGAGAACCATAGAATCACTGGCCGGCTCCTTTCCACGAATTGCCTGCCGAGACGATGTATGCGTTCAGCGCTTCCAACTTTAATTCCTAGTTTGTTCTTTTTAAACACTTCTGTTAACACAGCGTCCTTCAGGCTCTCCGGAGTATGTGTTGTCTTCCTCGACCCCGACTATAATTAAGGTAGTACGCCGAGAGCGATACTTTAGGTCTTCAACTTTGCTACACCATGGTGAAATCTGCTCCTGCATCTCCAGAATGAACTTTCACATTCTTCTACCCTCTTTATTGTTGGTGCAAAGGATTCTATTTTTTTCTTCACTGGCAACATGGCGCTCTAATTTCTCCCTGATACCTTTTAGCTCACTATATGACACTTTATGGTTTTCGATGATGGTTTCCAGCTGCTCAGACACAGTGAAGGGGCCTGGATTGGTCTTTACGTCTCCACATAGCAAAAGCGCCAGGAGGCAAAATGAGTAAAAAAACCCGCCCCTCACTCACATAGCACCTCTAAGCAAGGGAGCACAACCAAACACAACGCGTCACTCTTAAATTCAAGGCATTGCTTATTACTGACCTGCACGAAGAAGAGGAGACAGTTTAGATGCGTCTGCATTTTGCAGCTGCTCCCTTGCTCACTGGCGAAGAACGCTTTGGGGGGCGTGTGTCGATGCGTCCAACGATGTCGATGTCGCTCTGGCATCACCGTGACGCGCACGGAAAAGTTCCGATAAGTTCACATCACTGGCATTTGACGCTGAAATTTGACGATCGACGATGGGCAATATATGCACGCAAAGGCCACGGTGGTAGGTGCACGGTGATTTTGGCTCAGCTGTGCCCTCATGGAAAGGACCGCCGCACGCAATAAAAGCCTGCACGAAAAAGAGGAGGCAGTTTAGATGCGTCTGCATCTTGCAGCTGCTCCCTTGCTCACTGCTTGTGAGCAAGGGAAAGCATGTTGAAAGCTTATGGCATCCGCTTTCCCTTCACCATCGATTCAGCGCCTACTCTTCGTCCTGCTTGGTCTGCACACCGCACTTCGCAGTGACTCTTCTACCTATGCAGCTGCGCTAACGTTTGGCACTACTCTCCGTGTCCCTGGCAAGATCTTCGAGCCCTCGCCGCCCACGCTTGTTGACGTCGCAGAATACGCCTGCTGTCTACGCAGCTTTATGAGCACTGTCCTTCCCCCACGTTGGCGCCAGTATTCTAGTCGTATCCACGTCCCCCCCCCCCCCCCGGCCTTCAGCGGTGCACTAAGGTCTTTGATCGCCATGACGCCGTACGTCCACCCTTACGGCCACCATACGATGGTTCGTTCCAGGTGTTACGGCGTGCTCCTAGCACTTTCTACTGCGCATTAATGGCCGGGAGGACACGATATCTGTTGATCGTCTTAAACCGGCCCACCTTGACTCAGACGTCATCGCCAAATGTGCCACTACACCCCATCGCGATCGTGCCAGTTCTCGCCACGTATGATTCGCACCCACAATATCCGCTTTTGCCATTCCCTTTCGCTCGTGGCTTCATTGCTAGAGGGCAGGGGGGGTGGCTGTAGCATGCAATCGTGGTCCAGTCGCAGAAGACGACAGCCTTCTCGCGCCAATCTCGCGCAGATTACTTTTCGTTTCTGCACGACAAAATGCCGCCGGTTCACTGTTGAGTTCCCGCCTGGCTCAGCGGGTACTGTAAAATATTTTTGTGGAGACCCGACAACAAGTGTGTGTGCGAATCATCTCCACACACTATTTATTTATTTATGGTGCTGAGTTTGCCACACGGCATAAAAAGTAGTGGTAGAGTCACAGAAATGTATGGAGTGCAGCCATGTGCAAGAAGTCACATAAACTGCGTGCATGAACTTTGTTTGTTATCCATAAGTGGAAATGAGTCATTAGTCGGTGAAAGTCCAGCTTTTTGTAGAATGGTCTTGTGCATATGCGAAGTTCCTGGGCATTGTCCATATGGATGCCGGACAGTGGTGTCGCAAGAGGGTTCTTCGCAGTGTGGGCATTTGTCGGGAACTGGAATTGTAGGACTTTGCCACTGGCGTCGAACGGCGGCTGTAAGAGCCACTCCGGCTCTCAGCCGTCTGAAAGGTACTTCATTCACTCTTGTTAGATTGAGGGGAAAGCGGTACGTACACGAGTGAATTATAGCACGTGTACACTGCCTGAGGGATTCTGATGATGTCAAATGGGTGAGAAGTGGTCCGGTGGCAAGGAATCATGAATAGGTTGCGACACATCTGCTGTATGAGGAAGCAAGTCTGCTGCAATGGTATTTAAATTGGTGTTGTCTTGAACCCAGTGAAAGATTACAGTCACTGGCTAACGGTGACAAGCAGCATGTGTAGTATTTGCGACCCTAAGAGTGCCATGGACTTTCTTTGAATGGTTTAGGGCTTCTCTGGAGTGAGTCATTATGTGTACTTGTTTAAACGTAGGGTCGGCAGGTAACACTTCTATGGCGTTTAAGATAGCTTGCAGTTCGAAGGCAAGAGCTGATTTGGTATCGGTAAGGTAAGTTCGAGTGGTGTTCAGGTGAGGGTGGGTTGAGCTTATAAAAGCAACTGAACCACTTTTAGGGTTACGGCTGCACCTGTGTAAATAATACAGTAATCAGGTGTTGCGCAAGACCTTATTGGGAACGATGATGAGAACTGTGACTTCTTGGGGAGTAGAGGCTTATTAGAAGTAAGGTGGTAGTAGTCCCATGGAGGTGGCTGGATCTCTAATTCAGTACGAAGGGAAGCTTTTCTTGCTCTGTTTGTTTGTCTTTGGGCAGTTAATTCTGCCAACGTGTTAAGGCGGGCGTACTCCTCGAGTAGAGGGTTATGAGTTGATCGAGGCAGTCCAGTAATGACTCGCATGGCCTCGTGGTTGAGTGCCTCGAGTGTGGACCATTGCCATTTTGCCAGTTCCTGAAACTGTGCCTGGTATAGAAGCCGCGGTTGAAAGACAGCAAGAACTAGTCGGCGAGCGGTATCTGATCGGGCACCAGCAGAACGATTTGCTATTCTTCGAATAAAGCAAATGTTCTGGGGGTTCACTAGCTACGCCTCTTCACGGCGTAGCTACGGTCTCCTCATAAAAAACTCTGCCTGCCATGGAAGTTGAATTCACGTTAACCCTATGCCACGGACAGGAGCTGCCAACTCGGGTCGCTCCTTTCATATGGGAGGGTGATATCAGAATCAGCCTACCAGAATCGTTTGCATTCTCGTTAGCCCTACGACATTGAGGCACGTCCATGCGACTTAGTTGAGGCGTGACTTTATATGCGGGCTGGTAGTTTACGCTCTCGCGTCATACCCTTAAAGAATGAGCTTAAGTGCCCAATAATGTGGTACCTTAAACTGGTAGTGCACGATAGGGGACTAATGTAGCAGGCAAAAGGAGCTTCCGCTGTTGCTTTCGCAATTCAACTAGGATTAACCAGAGCTGAAACACAACTAAATTTTCTATAGATTTCACTAGCATATACCGCACCTTCATATGTAAGTTCATGAATGTGGGGTTTTAGGAACAACTGCAATTACCTTGGTTGGCGTCAAATAAAAATTGCACTAAACAATCCCACGGAAGAGGCCAAGACACAGGCTGCGAATGGTGTGACAAGGTAACGTAACAAAAATGAAATTTTACTAATAGCTTTTTGCCTTACAGATTGACAGCGGAACTTTGGGACAGCTGCAAAATGAGAGCTGCTTTATCTAGCCCGAAGAGAAAGAAAACAAAGGTTCAAGGTTGCATTGCATGTTGATAGCTACTATCGTTAAATGGTGGCGCCACAGTGATTGCAGGCTTTTGACAAACCGCATTCTTGGACAGCCGTAATTGGCGTTGGAAAGCAGCAGTTCTATCACGTTATGCTTCACGTACAGCTTCAATGCTGTGTTAAGTGACGAAATCGGCGCTGCCTAATAAATGCACTTTTACAATTTGCACATCCCTAGCTGCAAATTTTGAATCCTTAAATGGTACTTCAGCCTTCAGTAAAATACTAAAGAGAGCTAATCAGCTGCGCACATTTGAAGAGATCCAAGGGAAACTGGTGGAATGAAGCATGAGGCATTACGAAAAAAAGTTCCAGATCAGGGTTCTGGATGCAAGTTCCATATGCCTGATTACCAACAAGTATGCATTTAGAGTCACCGACCGAAAATTTCGATTCCTTATTTTTAGGATAAGCTTATTTAGTCGGACTTTTTCTCGGCACTGCGATATGCTCCATACAGCTAAGGTTTATAACCACCTGAAATGTTGGATGCATTCGGACTGATTGCTCACCTTTTCTGACTTTATTTGCTCTGCAGCTATTTGGGGATGCTTCACCAAAGGGATCGTAGTGGCTGTGCGGTGAAACATCTACAAAATGCGATGGTTCAATGAACCCGAAGTGGCAGGTTCACTTTCGCATCTGTACATCGTCGAAGCTCTCGGGTTCGTCCGTGGCTTGTGAAAGGCAGTACTGCCATTGAGTGCTTTGTGAGTTGTTATCTGGTAAACGGACATGTCGGCATATTTTATTTCATTTCATAACTTTTTGTTTCTAATTATGACGGACAAGTGTTAGTCAGAAAGGTTGGGTGGCTATAGTCTTGGATTCTGTAATTTTTTCTGGCGTTCTCAAAGCGACATTTGTTGACACGAAGAATGTTTTAAATTTGTGTTATCAGGCTTTCCTTGGGCAACAATATGGGATTTTTATTTTAGGTGACTAAACTTTATTTCAAATCGAAAGGTGAAATTAGCCTGTTTAAGGCGGTATCAGGAAAATATTTCTGCTTCAAAAAGCCTTCGTGTTATAAATTTAGGATTTTGCTGGCAGATTTCAAGAAAGATTTAAAACAGCCTGTTTCAGGCAGTATCAGAAAAATATTCCTACCTCAAAAGCCTTCGTGAGATTTTGCTGGCATATTTTAAGAAAGATTTAAAACATTTTGTATGTTTTAAAATTTATTTTACTAATTTTTTTTAATAGTTATCTTATAAATGCAAATTTTTTTATTCCCACCCAAGTAATGTTCAGCTTGCCGAAAATGTTTTTCAATATTCACACTCACTATTTGCGTTTAAAGAAATGTTTTCGAATGTGCATTCCATTTCCATTAGTAGTATATATTTTACCTATCTTTATCTCGGATAATTAACAGCAAAAAAGTTTGTCAGAAACAGCCACTTTCCTCGTGGTAACAAAAGAGAGAGCAGCAACCGGGCATACTGAGCATTTACAATCCCTTCATTTGGCTTTGCGAAATGCTAGGAGTGAAAAGACACTCTCTGCGGCACACCGTGCCAACTATCTCCTTCCTGGATAACTGGCGCCCGGGAAGCCAACGAAACATTTATGACGGCACGTTACCACGTCACTGCGGGGAACCAATTGGAGGCGTGGCTTGGCGCGGCGGTAGAGAGAAAACGGATGCAGTACGTTCCCAGTTCCAGTCACGAAACGAAATAGGGCGCTAACCGTATTCTGATTCAGAGCACGTAAGCAAGCACTTCACTGCCTGCTGATGTCCGCGAAGTTCCCGCGGCAAATAGCTGACTTTGAAATGTGAATTCGCAACTAAAATGCCCCGCCGAGGTGGTACAGTAGTAAGACGCCCGACTAACCGGGTTCGAACCCGACCTCGGCTGCTTTTCGATGGAGGCGAAACGAAGAGGCATTCGTATGCTGTGCGATGTCAGCTCGCGTTAAAGTACCCCAGGTAGTCGAAATTACTCCGCAGCCCTCCACCACGGCTCCTCTTTCTCTCTTTCCACTTTCACTCCCACCTTCCTCCCTTCCCTTAAGGCGCGGTTCAGGTGTCCACAGCTGCAAGTGTGACAGATACTGAGCCTTTCCCTTCCTGTTAAGCAATTATTATTATTATTATTATTATTATTATTATTATTATTATTATTATTATTATTATTATTATTATTATTATTATTATTATTATTATTATTATTATTATTATTATTATTAACTAAAATGAGAAGTGTTCATGGGGGAAGTGAGTACAGTGCAGCGAGTTTGCTCTGTTTATGTCCCGCTTGGATGGTTCTATGAGCACTCTTTGTGGCCACTTGCGCTCCATATGCATGCGGAATCGGATTGTGCTATCTGAGCGACGAGGAATGCGCAGCCGCTGCCGTTTGTTTTGTCCGTTAGAGACTTTCTGTTCGGTCACTGCGAAATGGAGCATATCGCAGTCATGCTGCTGACGGAGGGAGCTCCTCCGAGAAATGCTGTCACTCATTCCTCCGTTCAGTTCTTCCCGCATTGGTCTCTCGTCGCGTTCCCATTCAACATCTCCCAGTGGCGTATTTGGCCGACGCGACGCCGCGCAAGGTAAATGAATGAGGAGACCGACTGCCGATTAGGACAGGAGTAGGATTCGTACGTTTTTGTAATGAAAGCTACACTAGGCTAATCAGCGGCGCATTTCAGGTAACCGCCGCTAGTCACTATTTCGCATGCGCCGTAACCAAGACATTTAGTTGCTCCGAGCTAAAGAAAAAGAGTAAGAAGGAGGAGAGAAAGGAGAGAGAAGAAGCCTGTCAAATGGAGCAAGAATATGGTCACCAACACACATGGTAGCAGCAGAAAAACTGAGCTGGCTCTTTTTATCAAGCGAAGCTCGAGAGAGACGAAGACTACGCTCAGCCACGTGCCAAGACATTCGGCCACTTGGTGGTGCAGGACAGCGGTTTGGCATTGCCCCCCTTCCAAGGGGCATCGACACAATGCCGCAAGCGTAGGGGAATAATAAAAAAGAGGGGCACGTAATACGGTTATCTGGTTTGGACCTAAAACGATTTACCGATTGTAATATGGCTTCATTCTGGCAACGTGAACGATTTCAGACTTCGGCTGCCTTCACCGCGTAGTTCACCGCGCTGAGGCGGCAGAGCACCTCGTAAGGTCCCAAATAACGCCGCAGAAGCTTTTCAGAGCGCCCTCGCAACCGTATTGGGCTCCATACCCAGACTTCGTCGCCGGCCGTGTAAGTCACCTCTCGGTGTCGCAGGTTGTAGCGCTGGGCGTCGTGTACTTGTTGCTGCCGAATTCGCTGTCGGGTAAGCTGGCGTGCAGCTTCTGCGTCACGAATAAATTGGTCAACCCCACGACAGTGGAAGGAGCGGAATCCAGAAGAAGCATAGCATCCAGCATAGTCGAGGGTTCGCGTCCATGAACCAAATTAAATGGAGTGAAGCGTGTAGTTTCCTGGAGCGCAGTATTGTATGCGAACGTGATGTACGGCATAATTCGGTCCTAGTTTTCATTATCATCGTCTACATACATAGAAATCATATCGGCAATTGTCTTCTTAAGCCGCTCAGTCAATCCATTAGTTTGAGGATGATAGGCTGTTGTCTTGCGGTAAGTGGTGCCACTCAGTCGAAGGACCTCGCTCGTGAGTGCAGACGTAAACGAGGTTCCCCTGTCAGTTAAAACTACTATTGAGGCACCGTGACGGAGTGAAATGTTGTGAATGAAGAAATGTGCAACTTCCTCTGCGGTACCACGGGGAATGGCCTCGGTCTCACAGTAGCGGCTGAGGTAGTCAGTGGCAACCGCTATATATACTTGTTACCCATGGAAGACTTCGGGAAGGGGCCCAGTCCATGCCGACTTGTTGAATTGGGAATTTCGGTAGATCGATAGGCTGCAGGAGCCCAGCTGATTTAATGGGTGGTGTCTTCCGCCGCTGGCGCTCACGGCAGGTACGGACGTAGCGGCGCACAACGGCAGCTAGCCTGGGCCAGTAGTACTTTCGGCGTATCCGTGCCAATGTGCGAGAAAAACCGAGATGGCCGGAAAAAAGGTCATCGTGGCACGCACGAAGAATTTCGTAATGAAGCGTTGTGGGTACTACAAGCAGATAAGCAGTTTCTGTTGGACTGTAGTTCTTGTAGAGCGCACCATCGTGCAAGCAAAATGATGACAGTCCATGCCTGAAGAACTGAGGAGGAGATGACACGGTTCCTCAGAGGTATTCGATAAGGGTCAAAAGTTCAGAGTCAGCTCGCTGCTTTCGGGATAAGGTGGACGTCGTGATAACACCGAGGAAAGCGGAATCTTTGTCGGAGCCGTCTGTGTGGCAGGGAGTAGGGGCGCGGGACAGACAGTCAGCATCATTATGTTTCTTGGCGGGCTTGTGCATGATAGAAACGTCCAATTCTTACAACCGAAGGCTCCATCGACCAAGCAGAAACGATGGATCTTTCAGGTTTGCCAGCCAACACAGAGAGTGATGGTCGCTCACGACACAATACGGACGACCGTACAAGTACGGACGAAGTTTTATGACTGCCCAAAAAACAGCGAGGCACTCCTCTTCCGTAGTTGAATAATTAACTTCGCAATGAGACAAAGCGCGACTGGCGTAAGCAATGACGTGTTCTGCAACGTTCTGCCACTGAACAAGGACCACACCGAGGTCAGCGTTACTGGTGTCCGTGTGCAGTTCCCTGTCGGCCTCTTCGTCGGAGTGGCCAAGTATAGGCGTCCATTGTAGACAGGACCCGAATTTCGCGAAAGCTTTTTTTCTGGTCGGGGCCCCAAAAGAACGGCTCGGCGTGTTTTTTCAGGCGGGTCAGAGGCTCAGCGATCTTAGAGAAATTGTTAACAAAGCGACAATAGTACGCGCAGAGGCCGAGAAATTGACGCCAGCAGCGTTTATCCGCTGGTTTGGGGAATGAAGTGACAGCGGCCGTCTTTTCTGGGTCTGGGCTAACACCTCGAGCGCTGACAATGTGGCCGAGAAATTTCAGCTCGTTAAAAGCAAAGTGGCATTTTTCGGGTCTTAGAGAGAGACCGGCAGATCGGATGGCCTCGAAGTCAGCGCTCAAACGTTTCAGGGGCTCGTCAAACGTGTCCGGGAAAATCACAACGTCGTCGATATATACGAGGCATGACTGCCACTTCAGACCAGAGAGTACAGTGTCCATCATTCGTTGAAATGTGGCAGGGGCCGAGCACAGGCCAAACGGGTGCACTTTAAACTCATACAAACCGTCCGGCGTAATAAAAGCGGTCTTCTCACGGTCTCGCTCTTCAACCTCTATTTGCCAATATCCGCTGCTAAGGTCAAGTGACGAAAAGTAAGTGGCATGGCGAAGGCGATCGAGGGAATCATCTATGTGTGGCAGGGGGTACACATCCTTTTATAACATTGTTGAGGCGTCTGTAATCCACGCAGAACCTCAAGGTTCTATCCTTCTTCGCGACGAGGACAACGGGCGAAGACCATGGGCTCGTCGATGGTTGGATAACGTCGTCCTTGAGCAGTTCTGTTACTTGGCGGCGGATGGCGTCACGTTATTTTGAACGTGACATCACATCACCCAGTAAGGACGCTGACATAGTGGACGTTGGTCGTCGGCAACTATAATTTGGTGCTTCGTTAGTGGCGTCTGTCGGACATTGGAGGTTGATGCAAAACAATCGCAGAACGAATTGACAAGATTCCCTTCGGGCTCACATCGGTCTGAATGGCTATTGACGTCTCATTGTCGAGCTCTGACGTATTGGATAAAGCGTACTGACCAGTACATACTCCAAGTTCTTCAAAATGAGCGAGCGTTGTGTTCGCCGTCAAATGTTGGGGTTCAGATGTGAAGTTTGTCACTAGCACTTCTGCTTGCCCCCGGACAAGTTCGACAAGGCCCCGAGCTACACAAACTTGTCGAGTTAGAAGCAGTGACATGTTAGCTTCAGCAATGCCACGCATTCCGGTGCTGTGATCACATTCGACTGTGAAGAACTTGCTCGTGCGCGGAGGGATCATTATGTGGTCGTCACAGACGCGCAACATCGGTTTCCGGAAGTCCGTGTTGCTATCAACTTTCGCTCCGTTGAAAACGACACCATGAGCTGCTCCTGAAGGTCTATAACAGCACCATGATCTTGAAGAAAATCCATGCCGAGAATCAGATCATTGCAGCACTCTTGTAATACGGCAAATGTGCCAGTGGTTGGTTGGTTCGTTTGTGGAGTTTAACGTCCCAAAGCGACTCAGGCTATGAGAGACGCCGTAGAGGAGTACTCCGGAAATTTCGACCACCTGGGGTTCTTTAACGTGCACTGACATCGCACAGTACACGAGTGCCTTGCTTTTCGCCTCCACCGAAAAGCTGCCGCCGAGGCCGGGGTTCGATCACGCGTCCTTGGGAACAGTAGTCGAGCGCCGTAACCACTGCGCCACCCCGGCGGGGTGCCAGTGAAAGTAAACCCGCTGATCTCTATGCGGCAAGCACACATGCCAATCAGCGTCATCACATGGTCACCGGCAGTGCGCATCATTGGCCCAGACCAAGTCGCCAGAACCTTACGCAGTGCCGTGGCTAGCTGGCTGCTCATGATGGAAAAATCGGCGCCGGTATCCACAAGTGCGGTCACATCACAACTGTCAGCGGTTAGAAAAATTTCCTCGGAAACAATGCGTTCGCAGCACGTCGGTAAGTTCGTCGGATCGGGTCGTCGCCGCTCGGGCCGTCACGTCAAATCGTGGGGTGGAGGCTGTTTAATCTGAGACGTAGCGGCGGCCTCATCCCCGGAGGTCGCCGTGTTTAGTTTTCCCGGCGAGGGGAAGTGCCTCTGAATTGCCCCGAGGAGGAGTATCGACTGGGCGAAGCAAAATGCCTCGGGGATGACGATCGCGACTGCCGTTGCGGAGACGTCGGGTGCATCTCGTTAGCAGCCAGGTATTCTTCAATATCCTGTGGTCTTTCGCCACAGCTAGGTCGAGACGCGTTAAGGTGGCAATCCTCTTAAACCTATTCTCCGGTATGAGCAATTGCGAAGAATCTGGTCAGGCTCGCCGCAGTTATAACAAAGCGGTCATCTGTTGGGCGTGCGCCACAAGTGCGCCTTGCTGATAGCGGGACGCTGGTCCTGCTGCGGCTCGACGGGGCGCCGGTCTTGTTGCTGCTCGACGGGGCGCATGTAGCGAGGCGGTGGTCCGACAACGGGGCGGAACTGATGTGGCTCGGGGGCAGGTCGACGTAGGACGTCCCTATAAGTCAAAGTAGTAGGCGATTATGTCTACTTAGGACAGGTAGTAACCGCAGATCCGGACCATGAAAAGGAAATAACAAAAAGAATAAGATTGGGATGGAGCGCATTTGGCAAGCACTCGCAGATTATGACTAGCAGCTTACCGGTATCGCTCAAGAGGAAAGTATACAACTGTTGCATCCTACCTGTACTCACCTATGGGGCTGAAACATGGAGGCTAACCAAGAGAGTTCTACTTAAGTTGAAGACAACCCAGAGGGCTATGGAACGAAAAATGGTAGGGGTAACATTAAGAGATAGGAAGCGGGCAGAGTGGGTCAGAGATATAACTCAAGTTACCGACATTCCAGTGGAAATTAAGAAGAAATGGGCATGGGCAGGACATGTAGTGCGAAGAGAGGATAACCGATGGTCGCTTAGGGTAACAAACTGGATTTCAAGAGAAGAAAAGCGTAGCAGGGGGAGGCAGAAAGTTAGGTGGGCGGATGAGGTTAAGAAGTTCGCGGGGTCAAGTGGATGCAGCTAGCACAGAACCGGGGTAAGTGGAAAAATATGGGAGAGGCCTTCGCCCTGCAGTGGGTATAGTCAGGCTGATGATGATGATGATGATGATGATGATGATGATGATGATGATGATG
>JAJIZL010000105.1:1026409-1045856 GCA_023969395.1 Amblyomma maculatum
TGATGATGATGATGATGATGATGATGATGATGATGATGATGATGATGATGATGATGATGATAATAATTCATGATGCATGGCTCCGGTTGTGGTGCTGGTGATGGTTGCACCGCTCGCAAGATTTCATGACGGATGACGTCCCCGGTAGAATAACTGATTGCAGGGAGAGCATTCAAGTGGAGGTTCTGCAGCTCTTCGCGGGCAATGCTCCTCACAAGCTCCTGCAACGCCTCGTCCCTAGCTGCTGGCACGGACGCGCAGTAGGGTGTGGCCGCTACGCTTGCCTGACGGCCGTATTGGGTACTCCGTTCCTGCAGTGAACGTTCCATGCTGGTAGCTTCTCTCGCGAAATCTGCGACAGTTCTTGAAGGTGCCAGCAAGCAACTGCTCCTTCACTTTCTAAAACAGCGCAAAAGAACAGGGACGAGAGAACGAAACTCCTCTCGTCCCTGTTCTTTTGCGCTGTTTTAGAATGTATACATACCAACTCGTCCAGGCTTCTATTTTACTCCTTCACCCCGCGCATTAGGTGCCGTACTTTCGTTGCCTTGGGCATGGTAGGGTCGGCCCGATTGAAAAGCCGCGTCATGTCCTCGACAAACATGGCCACGCTCTCATTTGACTCTTAAGACCTCGAACGAATTGCAATCTCTGCGTTTTCTTTGCGCGCACTCGAGCTGTTGTAAGAAACTCGCGGCGAAAGGCTGTCCAGTTGACAAAGGACGCCTCGTGGTTCTCAAACCATGTCTTGGCCGAGTCTTGCAGAGCGAAGCACACATTCATTAGCTTCGGCTCGTCGTCCCATTGGTTGAATGCGGCCACACGGTCAAAACTAGCCAACCAGTCTTCCACATCCTCAAACCGGTCAACATGAAATGATGGCGGTGATCGAGGCGCGAGAAGGACGAATGGTGGGCCGTTGCTGGAAGGCTGACTTCTCTGGCTGCTCGTCGTGAATGTCATGGCTCGTAGCGGGGTGGTTCGTGGCTCGAAGTCAGGTTGTAGGCCTCGGATGCGACGGCTCGCTTTATGGTTGGGAGTCGCGTCCACACGTCGATGAGCAGCGTCACTGGCGTCTTAGGGGATAACGTATATGGGATCTTATCCTGCAAAATCCACCAAATATTACCAACACACGTAGCAAGCAGCACAACAACCGAGCTGGCCCTTTTTATCAAGCGAAGCTCGAGAGAGACGAGGACGACGCTCAGCCACGTGCCAGGACATTCGGCCACTTGGTGGCGCTAGGAGATGGACAGCGGTGTGGCACTATTCAGAAGACGCCAACAAGACACGCCGAATCTATGATCACACAATGCGGTTTGTAGCCAGTGCATCGGCGACGAGAACGTTCGAGTCGGACTTTGCGAATAATCCGTTTCGTAGCTTCTACGCACATGCAGGCTTAACCGAGTGGAGGAGCCATCAATTTTTTCCTCCGGACCTCCTTGCCTTGGCCGGTGACCGCGGGTTGTGGGCGCGCACCTTTGTACATCAAGCCCGAAAGGAATCCGGCGCCCTCCTGTGCGGCGGCAACGCTTGTCAGACGTGAGGACCTGTGCCACGGTTCTCCATACCATCCGGCCAGTGCCGCCGGTGCCGTGCGATTAGCCATCGATGTGCGACCTGTGTCGTCGAGATGTGCTCCGCGCATCCCTCACCCTCCTTAGTCATGTGTCGTGTGCGCTTTAATCAGTTGCTTAGCCGTATGGCCCGCTTACGCCCTCACCACGAACACGTGCGTACGTTTGCCATGTGAGCACGGCGCTGCGACAGGGCTTTGAGTTTTTGCAGAGGTCTGTGGTATCAGATTAGTGTTGTGTAATGCAGCTTTCTGCGCAATAAACATAATCTACGTCTTCCTTCTTTAGGAGCGGAAGCGCAGGCGCGCAGATGTTAGATGTGGGTGAGGTACCACGTCTACCAGAACGCCATTCAAAGTATTCCTACAGCACACAGCGTTCGACATGGAGTCAAATGCATATACCTCTAACTATGATTTTCCTATGCGTCCTACACTGTTGTTGTTGTTGTTTTTTTCAATTTTCTGTACAGTACCGTTTTCTACTGCATGCCCTCCGGACATCTCCATGTAACAGATTGCTTAGGCACCCCTTTGAAAAAAAAGATACTAATGACATAATTCACTGCGTGGGTGGTAGACAACCCAGAGAAAAAAAAAAAGGTCAGTGTGAATAATAATGTACCCCACGCTGACGTTTGCTCGGACCTAATGACTTTACACAAGGAAACTTGACAGCGATATTGTGTGTAGGGAAGCAGGGGATAGCAAGAGGAGAGACTGCTGGGGAGCGGCACGTCACCGGAAATGGCTGAAAATGAGCGAGAAATACATATACTTGATGGCTTTGTGGGTCTGACGCATGTCAGGAGGTTGAACATCATCGCTACTGCTCGTCGAAGGGCGGGGGTAGGCACGCACTGATGGCTCTGTCCAAGCCGACGCTGCCTTTGCTCCGAAGTTACTCAGCCATGAAACACCTAGAGCATTCAGTCGGGTGTGGTCCGTCCATCTGCTCCATTAGGCCACCCTGACTTCAGGCAGCTTGCGAGGGATTACTCTATTTTTATTCTTCTTTCCAGGGGATCATACATGAAATACGCTGACTGCTCCCGTTACGTCGTCGTACTTACGGTTTCGTCGTACTTACGGATTGGAGCCACACTCTCGTAATAGTGTGCATGGCTTGAATCGGTAAGTACGATGAACTTCCTAGTTTTGAAAGCATCTTTTTCACTTGAATGCATGTTCCCTGACCTGACTTCGCGCACATTACAAGGCAAGTCTCTAGCACTGCGCATTTTTGTTGAGCGGAATCTATTCAGCAAGTGATTATCACTGTCAGTCAGGATGTACTTTTCACTATGATCTTATGTTGCCGGTCTAAGAACTGGGCAGCGCCAAGGGCGCTTTGGAAATCCTTCCAAGTTGACAACTGTTTCTAATTGATTTTCCTGCTTCCAATGGCTAAATAACAGGTAGTTCGTAGCCTCTCATCATAGATTTGCATGTAAATCTAGAGATGAAAACCGTATTTTTTTTTCTGGTTTGAAAAGGATATACGAATTATATCTGCTTGCATCGCAGTTAGATTACACGGAAAGAAAGTCGAACTTAGGGATGGCTATTCTTATATATATATATATTCCCTCCACCGTTTCTCGCAATGGATGTTTTTCGCTTGTTAATACTTATGAGTGGCACTTAAAGTGGTAATTTTTTAATTATATGCTCTCTAAACAGGCGTTCTTGCGTTTCCACTCTGCTTCTCCAAAAATTATCAAAAAGAGCAAAATGAAGACGAGAAATGCGGTAACAACCTATATCCTTTGCCCGTTTGTTGCCCTTTATTTAGAGGTCCTCATTACCAACTGAATATTTGTAAATTTTAATGTCCGTGTAGACCTGTCAAAAAGTAGGGGTGATGAATTGGTAGCTTATTTTGCATTATACGACTATTAATTGCTGCCCTAATTTGTCCATAGATGTGAAAAGTTTCGGCTTGCCGGCTTGAATTGCCGCAGTGCTGTTTTATTTGTCGCTTTTCTGCAATACTGTTTGTTTCTCATTTCCATTTATGCCGATTACTTCATTCAAATAAAGCAGCTGCTCTTTCTGTGGCTCCCGAACAAACGAAGAGTTCCTGTGTCAGCTATTAGGCCACGATTTGCAAAGTGTTTCTTTTGTTCAAGAAAAAAACATGCAAACTAATGAGTGCAAATAAAAAGCAAAACATGCAACAATAAATAGTATCAAATGAGTGCCTAGAGCTCCTTTTACGCAAATTTGATTTTAAATCACTGCTTCGTCTTTATTTCCTCGTCATTCATTGAAATCATCCTCGTTTACTATCTTGTACACCATGCAGCCTTGTATTAAAAAAAAAAGAAGGCACAAAAGCAGAAATCATAGGTGGTAAGAAACAGGTGGCGTGTTTGTTCACGGGTGAGTGCTGTTACATGCCGGAAGTATCGAGGAGGCGACCCATTTCTTTTATAATCAGGGTCGCACACTCCCATCACGGAGCCCGACGCTGCCGCGCAAGGAGCAGCTGTCGCCCTGATTAGCAGCGTGCTCTATGCTCCCCTCGGGCTGGCAGGCAGCACCGCTGTGAATCAAGTTGCTGGAGCGGTCTTTCAACACGCCGCCCAGCCATTTACTATGGAACCGGTCGCAGACTTCTTCCGTGCATCGATGCCGAAGTTTACGAGTATAACGTTCTGCTATAAGTGCCTTTGCCGTTGCGTGCGCTGCTCGTCGTCGTCCAAGCGGCTCTTCGGAAACTTTTGTTTCAGAGCTACTGTGTCCATGTTTTCACAGTGCAATCCTTTTATAGCACCTGTCTTGCCCCAATTATGTGTTGCGCTAAAAAGATTTCACCCTGAAAATAAATAAACAACCATGCCTCGAAATAACGTTTCTCTACAGTGGGACCTTTTCATATGGCCCTTTTTTTACCTCAGAACCTGTCTCAGAACAAACTTATGCGTTCCGCTTAAAAGAATGTCGCTTTGAAAAGAAAAAAAAAAGCCACACATACCTGCAAAGAAAAGGGCTGTATCAATGGGAGGTACGTTTATCCTGAACCTATGGTTCATGACAATAACAAGGATGACACCGATGAATCATGATATGTCACAGACAACATGGTGGGTAAATTAAAAATGAATGTATTTCTGTAAATGACTGCGACATTGCAACTAGTGTGGAAAAATACAAGGGACAGCGACAAAGGTACCGACAAGACAGCACGCTTACAGAAACGCACCAACTAGCCCAACTGTCTTTTTTTTTTGTTTTGATCTCTACATTGTGTGGCATTTACTTAGCCGGTTTTACCTATCTGCAATTTATAGCATCAACTGGTCTGTCGTTCGCTTTTGTCACAACCAAGGGATATACCACGTTGTTCAGGTTGAATGATCACGTGGTCATAACTATTTGCCACTGAGTTCCAACCGTCTCGTAAAGGTATCAGGTTTTGAAAAATTGCCCCGTTAAAACAAGCAAAGTAAAGAATACACCAAAGAAAAGTTCGCAGACGATCCATAAGTTTATTGCGGCCAATATGCGAGAGCTTTTAAGCTTTTTCCCTTTTAAACAGCCTGCTGCACGTTTATGCTATCGGCAATACAAAATATAGCAGAGACAATATTTGCAGTTTCTAAATCATTAATTGTGCATGCGGCAATTTCGTTTTAGGTGGCATAGCCTAATGGGACATGCTTGAACAGTGAACATCTCTTTCCGGTGAAGGTTTCGAACTGAGCGGGATCATCGCAGCCTTCTAATCTGAGAAGGGGACACTACCAAGTCACCTTCATACGAGAATACAAATTGATACTAGCGTGCAATGGTCATATGCGTTAGATTAAAATAAATAAAGTTAAATTGGTTCACAGGAAGGGAAAGGCGCAGTAACTGTCACACTTGCTCTGTGGACACCCGAACCGCGCCGTAAGGGAAGGGAGGAGGGTGGGAATGAAAGTGGAAAGAGAGAAAGAGGAGCCGTAGTGGAGGGCTATGGAGTAATTTCGACCACCTGGGGATCTTTAACGTGCGCTGACATCGCACAGCACACGACGCCTCTTCGTTTCGCCTCCATCGAAACGCAGCCGCCGAGGTCGGATTCGAACCCGGGAACTCCGGCACAGTGGTCGGGCGTCTTACCATTGCACCACCCCGGCGGGGCTCGCTAGATTTCAATCCCGCCTTTCCATATATAAGGAGGGGCCTGGGTTGACATCTCCTTCCAGTTTTACCATGTAATCGGGTCCTGACGTCACACTAACTGCCACCACGTCTGATTACTTCCACGAGTGAAAGAGAAATCTGCGTAGGCGCACCGTTTTATCTGATTTGTCAGCGACAGGCTATGTCACCTGCCAACTACCACCTGCCAGAGCATGCCTGTAACGTTTCGAGGCTTCATTGCTGATGGTGAATTTTTACGATGCAATGACCGCGCTGGCCAAAGCGTGCCATAGTGCGAAGCCTTTGCATCTCCACTCGGCGTGCAAAACATTCATCTTCCAGGTATTTCAGCCTTCATAGGTCGAGCAGTAATGGCTACATTTTTCAACTTTCATTATTCATCAGGGTTCCGTTCACCAAAGCTAAAGGGCTACGTAGGTGCATTAGTGAGGCTCATAGGAGGTTCACAAATTCTTCTGTGCTATCGTAGAAGTATTACTTTAATATATATCGTCAAGTGAAGCAGTAGGGACTGAAAACGATGTTTTTTTTTATTCACTAACCACTATAGCTACATTGCGAAGGCACAAAAACTGTTAACCTGGAAATATTTATAGCGCGTGAGCCCCGGCCGTTTTCTGCCACCTTTTGTAAAAAGGGCCCCATTCGGCGCCACGACCTCGGTTCAAGCAAGAATCTCGACGACACAAATAGGAATGATAAGCCTGTTTCACTTGGCGGACTCCTCTGTGTTAACTTCTTCAAACACCACCATGTTAGATCTTGTGGCGTCGTGATCTACGAAAGGCGCGCAGAAAAGGTGTCTTGTATTTACGACAGCGCAGCTGTAAAAGCCTATTCCTTCAAGTGCGACATCAGCGGAGGAGACGCGGTGATAGCGTGCACATATACATTTAACCAAGCACGGCACAAAAGGGCATAAAATATTTGATCATGATTTTTACAAACTAGGCGAAACTGAGCGCATGCATTGCGCAGACATCGGACGCTCCCTTAATCGTCTTCGACGACTTTATCATCGGCGCTAAGAAATCACAGTGGTTTCCAGTGTTCATGCGCGAAATGCTCTGGGTCAAAAAATGTGAACAACCCAATTCAATCCATTACCAAAATTTCATCTTGCATTGATTACGACTTGCACAAAATGCCGACGTAACAAGCATGAGATATGCGTCTTACTTCGGTGACCATTAGGTGTTACGCGCTGTCCTGTGCGACAGCACAGATCACACACATGGCTAAAAGTAAGTTCCCTCCCATACAATACTACTCGCAGGCTGCATCCGGTACAGTCTCCCAGTAATCTCTAATATGAGCATTTTCTGTGCGCGGACTAAAAAGCGTTTAAGCGCACGCGCTGAAGATACGCCTTGGATTGCCCAGATGCACCTCTAACAACGGCACAGTTGAAGAGGCACATGCTCGCCCAGTATCGATATACTTGTCACACGAACACACTTAGCGCGAATTTACCAGCACTTATACGACACCATTATCATCCAATGATGAAGATTATGGATTATGGATGAAGATTATGGATGAGATTATGGAAGAGCCGATACCACGTGTCCTCTAACTGACTGTATGATGAATGCTACGGCAGCTTACTCGGCCAGACGCCCGAAACATCTGTCTAAGAAGACTCGATCGAACACTGTCATTTTATGTTCCGTGTAAAAATCTGAGCCATCATGCAGGCTTGCTACATTAACTTTGTTTAAACGTGGCTCTCACGCGCAGGTACTTGCATTTATTTGGGCAGGCAGACTCCCCAGAATGTTTAGTTTTGGCATCACAGCTACAGAATTATATATTATTGTTGTGCCCGGTGTATGCGCGTGAACTGAAAGTGCAAGCCGCTTTCTTGAAGCGTTTGGAGAAGATGCATTTTGAAAAGCGTGTAAGCAACTGACCAAAAGCGAGGAGGTTATGTGGCGTAAGCTACAAACTGGAGTATTCCCGAGCCCCCAGCTTTACAGCAAGTGGCACCCGGAAACTTTTAGTCCCAAGTGCAAACGTTGCGATTGCATAGCGGACATGATCCACATGATATGGAAGTGTCCTGGATTTGGAGAACCTGACAGAACAGATGAGTCCTGGGAGGTACTACTTCTGAAGCAGGACGAAAGAGGGCAACGTGAAGTCATCCGTCTCGCCCTGGCCGCTGCTCAGATCCAAGAGATCCGACAGCTGAGGGGGAGGACATGGCTGGGACAGATCTCTGCCTCGGATCCTCGCCAACCTTTTGACGGATGCCAATAAATTTTATTTCTCTCTCTCTCTCTCTCTCTCTCTCTCTCTCTCTCTCTCTCTCTCTCTCTCTGTTGGAGGAGGTGCTGCTGGGCGCTTGGCAAGACAAGGGATTCGGTGTACAGGCAGTGCGGGCTTTAACGTTTTTTTGCTGCACGGGACTTGACTCGCGCTTGTAACGCAAGTTCCCGTGCCAATAGATATTTTGACATGTCTTCTCCCAAATTCTCACCCATCATAATCTTCTTTCTTCTCCTCTTCCCCTTTCCCAGTGCCGAGTAGCAGGCCAGATTTTTTATCATTCCGGCCAACCTCTCTGTCTTTCCTATCAATAAACGCCTCTATTTTGTTCATGGAAACAGAACATGAGTCAGTATGGGTTCATATCAGGAGTAGAAAAATCTAGGCGTAGCACGGATTAGACAGATATTTTTTTTTCTTGTAAGGCTCACCCAGTCGGACAATTAAGTCAGAAAAGCGCACGCGAATGATTCAATCCTTTTTCTTCGTCCAGCAAAAGACACCCGTACTTAAGGTTTCTAATAACTATCATTTCACTAGCACTTTTCAGGGCATCAGCGATTCCGCTAGTCTGCCACTACTTGCGAATTTCGGCTTATGTTTTCTATCCTATTAGCAAACTGTTGCTGAATTCTTCTGGCCAAATTATTTTGTGCAACGTGTATGCGTTGTTTCCGTGCTATTTCAGGTAGTTTCCGCACGGCGCCATTGCTGTGCTGCACAGAACTATATACACCACGGATCCAAACGGCCACCGGCGGCCGTCATCAGTGTGGCACTCCCAGCGTCCTGCAGCAGCGCTTCGGGCAGTCAGGCCCCCCAGAGCAAAGCAGCGATAAGTAATTGCCCTGTTCGGTCGTTTCGCCGCCATAACCATTACGGAGGTGCGCGCACTCCTCGTGTGAAGGTCAGCAAGTTGTGCGCGCCCCTGTGTGTAGCACCTGGTGCAAGCGATACGTGTAGCACATGTTTTAAATGCGCAAAGCTCGAGCGCCGTTAAGCAAATATCCCCGAGGCAATTAACCGAACGCCTTTCCGGCTCGCCACCTATCGCGCACACGGTCACGCCCACAACTGTGTGCTGGGACTTGTGTGGACCGTTCTGTGTGCGCTGTAGTATACAAGCAAGGCTTTGTCGCCACATATTTTGACAATCATAAGTCATCGGTGAACGAACGGAGCTGGTGATAAACCCATCCTCGGAAAGTATTCATCGGCTACACGCTGCAGGATCGGTGCGAAATGAGTAATTATTTCGAATATCATGAGTGTGCTATAGAACGTTATTTGTGGTCGCACAACAGATTTGTTTTGTATTGTGGGTTGAACTAAGGAATGAACATGGCTACACAGTGTGAAAGAGAATAAAGAAGGGTGGAGGGGGAACCTGAGCTCCGACGCCAAAGTTTCAAGTCCTATTGTTGAAACTTTGGCTTGCGAACTGAGACTACCCTCTACATTTGTTCGGTTCTCCAGAAGATTTGTAGTGTTATCTAAGTCTTCTAAGTTTTCTGGCTCTGGCAATGCGGCCTATGCGACGAAAAGCGAGGTAATCACTGGCATCTTGTGAGAGGCTCGAAGAAGGAAATTCAAATGGAGGTAAGGTTCAGTATGAGTGCTCTTCCTGTGCACGCTGAACGAGAACCTGGACTGGCTTAAAAGCGGAAACATACCATAAAAAATGCTTCAGATGCGGCGATTTTGCCGTTGTTTACAATATTTACTATACAGTAGTCGCCAGCTTAATGCACGCCGCCATCTTCCTGCGATCTGCATTGCCAGGTTCAAACCTTGTTCATCGGCCAGATTTAGCAAGTATAAATCATCTGGCAACTAACAAAGATTTTGATGATAGCGGCAATCACGCGGCCACCACTCAAATGCATTGGTTGAACGGGCAGCTTTCCCTCTAGAGATTATGTGGTAGCTCTATGCTACGGCACCGCCGCCAAAACCTAAAACCGTTTAATAAACTAAAAGTAGTGACATCTCATCTATCTCGGATGGATGGAATATAGGAGCGTCCCCTTTGAAACGGGGTGGTGGCTATCATTCTCATTTTTCTCCATATGTCTTAAATATTGATTTAGAATGGTTAACTAAACCATAATTCTATTTATAAATTTTTTGTTCCTACATTACTAACATTATGTCACTTCTCTGCTTTTAAGCCAGTCGTTTTTCCAGTCGTTTTTTGCTAGTTTCCACTGCCGGTTTATTCACCCGGCCACTGGTATCTCTAAACCCCAGAGCTTCAGGAACAGTTACTGCGCCTGCGCATCTCCCGCTTACACCAGAGCGCCTCCTCTCGGCGAATCTCGGCAGCCGACTATGGCGCCACATCGGCTGCGGCTAGTAAGCCGGCTCTCCCAGCGCTAGCCCTTAGGGCCGCAGTGGGCCGCGCGTTCGAATGAATTGTCCATTACAATTTTTGTCTCAGTTTTCACTGAACGCAGAACAGAGACAAGGGAGATTAAAAAATCAGTTGCTTCGGAAGCGTCCCAATCCGCGTCGTACTTGTTTGTTGAACCATTTAACGGATATCACGTAGCTCCTCTTTAAACCCATTCCCAAGAGTATGCTGGCTGGGCGCCACGACGCACGCCGTCGAATCAAGGCCGAGACACTTGACACTACTCAGCTTACAGATGAACACGCATGCCACGTGCTAATAATAATAATATCTTGTTGACTTTCACGCATTTGATCGCCATTTTCCCTTCCAACCGCCGTTAACATATTACATGTGAATATCTGCAGCTTGCGTATGCGTTGAGGCACATTTTGCACCTCAACAATATTTTACACAAAGTGGACGTTTTTGTCCTTACCGAGGTAAACGTATCCTCGGCTCAGACACCCTTCCGGGATTTGTTTCCTTTTGGTTCACTCGAGACACTCAAAGAGACAGGGGAATAGCACTTTTTGTGCAGGATACCTGGAGCGTGCAGCACGTAACGGCGAATTTTTCCAGTGCTGAATTTTTGGCTCTCAAGATTTGAAATCATTTTACCCAAATTTCGTTCTTGACGACTTACAGACCACCTTCAAATAGCCTCTTCATGTTTTTAATGAGCTGGAGGCACATTTACAAGAGTCGAAGTTAGATCCAACCTTGTGTTTGGTAGGTGATTTTAACATAGATAGTCTTAATTTCCCATTACCCTCGGTATGCGACTACTTGGATATCACTGCAAGGTATGGCCTTGAAAGCATTATTGAAACTGCAACTCGGGATGAGCTGCTTCTTCATTATTTAGTTCGATCTTGTATTGATCATTTTAACACATTCGAACGGCGTGAGCTCTAGTCACGGTGCAGTGGTGCAGAAAAACGTTGCTGATGACTACTCCAGACCTTGTCAGTTGCACTTCCCCTCTTCGACATCGCCATGCTCTAATACCACCACTTGCCGATATGCTACTGATACCATCACTTTTGATAAACTTGTCGCTTTGTTCAACTGGTCAAGATTGCTTGAAATCACCAACAGGTCCTAATTGTATTATCAGTTTTCGTGTTCGATGGAAATCATTCACAAATCTAGTCAAAGGAAAATTTACGTTCGCCAAAGCAGTATTAATCACCACTGGATAAATAATTTGATACTGTGTGCTATAATAGAAAAGGGCTTTCTGTGGCAACGCTCCAGACATGCGCCCAGTGATAGTGCTCTACGTGCACAGTTCAGAGCATCACGCAATAAAGTAAATGCCCGTATTCTTGCGGCAAACGTTCGTACAATAGGAGCCGCTTCCTTCAATCTCGTAATAACGTCAAGAAAACATGGTATCTGATAAGCGAGATAAGAGGTATAGCTTCAGACTCGGCTAATAATATTCACAATAAGTTTGACTTGTCAACAGTTGTCAATCTATTCAAACAATTTTTCACTCAGCTCCTTGGGAAGGTCGTGGAATCGCGTAACAGTGCTTGCAATTCTCCTGCGGCTGAATCTGCTTTTCTCCTCACTAAGTCGGAAGAAGCCTTTACACTTTACTAAGGAGCTTCAGTCACCATCAGTCTCCAGGAATCGATAAAATTCGCACAATCGACCTTTCCAGGAATTTCAACGCTCTGAAGAATGTGTTGTTGGAAATCTTAAACGAAATGATTTCAAGCGGAAACATCCCTACGCGATTAAAAACAGCCGTAGTTCGGCCCCTTCTTAAAGGTGGAGATGCTAAATGGTACACAATAATTGTCCCATTTTCATCTTGCCCAGTTTAGCAAAGGTTGTTTAAAAAATCTGTTGTGGTCTAGCTCTGGTTAACCCTAGTTCGATTGCGCTTCACCCAGGCCGTATGAACTTGCCTGCGTGTCGTAGGGTAACGAGAATACAAACGGTTCTGGCTGGCCGATTCTGATATCACCCTACCATATGAAAGCCTTATGAAAGGAGCGCCCCAAGTTAGCAGCTCTTGCCCGTGGCATAGGGGTATACCGTGAATTGAAATGTCATGGCAGGCTGATATTGTTAAGAGGAGACCGTAGCTATGACTCTTCACGGCGTACCTGCGGCCAACCGAGGTCTCGCTTTGGATGTCGTTATATTGCTTTCGCTGTAAAACATATCTTCCTAGTAATTAACAGTTTCATTAACAGATCAGGGGGTTTCTTCTGAATGTCAATACGGATTTCTTGAAAAGAGGGGCACTCGAGTTATTAAAAGAAATGAGTGACCATTTGTTCTCTTCCCATGAAAAGAATCTCGTATCATGTGCACTTTTCTTGGATGTCGCAAAAGCATTTGACACGGTAATTTATGCTATGATAAGCTCTATAATTTAGGCTTCCGTGGTGCTCTTTTTTTGTTGTTTTTCGTTCCCAGCTCGTTTTAATTTCAAATGCTTACAGCTCCCATCTTTTTCTCGAGGCTGGTGTGCCACAATACTCAATTTTGTCTCCCTTAATTTTTAATGTGTATGTTAAGGACAAGGGTGATGCGCTATCCACTTGCAAATTATTCCAATATGCGGACGATACCGCACTTATGGCTACGCATATGAATTTTTCAAATGCCTTCTCAATTCTTCAGAGTGACGTGGAAAATTTATTAGACTGGTCTGATACAAATATTATTGATGCAAATCATTCTAGGTCAAGGTTGGTTTGCCTCCGCAGTCCACTCGAGTGTCTCACTGTCTTGCTCACTGTATCTGTAAAATCTCGATGTGTCAACTACTCTTGTCCCCCTATATACTTTTCAGACTCCGCAAAGTATTTGGGCATCTGTTTGATTCTGGTCTTCTTTTTTCCATTCATTTGTCAGATCTATGTACCAAACTTTGTAGTGCAAGAGTACGTTCAGTCTCAGGTACTCAGGTCGATGTTCCCGTCGAATCTTTTAATTAGCAGGACAGTCTCTTGCGTCGTCTTCTTCGTCTGACGTCTTCTTTTTTAGCACGCGCCTTTTTACATACGCTCGTCTTCTTTGCAACAGTCACCGAGCGTTGGTGCGACACTACAATTATCCCCGAAAGAAAAAGGAGGCATCCTGCCGACTAATGGTCCGACACAACATGCGGGTCATAACAGGGCTTGAGGCAGTCAACGTGCACTGTTTCACGCCAGCGGCGACGCATATCTTGTGTCGGTGCAAGCGGTTCTATTAAGTAGTTCACCGGAGAGGTCTGGCGAATAACCCGATATGGGCTATGATACTTGGAAGCAAGTTTCGTAGAGAGGCCGGAGGGGATGACGGGAACCCAAAGCCACACGAGTGAGTCTGTGGTGTATGAAGGAGCGCTGGACAAGTCGGTGCGCAAATGAACAGGTGGTGGCCCTGGTTCTGGGTCGTAAATGATCGGGCCAACTGGCGACATTCTTCTGCATATGCGGCCGCTTGACGGACTGTGGTCGATTCCGAGTTGTCAGGGCGATAAGGGAGTACGGTGTCCATAGTTGAGGTGGGTTCACGGTCGTATAGAAGGAAAAAAGGGCAGAAGCCGGTAGTGCTTTGTATTGCAGTATTGTAAGCATACGTGACAAACGGGAGAATCCGGTCCCAGTTTGAGTGGTCGGACGCGACATACATGGCCAGCATGTCACTCAAGGTGCGGTTAAAACGTTCCGTCATGCCATTTGTCTGTGGATGGTAAGCCGAGGTAGAACGGTGGACAATGCAGCACTGCTTAAGAAGGGCTTCAATGGTCTCGGGAAGAAAAACACAGCCACGGTCACTGAGCAATTTAGGTGAACCGTGGCGCAGAACAAGATGGTGCAGGACGAAAGACGCAACGTCTGGCGCCGATGCCGAAGGTAAAGAGGATGTTTCTGCGTAGCGGGTAAGGTGATCAACAGCCACGGTGGCCCAACGGTTACCAGCTGGAGTGACTGGCAGAGGCCCGTAAAGATCAACACAGACACGGTCGAATGGCCGGCTGGGGCAGGGCAAGGGCTGTATCGGAACGATGGAGTGGTGTGGAGGGTTTTAGCGACGTTGGCATTCCTGGCAAGCGCGGACGTAATGACGCACGAAGCGGTACACATCCCGCCAATAATAGCGGAGGAGAAGACGAGTGTAAGTTTTCAACACTCCGGCGGGGGCACACTGAGGCCGGCGAGGGCACACTGAGGATCGGCGTCAAAAGCGGCGCATATTTCCGAACGGAGGTGCCGAGAAATGATAAGGAGCCACTTGCGTCCGTCGGAAAGGTAATTTCGGCTTTAAAGCATGCCATCGCGGATGGCAAAATGACGAGCTTGGCGACGAAGCGTTCGAGAAGCTGGGTGCAGAGAAGGTGTAAATAGAAGCGTGAGAAGAGAAGCGACCCAAGGGTCTTGCCTTTGTTCATTGGTCATGTCGGCAATTTCTAGTGAAGATGAGTCACCTACGGTGATAGCTGTCGAGTCAGAGCCGTATTGAAGAGGTTACCTAAACAGGGCGTCGGCATCAGAATGATTACGACCAGACCGGTATGCGACCTGAATGTCGTACTCGCGGAGCGCCCAACGAGCAATACGGCCGGATGGGCCTTTAAGGGTGGACAACCAGCATAGTGCGTGATGGTCCGTGACAACAGAGAAGGGACGACCATAGAGATATGGGCGGAACTTCCCAATGGCCCAAATGATGGCCAAGCACTCCTTTTCGGTTACAGAATAATTTTTTTCGGCCTTTGCTAAGGTGCGACTGGCAAACGCAACAACGTACTCTAGGCAGCCGGGCTTTCGTTGTGGAAGAACAGCGCCGAGACCTACACCGCTGACATCAGTGTGAAGTTCGGTAGGCGCCGCAGGGTCAAAATGGCGGAGAATCGGAGGCGACACTAGAATGCGCCGAAGCGTCGAAAAGGTCTCATCACAGTCGGACGTCTAAGACGAAAGAATGGCGTCACCAGCAAGGAGCTCAGTCAGCGGCGAGATGATCGAAGCAAAATTGCGGACGAAGCGATGAAAATACGAGCACAGCCCGATAAAACGACGCAGCTCCTTTAGAAAAGTTGGGCGTGGAAACTCAGCTACTGCACGGAGTTTCGCAGGATCTGGACGAATGCCGTCTTTCGAAACGACGTGTCCCATTATAGGAAGCTGGCGAGCCCCGAAGCAGCACTTTTTCAAGTTTAGTTACAGGCCTTCGTCAGTCAAACACCTCAGCATCAGCACACGCTCGAGACCGTCCAAATGTGACGTAAAATCGTTTCAAAGCACGATAACATCGTCCAGGTAACAAAGACAGTCATGCCACTTGAGTCCGCACAAAATTGTGTCCATCATGCGTTCGAAGGTGGCCGGCGCGTTGCACAATCCAAACTGCATGACGTTAAATTCATAGAGGCCGTCAGGTGTCACAAAAGCAGTTTTTGGTCGATCGTCAGATGCCATGGGTACCTGCCAGTAGCCCGAGCGCAGGTCTAGAGATGAAAAGAATTCGGCACCTTGAAGGCAATCCAGTGCGTCATCAGTACGTGGAAGGGGGTACACGTCCTTTTGTTCAATCATCATCACCATCCTGATTATACCCACTGCAGGGCGAAGGCCTCTCCCATATTTCTCCACTTAACCCGGTTCTGTGCTAGCTGCATCCACTTGACCCCTGCGAACTTCTTAATCTCATCCGCCCACCTAACTTTCTGCCGCCCCCTGCTACGCCGGTTTGTTCAATCGCCGGTAATCAACGCAGAACAGGATAGAGCCATCCTTTTTCCTCACGAGAATAGCTGGAGAAGCCCAAGGGCTGTGCGAAGGCTGGATGACGCCGCTCTGAAGCATGTCATTAACGTGCTCGGTGATAACTTGACGTTCTGTAGCCGATACGCGATAAGGGCGCTGGTTAACGGGGCGTGCGTACCGATGTCGATGCAGTGAGTGACAACGGATGTGCTCCCCAAAGATGTCTGAGGAAAGTCGAATGAGGAACGGAAGCGCCGAAGCAAGCTGACGAGCTGGTCGCGTTGATCTGCTTAAAGACTGCATCAAGACAGCCAGAAAAAGGTGGAGTGGAGTTTCCGTTCTGTACAGAAGCAGGCAAGTCAATAGTATCGAGCTGAAGTGGGGCTGGGTCTTCTGAGACATCATATATGTCTTAGAGTCATCAAATGACTCGACATAACCAAGACGTTCTCCACGAAGAAGCGTTGACGGGCAAGGAAACGGGTTAGAGACGTACATGGCGCTGTAGCCACCATAGAAGGTCTGGAGGGCGAAAGACCGGACTAAGCAATGGCAACGATTAGCAGCATGAGTCGGAGTGAAAAGAACAGTCGAATCGGAAAAGCAGGCGCTCGAAACGGGAACAAGGACGGTAGAGCAGGCGGGGATGTCAGTATCTTCGGCAACAGTTATCTTATTGACGTGGAGCGGTGTGTCGGACGAGGCGGCAGCTGAAAGCGGAGACAATTCGATGCTGGCTCGGGCACAATCAATATTCTCATGATGACTAGTGAGAAAGTCGCAACCCAGAATCAGTTCGTGAGAGCAGTGAGCCACCACAAGAAAATTCGGCGACGTACAAAACACCCTGAATGACAATTCGAGCTGTGCACGCCGCAAGCGGTTGAATGCGGTGTGAGCTGGCAGTTTGGAGAAAAAATTTCGAAACAGGCGTCGTAACTTTACGAAGTCGGCGGTACAGGTTGGTACTTATAACAGACACAGCGGCGCCAGTGTCCACAAGCGCGAGAACTGCGACGCCATCAACAAACACTTCTATAACGTTAGCCGGGGAAGACGAAGGACTTGCACAAGTAGAAGAAAACGCAGTTCTTGCCTTCGGAATTGCGGTTATTAGCTTTCCTCCGGGCCAACAGAAGAGCGACGGCGCAGCGGCGAGAGGGAACGACGGCGGGGAGATGGTGATCGGCGGAAGGAATGGGAGGAGCGTTCAGGATAAAATGAGCCCGTAGATGTGCCAGTAGCGAGAGGGGGAGGGGAAGGTTCATAGTTGTAACTGTAGTTGGAACTGTACAGGCGGGGGCCATTGCGGTACGACTGCGCGCGCTGGCGGTAAAGCCGGCCGACGTGGCCAGGAACGCCACATGAATAACAGATTTGGCTGTTATCGGAGGTCCGCCTTGGATTATTGGCCGGGCGTCGAGGAGTCAGATAAGGGCGGGGCGGAGGTGGTGGTGGTGGTAACGGCGCAGCATACGCGACAGGGCACTGTGGTGGTCTGGCTGTGACAGCGGCCTACGTTAGCGGGGCTGTCACAGACGTAAGTTGAAAGCTTGGCGGTAAAACGTTTGCAACTTGCTCCTGGATGGCGCGTCGAAGTGCAGGATCTAGCGATGAGGTGGTTACGGCAGAAGCAGGGAGGAGCGACAGTTGGCGAGCCACTTCTTCCCGTATAAAAGCCTTGATATCGGGAAGGAGGGAAGGCGGTTCAGATGCGAGGCTGCATACTGTCGGAGGCGGGAATAACCGATCGTTCATAACAGAACATCGAGTAGAAGCTCGTTGCCTCTTAAGGACGTCATAACTTTGACAAAGCTGAGCCACTTCGACGACGGTTTGCGGGTTTCAGGCAGTCAACATATGAAACGCATCGTCGGAGATTCCCTTCAGGATTTTGGTGATTTTGTCAGCTTCAAACATAGAAGGATTAACACATTTACAAAGATCCACAACGTCCTCTGTGTAGCTGGTGAATGTTTCGTCAGGAAGCTGAGCGCGGGCTTCGAGGCGTTGTTCGGCGCAGAGTTTGCGCACGGCGGGGCGCCCGAACACCTCGGAAAGCTCGTTTTAATGGCCGACCAGGTGGGCAGGTCGGGTTCATGGTTGCGAAACCATAAATTGGCAACGTCTGTCAGGTAGAAGAGGACGTTAGCTAACTTGGTGGTATCGTCCCACTTGTTGTATGCGCTTACACGTTCATATGAGGTTAGCCAATCATCCACATCCTGGTCATCTGCGCCAGTAAAGAAGCTGGGGTCACGCTGGCGAAGCCCACCAGAGCACAGGATGGTAGGCGGAGCGGTGGGAGCAGTCGAGCATAATGTAGCGGTCTGGCTTGTTGCCTCAGGCATAGCGGATGGCGGAGCGAGTGTGCGACTGCGAAGCTCCAGCGTGAGAGGAGGGAACAAAGAGCAGCATCCACCAAATGTCAGCGTACGTTCAGTCTCAGGTACTCAGGTCGACGTTCCCGTCGAACCTTTTAACTAGCAGGAGTTTGTTTTAAAAGGAGGAATTTTAACTAGCTGAAATTGTTTTTTTATTGTATCGTATCAAAAATATTTTACCTTTGAACTTCAGGAAACTCGAATAATTCGTTAGCTCAGACACGGAATTACCATTTTTGTTCATCGTTCAAGCATTTGGCATCACCCTGTGAAAAGGTTATTAAAACGCATGTTGAAAAGTGTAGCTTACGACTTACGCACTCCACAAGATGTGAACCTCTTTCAGATGCTAATAATGCCAAATTTACGATCACTTACTGTTCAGACAGTGGTGGTCAAGTATTTCTGGAGCGATGCAATTAAAGTCCCCCCATGTGATATCGTCCTTTGCGCCATGCACCCACGTTTTGAGTTCTCCACACGCGCACCAGATTTCGCAGATATACCCGAGGATATTACGTGCCAGACATATTTAATGCTCTTCCTTCGGAAATTAACACTTGCCAATCTATACGCTACCTTCACAAAAAGCTAAACGAATTGTACATAGAAATATTATGACCTTTTTATTTCCATTTGTGCCATTGTGTAATGTCTATTTTGTTCCTTCTTCATTTTTGTGCCTTATATTTTATTATTCTGAAACAGCCATAGCATTCAGTGTCTTTTCTCTCTCTCTCTTTCTCGGGATAGCGTAGTCAGTTTTCTGGCTCAGACTTGTTATTGACTGTCGGGTTTCGCATGATATGCCCCTATGATGGCTTGGCGAACCTGACTTCTGTAAATATACATTCAGATTTGTTAATAAAGGTATTATTATTATTATTATTATTATTATTATTATTATTATTATTATTATTATTATTATTATATTATTATT
>JAJIZL010000105.1:1045956-1098938 GCA_023969395.1 Amblyomma maculatum
ATTATTATTATTATTATTATTATTATTATTATTATTATTAAAGTAAAGAAACTAAAGTAGAGAAGTAAAGAACTTCAGCAATGACTGTCGATAAGAAGGCTGTCCCGCGGTCACTTAGGAGCACCCGAGGAGCGCCATGACGCAATACAATTGATCGCAAAAAGAAATTTGCTACTTCTTGAGCGGAACCGGTCGGTACAGGTGCTGTCTCAGCGTAGCGTGTAAGGTGGTTGACAGCTGTTATTATCCAATGGTTACCCCCATCGGAGAGAGGTAGGGGACCATATAAGTCGCTGCCGACTACGTCGAATGGCGTGGCGGGACAGGGAACAGGTTGTAGAAAGCCAGCAAGCGAAGAAGTCGGCCGTTTGCGACGTTGGCACAGAGAGCAGGATGCGACGTATTTGGTAACGCTGGAAGATAGGCACGGCCAAAAGAATCGTTTTTTCACGCGGTCGTAGGTTTTGTCAACACCAACGTGGCCTGCAGTAGCGTCATCGTGGAGAGCCGCCAGTATACGTGGGCGAAGCACACGCGGCACGACTGGGATCCAGCGAGTTCCATCAGGGCAATACACGAAGCGGAGTAGGATGCCATCTTCGAGCTTGAAATTGCGAAGCTGTCGGTGAAGCCGAGCATTGGGTGGGTCCGTAGCGCAAATAAGGCGGTCGATGATGGGACGGCAGTAGGCATCGGCTAATTGCTGTGAGCGGAGAGCGTGTTTGTTCTCAGAGTCGTCAAATGAAACTGTTGTGATATACGTCGGGGAATGAGATTGTCGGCTGTGGAAATGCATTGGGAAGAAAAACAGCAAGCCGATTCCGAAAGTGGACAGCGAGAAAGAGCGCCGGCGTCTTGGTGTTGGCGACCCGATTTATAAGTGATGTCGAAATGGTATTCTTGCAGTCGTAGAATCCAACAGCCAAGTCGGCCTGTCAAATGTTTGAGCGAAGACAACCAGCAAAGAGCATGGTGATCGATCACAACTGTGAAGTGCCGACCGTATAAGTAAAGGCGAAATTTTTGGACAGCCCAGACGACGGCAAGGCACTTCTGCTCGGTAATGGTGTAGCTTTTCTCAGCTGGAGTCATAGTCCGACTGGCGAAGGCAATCACTTTCTCACGCGAAGTTGCATCACGCTGCAGAAGTACAGCGCCAAGACCGAGACCACTGGCATCAGTATGCAGGATGGTTGGAGCGCTGTCACTGAAGTGGCCAAGAACAAGGTCTGATGGGAGGGCGTGCTTCAGGTTATTCAAAGCAGTTTCGCACTGTTCAGTCCACACGAAAGGGCTGAGTGCTTTAAGTAGTTCATGAAGTGGAGCAGCAATAGTTGCAAAATGCCTTATAAAACGCCGGAAATAAGACGCCTGGCCGAGGAAACTGCGCAAATCTGTAGTCCGTTGTGGACGAGCAAAGTTCAAGACCGCGATGATTTTTTCATGGTCTGTACGAATGCCGTCATGGCTAACCAGATGTCCCAATATTTTATGTTCCTTCTGTGCAAAGTGGCACTTCTTGGTGTTGAGCTGAAGGCCCGCTGAAGCGAGACACGTGAGAACCTCATTCAGGCGCGTGAGATGGTCGTTAAAAGTTGACGAAAAGATGACAATGTCATCCAAGTAACATAAACAGGTTCCCCATTTTAGGCCACGAAGCACAGTATCGATAATTCTTTCGAATGTCGCTGGTGCGTTACAAAGTCCGAAAGACATAACATTAAATTCGTAAAGGCCATCGGGAGTTGCGAAAGCGGCTTTTTCTTTATTATCCTCGTGCATAGGTATTTGCCAATAACCTGAGCGGAGGTCCAAAGTCGAGAAATATTAGGCGCCTTGGAGAGAGTCAAGGGCGTCATCAATTCTTGGCATTGGGTATACATCTTTGCGGGTAATTTTGTTCAGTGCGCGGTAATCAACACAAAATCGTACCGAGCCGTCCTTTTTTTTAACTAACACTACTGGGGAGGACCGTGGGCTTTTCGAGGGACGAATAATATTGCGATGGAGCATGTCATTTACATTTTCTTCGATTACTTTTTGTTCAGAGAGGGAAACCCGATAAGGCCGTCGGCGAATGATAGAGTTACCTTCAGTAATGATGCGATGGTGCGCAACACTAGTCCGTCCCAGTGGAGGGGAAGTGGCATCAAAAATGGCTTGGTGTTGTCGAAGCAATGTCAGCAGTTCTTGGCGTTGGTTCGGCGTGAGGTTAAGATTATTAGTCTTTGTGAGAACCGAAAGAGAGACGTCTGACGAAACACGTTGCTGAGGCGGAGGGGCGGTGAGCACGATCAGGGAAAAAAGCTAACATCCACCACGTAATGCAGAGAAGTTCCTTTTGGGAGCACGAGGGATTCACGTGAAGTGTTAGTGGCCGCTATTGTTGCTAAGCCGTTGCAGAACCTCACAAGACTAGACGGGAAGGCGATACCGCGTGCAAGATGACGATAAGATGGTGTGATGAGTACGTCCCCGTCAGTGATATGGTCAGAAAAAGCGGTAGCAGTTTTTCGCACTGAGGAGGCAAAACAGTATCAGCGGGGCAACGAGGGGATGATGTTCAGAAACTTCAGATGAAAAATCGCTGTCTGTAATATGGATAACATGGTCGCCACAAGAAATTAACGCCGAAGCGGTTGACAAAAAAATCCCATCCAAAAATCATCAGATGCGCACAAGGTGAGAGCACAGCAAACTACACATGATGGCGGACGCCGTCAATAACTACTCGAACGGTGCATTTCGCTAAAGGGCGCAAAGGGACGTCATTGGCTCCACGGAGTTCAGGCCCATCATATGGCGTCGTCACTTTTCGCAAACGGTAGCACAAATCAGCATGAATGACAGAAATTGCAGCTTCTGTATCAATCAATGCTTCGACCGGTAATCCTACAACGAATACAGAAATCACATTATACGGGCGATCAGGAGGACTTTTAGTAAGTTCGCAGAGTGCAGTTTGACCTCCGGAAACTGCAACGCTTAGTTTTCCGGATGGCGGACCGGGAGAGTTGTTGCGGGTCGGAGAGGGGAAACTGAGCGGCGGCATGGGGATAGGGACCGGCGTCGGGATGCATGGGTTCCACGAGGCTCAGACGAGGATTCTGGAGGAGGGGATGATCTTCGAGGTGGGCTTGGAGTAAACCGGCGTTGATAATATGACGTTGAAGGCATGTCACTTTCGAAGGTGTCGTAACCACGGCGCTCGTTCTGGAGGCGGCGACGACAAAAGCGGGATATGTGTCCTCTAATGCCACAGTAATAGCAAACTGTCGGGAGGGGCGCCAAGGTGCGCAATAGGGTGGTGCAGGTTGAGCCGTCGCTACTGCATTGACGTGATTGTAGGTTGGTGCCAGTCGGGGTGGGGGAACCAAAGGAGGGGGGGATGCTGCGACGTGCGCGTAAGTCGGTACTGGGCGGGGTGCAGGAGGGTCAGATGCCATAGGTTGGGTGATTGTTGCCAGCTCTTCTTTGATGATGCTGCGGAGACCGGCGTCATTAGAAGTTAGGGAAGAATGATCGCACTCGTGTCGACAGACAGGCTTGAGGGCCTGGAGCTCCTCGCGGATGATGGCTCGAATAAGTGCCCGCAGATCGAGATCACCATAAGTCGGGCCCGTAGCGTTAGCGGGCTGCAATCGGGAGGGCTGCAGCTGGTCGATGCGTTGGCAGGTCTTAATAATGGAATCAATAGTTGAAGGATTCTGAGCAACTAGGGTGTTATAAGCCATAGAATTGATTCCTTTCAAGGCGTGGTATACTCGTTCAGGTTCCGCCATGGTGGGGCTAATACGCCGGCAGAGTGCAAGTATGGCGTCTATGTAAGACGCATAGGACTCATCGGGACCTTGACGCTGGGAAGCGAGCTTGTTCCTTGCGATCTCCGTCCGGACAGCCGGATCGGCGAAGTACTGTCTGAACTGCTGCTTGAAGGTGGGCCAGTTAGTTGTGTGGGGCTCGCGGTTGATGAACCAATTCCTGGCAACCTGAATAAGGTAGAAAGAAACGTTGAGAAATTTCAGAGCATCGTCCCGCCGTTTGTAGGCACTGCAGCGTTCATTGGTGTCAAGCCAGTCATCGACGTCTTCATCGCGACGACCAGCGAACAGCGGCGGGTCGCGCTGTCGTGTGGGCACAGTTGGAGGGGGTGGTGCAGCCGAGGTAGAGGGTCCAGCCAGTTCGTGGGTACTGTCGGTAGACATAGCGATGGTGGCAGTCGCCAAACGGCGACCGGAATGTAGCTCCAGCGAGAGGCAGGGCCCAAGGCAGCAAGGGGATCAAATTTTACCTCCACCACTTGTAAAAGAAGGCTAGGTCGAGACGGCGAGGTCGTGACGGCAAGGACAGCGAAGCCTTGTCTAGCGTTTTTAATCCCATCACGAACCCAGGCGCGCGCCGGAGCCGGCGCCGCGGGACGATGATGATGGTATGTACAAATGAAAAAAAGGTCCACAGAAGGCTCACATTATTGTTATTATTAATTATTATTATTATTATTATTATTATTATTATTATTATTAGTATAAACAAAACGAAAATATATGTTTCAGAAATCCTTTAAAGACGCTACTTATAGATAGACAAGTATTCTTGCATGACCATGATTACCTCCCCTGTTGTCGCAAGCAGATAGAATAAGCAGCTTATCTTGGCATGACCACTTGGCATATCTGTGTGCTAAGCTACGAAAAGTCACATGGTTACTCTTCAATATGAAGTCTTTGGCGCCGATGCCACTAAAAAAAAAACTATAATTCATGCACTAGCGTACAGTGTTCTCAGATACGGCATAACTACATTTGGGCCATGTCCTTCACGCGGACATTGCCGTACTGATAGTATATTAAAAACATGTTGAAGAGCATTGCGTACAAGTGTCACATACCATCAGACACGGACGTCTTTCAGTTCCTAGGCCTTCCGTCAATTCATTCTCTTTTTGTGCAGACAGTTGTTCACCGGCATTTTTGGAATTCTGACTTCTTAATTATAAATACTCCTGAACGGAAGTTAAAGAAAACATTACGTTATTATATACCACGGAGTGTAACTAGATACGGGAAAGCAAGGCGCTGTGCTTATGTACCTGAAATCTTTAATGAGTTACCGGATGAAATGTTTCCGGTAACTTCTATGCGTAACCTAAAGCTGCATCTGAAAGCCCTTTGTTGATCTTTGTATTCTTTTGTCAGAGTGAAGTTGTGCTTAAATATATTGGTTAATTCATTTATTTTTATATTGACGTCTACTCTGGGTTCAGAGTTGAACTTCTCAATACTCATGCTGTTACCTGTTCTTTCCACCTTTTTTTTTTTTTTGCTCTCGCTTGGGTGTAACGAGAAGCGTTGCTATATCTAGTGCCTTTTTTTGTAGTCTTGGCCGTAACTGTCGGGCCCAGTCCCTCAAGCCTCTTGCTGGCTTTGACGAGCCTGAACCATATTGTATCATCTACAAAGTGGCAATAAACATTATTTATTATTGTTATTATTATTATTATTATTATTATTATTATTATTATTATTATTATTATGCAAGTGGGACCACGACACTTATCTTGAGTCTTTAGAGAGGAATGCCACTAATCGTCCTAGTCAGTTCTGGCGGTACGTTCGCAAGCGTTCCATTAAATTGGATTCCAGTATCAACTTAGTTGACTCTCAGGGGTCAGAAATTCGAGATGTTGCCGACAGTTCTGCGCAACATTTTTCCTCCGTATACAAACCTCCACACTGCGATTCCGTATGCCTCCCATCTAGTGCACCATATAATTCCTTTCTTTTTGACGAGAAGTTAATAACTGCGAGTCTTAAGCGTCTGAGACCATATTTGTCTCCCGGACCTGATGGCATTCCAGCCGCCATAATAAAAGCATTCAGTTATATCTTTGTACCAGTACTGACTGCTATATTTAATAACTGTTTGAAAAATTGCTGCCTTTCCTCGCGTGGGAAAATAGCACGCGTGTTTCCTGTCAAGTCAGGAAACAAATCTCATGTTTCTAATTATCGTCCTATTTTTCTTTTATGTGGAACCTCTAAGCTTTTCGAATTAGTTTTGCACAACGTACTTTCCTTCCATCTCAAACATCTCATCATACCGAATCATCATGGCTTCATATCGAATCGCTCTACTTCAACCAACCTATGTCACGTTTATGACATATGCCTCTGCAGCAGTCCTTGAGAGATGTCATGTTGACACTGTGTACTGTGATTTGAGCAAAGCTTTCGACGTTGTTACTCATTCATTACTACTTGAAGAGCTTCTACTCTCTGGTGTCGAAGCCTCAATGGTAGCCCTCCAACGTAACTATCTCCTTGATTGCTCCTGCTTTGTCAGTGTCAATGGACAGTCTTCCTTCATTTATCCTGCAACCAGTGGAGTTCCTCAAGGTTCTGTATTAGGCCCGCTTCTCTTCACCGGTTTTGTTAATGACGTTTCCTCCGTCTCCTCGTTTCTTCTTTATGCTGATGATAAAAAAATATTCAAGATCATACATTCTTTTCAAGATTGCTTGTTGTTGCAATCGGACATACCTGCTTTTTTTCTGATTGATGTGCGAAGAATCGACTTACCCTCGATCCTTCCAAAGCTAGGGTTGTCTCATTTACTCGTAAAACGCACAGCTTTCTCTACAATTATTTTGTGAATTCTGGGCTGTTGGACAGGGTTGATGAAATTTATGACCTTGGTGTACTTTTTGACCGCACCCTCAGCTTCTCCTGTCATACTAAACGCATTGCTCAGCAGGCTATGCGGACACTCGGATCCATCTGCAGACTTTCGAGAGAGTTCCGTACTCCACTTCCATTCCTAAAGCTGTACCTGTCCATATGCTTGCCGCTTTTAGAGTACGCGTCGGTTTTTTGAAGTGGCACTTGTAAATCGAACTGGAACAAGGTTGATAGAGTACATCAAAACTTTTTACGCATATTTCGGTATCGCTTTCCTTACTCAACTTACACCTCTCTCTCCACCACTAGTACCACACTGAATCTTCCTTCTCTTAACTGCCATCGTGTCTGAGTAGATATAATTTTTTATGCAAGCTTCTTCATGGCCACAGAAGTGGGAAGATGATGCACGGCGAGATTGGGGCGAGAGGGACCACCGGGTATGAGGAGACGGTGAGTGGCTGGACATGCGCGGGGCTGGCGAGTTAAAGCCATGAGAGAGTGCGTCACGGACATAGTTTGGGTGTGGACCATAGTCGGCGCTGCGATCAGGATAGTAGCGAGGTCGAGGTGGTGGAACCCAGCAGCTGCGGCAATGGCGAGAAATGTGGCCGCCGACACGTGAGCAGTTGAGCAGATGGGTCGGTCATCTGAGGTTCGCCATTCGTCCGGGTTGCGGTAGCGGTATCGCGTCGGAAAGGACGGAGCGAGGGCTGTGCGGAAGGCTGGCCAGAGTTGAAGCCCACGTTCGCGTTGAGGCCTACATTTGCGAACTCATGGCGAACGACAGATTGGATTAGTGCTATAGTAGCCTCTGCTGGCTGAGGAGCCAATGCAACGGGCTTCACAGCTTCTATCTCTAGGCGAACAATCCTAGTCACGTTGGAGGGATGAAATCGCTGCTTCAGTGTTGGACTATCTTCGCACGAGGACTTAGCTGCTGTGCATGGCAAGCGGTCGACGCGGTGGGTAATAAGCGGTGTTTTGCTTACTCAAACTGCCGGCAAACTTGGATGACTTGAGTCGACCGTCGGACAGTCATTTTTTTTTATTTAAGCATACTGTAAACCTTGCTAGACTCTTACAGGAGTGGGCGAACTAGTGGGACCGGTATACAAAATGAAAAACATCAGAAACACACAAAAAATGGAAAACGTAAGCACTCCAACACTATAACGGACATTCAATTTGTCTCATATGAAGCACTGAAAAGAACCGCGAAGCGACACAATAAAAGAACACGTTAGACAATAGGTACTAATAAGATAAATCTTAAACTGAACACTCGCAGTCAATAACGAAAGACATTTTAGAACGATTTTTTGTTTACACCATTTGCTTCTTAAAATATAACTCGGCGTTTTTAAGAAAGATATCGTCCATAAATTCATGTGGCAGCCTATTCCATTCTTTAATAGGTGAAGGAAAAAATGAAAATGTGTATGCGTCGCATCGAGCTAGGATGGGTCTGATGCACTTCCCATGATTTAACCTCTTCGAACGATGATATGATGCCTGGATGTACTGATCTGTATCAATTTTGATTCCACCGTTATAAAGAAGGTATAGAAATTTCATGGAAGCTACGCGTTGCCGAAAAGAAAGGATAGGAATAACCGCTTTAGTTCGCATGGATGATACACTATCGTGGCGTGAGTAGCTGGAGAAAATAAAACGAAGGGCTTTATTTTGAATATTTTCTCATTTTTGGCTGAGATATGATCAATGAGGGCTCCAAATAATGCTACCGTAATCAAGGATGGGCCTTATGAGGGTATTATAGCTGTTAGCTTTACATGAGAAGGCGCTGCTGACAGTTTTCTACGAAGAAATCCGAGTTGTTTGAATGCTTTTGCACACGTGTTATTTATATGAGTGTCCCAGCTTAGTTTATGGGTAAATGTGACGCCTAAATATTTCACCGTATCAAACCTCGTTATGTTACATCCTGATAAACTGTAAGAATATACAAGAGGTGTTTTTTTACGTGTAATTGTGATGGAAGAAGTTTTGTCGATATTAATTTGCATTCCCCATGATTTACACCATTTGGCAATACTATTTACAGAAGAATTTAAATTTAATTAGTCATCCCGTATACGTACCGCAGTGTAGAGAACGCAGTCGTCAGCGAAGAGCCTTATTGTCACTCCAGGTTCGACGCAGGCATGACCATCATTAATATATATCAAGAATAGAATCAGTCCATGACGGATCCTTGTGGGACCCCAGAGAAAACACTTACTCGTTCTGATTGTGCGTTGTTTACTTCGACGTACTGCATACGACCTGTGAGGCAACAGGCAATCCAGGTTACTGCTTTTGGGTTAATACCAATAGCACAAAGCTTGTCGATTAATTTAGAATGTAGGACACAATCAAAAGCTTTCCTAAAGTCAATCAGTATAGCATCTGCTTGAAGTTGAGAATCAATCACTTGTGCGAAATCATGTGTTATTTCCAGCAGCTGGGTAACCGTTGACAGTGCTTTTCTAAAACCGTGTTGTCTAGTGTAAATTAGGTTATTTTTTTCCAAATACTTTGTGATGGATTTATTGATGATATTACCCATTATCTTGCAACAGCAGCTAGTTACTGACATGGGCCTATACATGTCTACACGCAGTCTGCTGCCGCTTTTATGAACCTGAATAACCTTTGCACATAGCCAGTCGGAAGGAAGAGCACCTGTTTCAAGGGAAAGTGTAAATATTTTCTGCAGAAACGGAGCCAACTGTTCAGCGTATCGCTTCAGAAATGTATTTGAGATGTTATCTGGACCAGGGGTCTCTTTAACGTCAATCTTGAAAAGGAAGTTAACAATACCAGTCTCGGAAATCTCAATATCTGGCATCATGATGCCCGATCCGTCGGTGTGGATGCGATGCGTTGCTGCAGCGGTTTGACCCAATGCTCGAGAACTCACGTCGAACGAAGCTGCGTGCTCGGTCAATACACCTAGCAATGCTCCTTAGTGTGATGTGAGGTCGGTGCTGATCGTGTTGCGAAGTTCTGCACTGAGCGAAATAGGCGAAGTATCTGAGTGAGCTGAGGTGGAAATAGCAACAAGAAGGACAGAGGGGCAGGAGTGACTGAAGCAACAGTAAACCCGCGGCGCAAAAAAATTGGCTTCGATGGGCGGTGAGAAGAGAAGGGCGCCTGGAGAATCAAGTAGTGACGCGATGATCATGATACCCCTTGACAGGAGACGGGAGCTGGGTGTATTCAAGACGTCCCCATCAGTCACAGCTTCTGAAGACACGGAAAGAATAACTTTACAGCGGGGATAAAGGATGTGATCGGCGACCAAAACCGTCAACCATGGTCGCTTTCAACCATTGCGGTATTGACGCGCCAACAAAGGGCGAGTATATGCTCGATGTAAGATATGTTGGTCTCACCTCGAAGCTGGACGCGGGTGTCTAGTTTCTTTTGGAAAGCTGTTGGACAAGTATCAATAGTGCCAAAGATTTATTGGATCTGGGAAGTGGTAGGTCCAGTCAGGAACCACGTTCATGGTTGAGGAACCACGTTTTCGCCACGTCACTTAGACAGAATGCTACGTTGATGATATTGTTACGCAGTAGAAGATCGGCAGTGGCGCGAGAGGAACCGTCGCGCTAGGCCAACTAATAAATTATCCTTCACGCTATCGCGATGTTGATCTGTCCTCTTCGTTTGTCACCACGTAGCATTTTGGTTGGAGGTGCGGCGTACGTCATCCCCATCCTCGCCTTGGAGCATCGACGCCATCTGTAAGTCGGGAACATCGACCGAGGGCCCAGGGACATTGCCGAGCAGCTTCACCCCAGCCCTTCCAGCCCAGACCCGACCAACCACCATGGCCCAGCCCCCAGCCCGGATATGAAGAGGAGAACAGACAGACTAACCATGCCCGCCCCGAAGGACCCGAAAGATCCGAATGACCCGAAGAAACCGATGGACACGAACATGCAAACCTCCGCCCAAGCCGCCCGACGTGACCTCGAGCCATCGGTCCCATGGACTCTGGTGACGGATGGTTGAATAGCTTCAGGGGAGGAGGATCACCCACGCATCAGACATCGTGGTGGCAAGCAAATCATTCGCTCCTGTCTTTCCTCAAACATCCTCACCGTCACGCCGCCATCGACTTCAAGCGAACCGATCGGGACGATCGCTCGGTGGCCCCGGGAAGTGTTACAAAGATCGGCAGTGGCGCGAGGGGAGCCGTCGCGCTAGGCCAACCATTAAATCATCTTTCACCCTATCGCCATGTTGTGCTGTCCTCTTCGTTTGTCACCACGTAACAATATTCATAGAGGCGTCCCAGCGATTAAATGCGCTCACGCGATCATACTGTTGTAGCCAGTCGTCGACGTCGTCACCTCGGAGACCGGCGAAAACAGGAGCGTCGCGCTGACAGGAACTTACTGACCAGTAGGCTGGCCCAACGACTGAGAAACAAGGGCGGGATGGGACGTCAGGTTCACAGAGGTAGCAGGAGCACCCGTAGAATGAACGTCGGTATCGGTAGGCATCGAAACGCTATAGTTACAGCAGGGTGAGGCTAATCGGCGTGCGCATGATGGTTGATTTGCCGCCAACAATACGACCGGAACAGAGCTCCAGTGAGTGCCACGGAGAGGATGTTGGGATCAAGAGTAACCTCCACCATTAGTGAGACGGGAAGAAGCACAGGTAGGTTCTCTTTGCTATTGTCAGACCAGCAGATGTAGCAGCTAACAACGAGCTGCAGTTCGTTCACACTTCGTTTTCTTCAGACAAGCTGACCGATGACGATGGATATGTACAGATGAAGATGACTTTCATACACAGTGGTCACACTCTATAAGGTAAGGGTACTGACTGACTGGTTCTGCAAAGCGCCTTAAGAAGGAGTTTGGAATGCCTTCAGGACCGCAGCTCTTTTCGGAAAGAATACTAGGCATATATAGTTATGGTCGGAGCGCCCAGCAAGTGCATCGACGCACCAATACGGCGTACAAGGGTCTCCAAAGCACCGTTGTCTGCAGTGAAAGCGGACTGAAAATAGCTGTTGAATGAGTCAACATGTTTTCTTTCTTCTATGTCAGAACCTATAGAAATGCTCGATTATGTAGCTCCTGAATTTATGAGATAATTCGTTTATAAAGGTACTCAACGTACTGCTAGCAATTTTGTTTAGTCTCACGCACTTTCTTTTTAACAGCTATGGTTAGAACGTATATGTTATCATGTAATTCTTTGTTTGTATGATACCTATTGTTTTCCGCAATCTTTTTATCTTGCGTTTCATATGGATTATTTCCCAGGTAATCCATGGATTGTGCTTTCTTGTGATGTTCCTTATCGCAGGAATTGTTGTAATGCAATGAATGACATGAGTTTTAAACTGTAACCTTAAATCATCAACAGTTGCCTTGTGTTTTTTGTACAAATCATAAAAATCGTTGAAATCATGTACAAAGTAGGTCATCACAGCTGCATCATTGGCTCTGTTGAATGCATGCACATATTTTGTTGGCCCACGCAAACGGAGTACATCTGGAAGACATAGCATGCATTGTACCATCTGATCGTCAGAAATTATTTCTAATACATCCATAGTTGAACTGTCTTTGACAAAAATGTGGCTAACAAAAACAAGGTCTAACGTGGAATTTGATGACCATTGCAGACGTGTAGGCTCCTCAATATTTTATACAAGATCAAACATGAGCAAGAAATTAATAATAGCGCTACTTGTAGCATCGACTGGATGTATGTAACTCCAGACAATAGTTGGCCAGTTGAAGACACCCCCTACCGTACACATATTGTTACGGAGCGCAGTATCGAGACGACGACGACATGCTGGTGTTGTGTAGGGATGAAGACGACGCTCAGGCTAACCTGGGTTCATTCTGGTGGTGTGTGCGTCAAACAGTGGACTAGCTTTTACTGCTGTGTACTTTTCCTTAACATTTGATGTAGGATTGCTGGAGTACGTGAGTAGCGAACCTGGATCGCCGTAGTGGCCGCCAGATTGGTACTATCACTATGCCATCCGACGCGACACCTTCAGCGGCACCACCAACTCCCACCGTCGTCATGATGCAGCCGTGATCCAGGCACATTTTGCGGCACCGACCATGTCGACGTAGAAGACTGGCTCGCTATGTACGAGCGCGTCAGCAAGCACAACCATTGGGACGCTATCTTCATGCTTACCAACGTCAGCTTCTATCTGGCGGGTAAGGCGCGCGTCTTTTTTCAGATGCATGAAGACGATATCACATCCTTGGATATGTGCAAGGAGACGCTTCGAGACCTATTTGGAAAGCCGATCAGACGCAAGCTCGGCGCACAAAAAGACCTCGCATCCCGTGCCCAGTCTTCGAGGGGATCATACTTGTCGTATATTCAAGAGATTCTAGCCTTATGCCGAAAAGTGGACAGCGCCATGTGCGAATCTGACAAGGTGGACGACATATTTTAGGGAATTGCAGACGATACTTACAATATGCTGCTTTTTCTTACTTTTCCTCACCTGTTTTTTCTTGTGCGGATTCTTGCAGTGTAAACAACCAGTGGCTATAGGTAAAAAGCGCGATAACACAATGCGAAAAAAAATTTGTACCTACAAGAATAAAACGAACAAAAAGAAAAACCCCGTGGATTACACGCACCGCCATTCATATGATGCGAAGATTACAGCGAATGCGTAAGCAAAGGAAATCGTGCTCAGATATGCGAACTGGCGAGCAAACTAAAATTGGAAATTAAAACCGCGCGGGATGCGTTCTTTTCGACAACTTTATCTTATTTTATTACTATCGACGCCGGCCATATCGTGTGTCTTTAACCGAGCGCAAAGTAATCCAGGAAAACGTTGCTGACATGATCGCCCGCAACATCATACGTCCTTCGTCAAGTTCTTGGTCATCACCCGTTTTGTTAGTGAAAAAAGGGGTGGTTCTGTTCGATTTTGTGTAGATTATCGTGCACTCAATAGAATCACTCACAAGGATGTGTATGCCCTCCCCCGAATTGAGGACGCATTTGAATGTCTACAAGGGGCCCAATTTTTCTACAGCCTTGACTTAAGTTCAGGTTATTGGCAAATTCCAATGCGAAAATGACAAGAAGAAGACCGCCTTTGCCACACCGTATGGTTTATACGAGATTATGTAATGCCATTTGGACTCTGCAACGCTCCTGCAACATTCGAGCGTATGATTGATACACTTCTCCGGGGCCTCAAATTGAAAGAATGTATTTGTTACTTGGACTACCTCGCTATTTTTTTCTTTGACATTTTCTGACCACCTCGCTCGTCTCGATGAAGTTTTGACAGCACTTTCTACCGCTGGACTTCAGCTAAACACTAAGAAATGCTGCTTTGCGTCAAAATCTATTAAACCTCTTGGCCACCTCGTAAACAGTGAGGGAATTAAGCTAGACCCTGACAAACTCGCTGCGGCGCTGCACTTCCCGCATCCGACTCGGGTCAAAGATCTCGCCAGTTTCTTAGGATTGGCATCATACGTCCGCCGCTTCATCCGCAATTTTGCCTCAATAGCGTCGCCTTTGCGTGCGTTCCTCCAAACCGACACGCCCTTCGTCTGGTCGCCTGCTTGTGAGACAGAATTTCAAACTCTAAAGCGCGCTCTGACTTCAGGTCCAACCCTCTGCCGTTTTGATGATAAAGCTCCGACAATTTTGCTCACCGACGCCATTGATGCTGTTTCCCTTCAACGCCAAAACCGCTGTGCCGAAAATGGTGTTGCCTACGCAAACCATACGCTGTGTCCTGCGGACCAAAACTACACTATCACTGAGAAAGAATGACTCGCCATCGTCTGCGCTGTTCAAAAATTTCCTCCTTACCTGTACAGCCGTCACTTTACGGTCGTTACTGACCACCATGCCTTATGCTGGTTATCTTATGTGAAAATCTTGTCCGGCCATCTCGGGCGAGCAAGTTCGTCACAGTCGAATGTGATTACAGCACCGGCACGCGTGGCATTGCCGAAGCTAACATGTGACTGCTTTTCACTCGACAAGTTTGTGTAGCTCGGGGCCTTGTCGAACTTGTCAATGGGCAAGCCGAAGTGTTAGTGACAAACTTCACGTGTGAACCCGAATATTTGAAGACAACACGACGGTCGCTTATTTTGAAGAACTTGGAGAATCTACAGGCCAGTATGCTTTATCCAACACGTCAGACCTCGAAAATGCGACGTCTACAATCATTCAGCCCGATGTGAACCCACACCTCTTGCCCAGTCAGAAACGCTGCATATAAAATCCTGTCAATTTGTTCCGCGATTGTTTTGCATCAATCTTCAAGGTCCGACAGACGCCACTAACGAAGCACCGAATTATAGTTGCCGACGACCAACGTCAACTATGTCAGCGTCCTTATCGGGTGTCTTCAAAAGAACGTGACGCCATTGCCGCGAAGTAACAGAAATGCTCCAGGACGACGTTATCCAACCGTCGACAAGCCCCTGGGCTTCGCCTGTTGTTCTCGTCGCGAAGAAGGATGGAACCTTGAGGTTCTTGCGTGGGTTATAGACGCCTTCTCAACGTCACAAAAAAGGATGTGTACCCCCTGCCGCGCATAGACGACTCCCTCGATCGCCTTCGCCATGCCACTTACTTTTCGTCACTTGACCTTCGGAGTGGATATTGGCAAATAGAGGTTGACGAGCGAGACCGTGAGAAAACCGCTTTTATTACGCCGGATGGTTTGTATGAGTTTAAAGTGTTCCCGTTTGGCCTGTGCTCGGCCCCTGCCAGATTTCAACGAATGATGGACACCATACTTTCTGGCCTGAAGTGGCAGTCATACCTCGTATATCTCGACGAAGTTGTAATTTTGTCGGACACGTTCGACGAGCATCTGAAACGTTTGCGCGCTGTTTTCGAGGCCATCTAATCTGCCGGTCCCTCTCTAAAACCCGAAAAATGCCACTTTGCTTTTAATGAGCTGAAATTTCTCGGCCACATTGTCAGCGATCGAGGTGATAGCTCAGACCCAGAAAAGACGGCCGCTGTCGCTTCATTCCCCACACCACACGATAAACGAAGCTTGCGTCGATTTCTCGGCATCTGCGCGCACTATCGTCGCTTTGTTCACAATTTCTCCAAGATCGCTGAGCATCTGACCCGCCTGACAAAAGACGCCGAACCGTTCGTTTGGGGCCCCGACCAGGAATAAGCCTTCACGGAACTCAAGTCCCGTCTCCAATGTACGCCTATACTTGGCCAGTTCGACGAAGAGGCCGACACGGAACTGCACACGGATGCCAGTAACGTTTCCCTCGGTGCGGTCCTTGTTCAGTGGCAGGACGGTGCAAAACGCGTCATTGCTTACGCCAGTCGCACTTTGTCCCGTTCTGAAGTTAATTATTCAACTACAGAAAAGGAGTGCCTCGCTGTTGTGTGGGCAGTCATGAAATTTCGTCCGCACTTGTACGGTCGTCCGTTTCGTGTCGTGAGCGACCATCACTCACAGTGTTGGCTGGCAAACCTGAAAGATCCATCGGATCGGCTTGCTCGATGGAGGCTTCGGTTGCAAGAATTTGACGTTACTATCGTGCACAAGTCCGGCAAGAAACACAGTGACGTTGACTGTCTGTGCCGCGCCACATGGATGGCTGCGACGACGATACCGCTTTTTCAGTGTTATCACGACGTCCGCCTTAGCCCGAAAGCAGCGGGCTGATTCTGAACTTTTGCCCCTCATCGAATACCTCGAAAGAACCGTGTCATCTCCTCCTCAGCTCTCCAGGCGCGGACTGTCATAATTTTACTTGCGCGATGGTGTGCTCTACAAGAAGAACTATGGTCCAACAGAAACTGTTTATCTGCTAATAGTACCCGCCAAGCTTCATGACGAAGTTCTTCGTGCGTGCCACGACGACCCTTCTTCCGGCCGTCTTGGTTTTTCTCGCACATTGGCACGGATACACTGAAAGTACTACTGGCCCAGGCTAGCTGCCGTTGTGCACCGCTACGTCCGCCCCTGCCGTGAGTGCCAGCGGCGGACGACACCGCCTATTAAACCAGCTGGCCTCCTGCAACCTATCGATCCCCCGAAATTCCCATTTCAACAGGTCGGCATGGACTTACTGGGCCCATTCCTGAAGTCCTCCATGGGTAACAGGTGTATAGCGGTTGCTACTGACTACCTCAGCCGCTACTGTGAGATCAAGGCCATTCCCCGTGGTACCGCAGAGGAAATTGAGCATTTCTTCATTCACAACATTGTACTCCGTCACGGCGCCCCAACAGTCGTCTTAATTGACAGGGGAACCTCGTTTACGTCGGCACTCACGAGCGAGGTCCTTCGACTCAGTGGCACCACCCACCGCAAGACAACTGCCTATCATCCTCAAACTAATGGACTAACTGAGCGGCTTAACAAGACAATAGCCGACGTGATTTCTATGTATGTAGACGACGATCATGGGAACTGGGACCGAATTCTGCTGTACGTCACGTTCGCATACAACACTGCGTTTCAAGAAACTACACGCTTCACTCCATTTCATTTGGTCCATGGACACGAACCTTTGACTATGCTGGATGCCATGCTTCTTCCGGATTCTGCTCCCTCCACTGTCGTGGGGGCTGACCAATTTATTCGTGACGCAGAAGCCGCACGACAACTTGTCCGACAGCGAATTCGGCACCAACAAGTACACAACGGCCAGCGCTACAACCTGCGACACCGAGAGACGACTTACCCGGCGATCAAGTGTGGGTTTGGAGCCCAATATGGCTCTGCGCCGTTACTTTGGACCCTACGAGGTGCTCCGCCGCCTCAGGTGAACTACGAGGTGCTACCACAAGGCACTGTCCGCTCCTCTCGGCATCAGAAGTCTGAAATAGTTCACGTCGCCAGAAGGAAGCTATATTACAATCGTTAAACCGTTTTAGGGTCCAAACCAGAGTCAGACTCCCGTATAACTTGCCCTGCTTTTACATTTTTCCCCTACGTTTGCGGAATCGGGTCGAAGCCTCTTGGAAGGGGGGTAATAAGAGCGTCCCCTTTAAAACGATTGGTAGCTGTAGCTATCATGCTCATTTTTCTCCCCATATATTATTATTGATTTATATTGGTTAACTAAACCATCATTCCATTAATGAAATTTTTGCTTCTACATTACTAACATTATGTCACTTCTCTGCTTTTAAGCCACCAATCTTCCAGTCAATTTTTTCTAGTTTCCACCACCGGTTTATTCACCCGGCCACTGGTATCTCTAAACCCCAGAGCTTCAAGAACAGTGACTGCGCCTGCATCGACTTCCGGATGAATACCATTACATTCGAGTATAATATGGTCAATTGTTTCACTGGAGTTACCACATACAGCACATGTCATCTTCATTGTTAAATTTCTTTCTGTAGCTGCGTGTTCTAAGGCACCCTGATCTAGCTTCAAAATGTAGGGCACTGCCTCTTGAGTTATCAAAGAACGCTTCCTTCCTGATCTGCATTTTCTATTTTCGGTATAATTCCACACTCTGTTTCTTTTCCATCGAATTTATCCAATTTTTACCTTGTGTGTTTTTCACCTGTTTGCTTAATGCTCTTTATTTCTCCGTCCTTGTGACTAGCATACTTACTAGTTAGTTTCCTAGTTCTTTTCTTCCATTGTGAGTCCACGCTTTTTAAGTACAGGTATTTAAATACTTTAGCTGCCCCTATGCTACTGTCCAATTTCCTCAGGCGTTCCTCATATAATATTTTACTCTGAGCTTCCCGTACTTCGAAAGATACCCAGCCCATATCTCCCTGTACCGACTCATTTGTGGTTTTGCCGTGGGCACCTAGTGCTAATCGTCCAACGGCTCTCTGATTTATTTATAATGTCGACTGTACCTCTGATTTTAGGCGTAAAACCGCATTTCAGAAAATAAGTCCGAGCACCATAATTCCTTTCCAAATAACCCTCAAAACCTCATACCTGTTGTATCCCCACAATGCCCTATGCTTCATTATCCCGGCATTTCTTCGCCCTTTAGCCTTAAGTGATTGCTCAAGCTTTCCAATGTATGCCAATCCTTCGTTTACCCATACCCCAAGATATTTATATTCTGCTACTCTGGGTATTTCATGGCCTTGTATTTTAAGACCCTGATCAGTTGAGCCGTTGAAAATCGTCAGACCCGACTTAACTGCGCTAAAACTGAAGCCCAGAGCGTCCTCTTCGTCTCCGCAATACTTAACTAGAGTTTTCAATTCTTCCAGACTCTCAGCTAGCAGCACAATATCGTCTGCATACATCAAACCGGGGAGGCGCTGCTCTACCGCCTTTCTATCTAATCTATATGACAGGTTAAAACCTAGGTTACTGTCTTGTATCCTCCGTTCCAGGTTTATCATATAAAGCATGAACAGCACCGGTGATAGAGGACAGCCTTGTCTTAATCATTTGCATACTTTGACATCTTGTGTACTTCTTATTCCTTCCCATGTAATTTCTACTTTGTTATCCCGGTATAGTTCCTGTAGTAACTCTATTATCTCATAACCGATACCTACTTTTTTTGTATGTTCGACAGGAGTTCCCTGTTTACGTTGTCGTACGCCCCGTTTATGTCCAGGAAGGCCAAATACAAAGGTCTATTTTACGCTCTAGATATTTCGATGAATTGGGTAAGCACGAACAGGCTATCATCTAAGCGCCTACCATTTCTAAAGCCGTTCCGAAGTTCTCCGAGTATCTTGTTACTTTCTACTCATGCTTGCACCTTTAATTTCACCGCCTGCATGGCTAACCTGTACATAACAGATGTTATGGTAATCGGCCTGTGGGATTTCATGTGCATCCCGTCTCCTTTCCCTTTATAAATCAAATTCATTTTACTCTGCCGCCAGCTGTCCAGAATTTGCTTATTCGTTATGACTGTTTCCAGAGCTTTTAACAACGTTTCCTTACTTTTTGGACCAAGTTCATTAATCAGCTTGATCGGAATTCCATCTATTCCTGTAGATGTGTTTTTAGGAATATTTTTTTCTGCCTTTTTCCAGTTTAGATTGGTAAATTCTAAGCGGCTTTGTATTCTGCTACCTTGTGTTGCTTCCTGATTTGCGGAGATTACCCTATCGTCGCTCTTAAATGACTCGACTATAAGTGATGTAATGTAGTTCACTGCGTTGTCTTCCTTTAAACAATTTCCCTCGTTATCTTGAATCAGATCCTGCTTTCTTTGATTCTTCTTCCCTACCGCTGCCCATCTTCTAGCGCCACCAAGAGGCCGAATGTCTTGGCGCTTGGCTGAGCGTCGTTCTCGTCTGTCTCGAGCTTCGCTTGATTAAAAAAAGGGCAGCTTGGTTGTTCTTCTGTTTGCTACGTGTGCTGCTGACAATATCATCTAACTGCAGGCCCATTTCTTTGACATGCACTTGCTCCAGAATTCTAAAACATATACTATTAAAATACCTCCGTGAGCAGGCTGAGGCCAAATGCATTATCCATCAGAACCAGCACGGCTTTAGAGCAGGCTTGTCCACTGTCACTCAACTAGTAGACTTTTTTCACGACTTAGCCCAGGGGATTAATAAGCAAAGCCATACAGATATATTTTTTCTTGACTTCGATCATGTGTTTCAAGTTAACTTGCTTTTTAAGCTCAACTTTATACTTCGTGATGGACACATTGTTAAATTTATTAAAAAGTTTTGGTCAGAGCGCCAACAATTCGAGCAGTATATTTAACATGCTTCTAATACGGTAACGGTTTATCGCTTGAGTACCGCACGGAACCGTACTAGCATCTTTTCGATTTCGTTTGTTTATTAACGACTTAGAAAACCACGTGAGGGTAAACATACGTATGTTCGCAGATGACTGCGTGCTCTATCTGATAATAAATAAACCAGAAGATCAAATACGGCTGAACGTGGCCTTAACAACACTGTGCAGTGGTGCAATAGCTGGTGAATGTTCATTAACCTAGGAAAGCAGTCCCGATGTCGGTGACAAAATAGAAATCAAACCTTCACTTCCCTTATGATATCGTCAATGTCATTCTGGAAACCGCACCGGGAAAAAAATACCTAGGCGCTGTTTTCTTTGAAGAGCTGGCATCTACGGCAAACGCGTAAAAAACATTACCAAAAAAGCAATGAACCGTCCGATCAGTCTTGGAATACGCGAACATTGTCTGCTCACAAAATGACACAGTTAAGCTCGGGTCTCTGTGAGGTTCGTTTTATCTATCATAGATCCCAGCGCACAGAGTCTTCCACACTACTGTTTATCCAAGCGAACCTTGCTATGCCATCCAGTCGCGCAACCCTGTACAGACTCAAGTTTTTGTATTTACTGATTAATAAAGTTTTATTGCGAAAGCAATACTACGCCAGGTCTAACCACTCGTCGCTGTGTGCCGTGTCCGTATTCGTGTACGCTTATGTGTCCGTATCCGTGTCCCTGTTCGTGTTCGTGGTCCCCGAGACGGGGCTAGCTGCAACGGGCAGGAGCTACCAACTCGGGTCGTTTTTTTCATTGGGAGGGTGATATCAGAATCAGCTTGCCACAGCCGTTTGCATTCTCGTTACCCCTACGGCACGCAGGCATGACATACGGCCCATACGGCTTGGTCAAAGCGTGACTATATGTAGGCTGGTAGCTTACGCTCTCGCGTTATACCCTTAAAGGATGAGCTTAAGTGTCCCCAATAATGCAGCACCTTACACAAATAGGGCGTGATAGGGAAATGATGTAGAAGGCAGAAAAATCTTCGCCGTTGCCTTCACAATTCAACTAGGGTTAACCAGAGCTAAACAACTAATTTTTTAACATGACTCCTGTTGCGTATGTCAATTTCAACCACACCAGGGGAACACGACATAAGCAAGAATTTACGCCTAATGAGTACACTTGTCCAAACAATGTATGTTACTTTTCTTTTTTCCCGTGCATAATACGCGAAAGGAACTATGTAAGCTAGTTACTTCACAGCATTCATTACAATGTATGTTACTTTTCTTTTTTCCCGTGTGCAATACGCGAAAGGAACTGCCTGGGTAAGCTAGTTACTTCACAGCCTTCATTGGAAAAACATTTACAGTTTGCTGCGATCAACTAACCAAAACTGATTTTACTGCTCCCTTATTTTTTTTATCATGCCTTTTATTTTGTTTGTATAAGATTACTGCGAGATCTCTAATTTCACTCACTCCAATTGTATGTCTGATTGTTTTTAAATCATGTATATATCAACCCACTCCTGTAACGGTTACACTTGGGACCGACAGTATCTTCAAAAAAATAAATAAGCTACACTGGGCCCTCCCGTCTTGATTATAGCTGCAAACCCCAACCGCACCTCGTTTTTATGCCACAAAATTTCGTCAGCGGCAATTTGACACAATTTTAATGGAATTTATTTGAGTTCACAAAGTATCGATCGAACGCTCCTTCAAGACGTTTCCTTGACTAGAGGATGGGGCACTCACGACAAGATGGTTTGTTTGGTTATAAGGATTTGACTTCGAAAGCGACGCAGGCTATGAGAGACGCGGTAGCGGAGGGCTCCGGGAAATTTCAACCACCTTGGGTTCTTTAACGTGCACTGACATCGTATAGCACACGGGCGGCTTGCTTTTCGCTTCCACCGAAAAGCTGCCGCCGAGGCTGCGATTCAAGCCCGCATCCTTGGGCACAGTAGACGAGTGCCCTAACCACTGCGCCACTCCGGCTTTTTTTTTTTTTTCTTTATTGCCGGTCAACAAAGTACATACCGCCATAAAAGTCACTAGCCCACCTTTGGCTTAAGCGATGTATTAAAACTTTTCCATTTTGATCAATCTGTCGATCACATCCATCCACTGAGGCTGCTCAGGCTGACTACGGAGAACATCTCTGAGAAATGTGACACTTTCAGTGATGTTGCCCCTGACCGATCATACATTTTCTTAGGCGTGCCTAAATGCCATCCACTTTTTCAAAATTCTGTGGAGGCCCGGCACAATAATCATGTCGTATGGGACCTCGTCACTTAGTACGGGTAGAAACCTGACGCTGTAAGGACTAATTGGTAGTTCTTTTTTTTAGGTTCTTTTTAATATATCCCAGTGAAAACGGGATCCCTGCAGTCTATAAAACATAATGGATGATCTCTGGTTTTTTAAAGATTGTGCAGTTTAGGGTCCAAGGTACAAATATACCTTTATCCTTAAGCCACGTTTTTACGGTAAGAGTACCAGAGTGAAGCTTGAAGAAAAACGAAAGTTACTAAGATGCCGGTTAAACTGCGCCACCACGGCGGGATTCTCACGAGAAGAAATTTGTCCCTCGCACGCCGGCTATGAGCTAAATTCATTTCGTCAATCTTTCAAGCGAGACAAATTACTCTTTGACCAACAAAATGAGCCAGCTGGCGGTGAAGGTTGCCATCCGCATTAGGGAAGCAGTAACCTTTTGCTAACTCCTACCTCGTGAAAAGCCCGACTATATAGTTAAGGCATTGCGGCAGGACTTGCGACGACTGAAAGAGCACCGGAAAGTGGACCAGTGTTTGTGCACCTAATTAAAGTGCACGAATGTGCCATCCTCTTTACTTTCACACCACCCCTCGTTTTTCCATCCCTGGATCTTTTTTTCGGCTACGATGTGGAAGAGGGAGACTGCTCTCAAGCCCGCTGCGCTGTGAGGAGTATAGCGCCCCTTGCGGCGCATCCCAAGAGTGTGCCTGACGCCCTCAAGCTCGAGATCTCAGCTCCGCTCTGAGCACTTTCTTCTCTATGAGGATGGATGGGAGCTGTCGGTCGGCTGAGTCTGGAACCGGACTGAAGGCTAAAGGCGCTTCAGTAAAAGAAGATACTCGGGGATTTGGCGCTCTCGCTCCTAGGTGTACAGCAACTGTGTAGACGCTTCTTGTTTGTTTGGTTTTATTTTTATCGTCGAGGCATTCTCCTTCGCCTGTGCTCGGATAAACAGAGATGAATGGCACCGTTTACTACGCGAAACGCTTGAAGGGATAATTACCCTCCAGCGTTGTTTCCCTGTCTTGTCTTGCTCTTTTGGTCGTGTTTCGGTTCTCTGAGGTGTTTTTGCATGGACAGCCAGGGTCTTTCTGAAGATGGTGCGTCACTCAAAAATATTCATTTTCTATTACATGTCTCTGCTCTTTGTTTCTTCCCGTTATGATTACCTAGGAAGAGTTCGCCATTTGACATCTTACATTTTAATCTCATATATACGGTTTTCTGCCTTACTCATCTGTACCGCCGATGTGACGAGTATGTAAGACTGCAGTTTCTATTCCTTATTTCTCTCTTTGATATAAACCTCCAGCGCATCAAAATGCCAACTCTAGATTTAGATCCTCGCTTCAGCTGACATTTCATCACCATCAACGTTGTTGTCCCCCATTGCTTCCAGCACCCTTCAATTAATCCTCTTTTGCGGCAACTTGATTATCAATATCGTGCAACTTAGCAATTACGTAATTACTACCTAAAGGCTAGTGATAAGGAGGGCCTAACAGAGTTACCACAATGTGTAAAAGCAGCACGAGCATGAAAAAGCTTTCAAACATACACTGAACAGCGCTTTCTTGGCGTAAAGGTGCATTAAAATTCGAGGAGTGCGCTGTTTTCTCAGTGATCTCTCTTAATTTTCATATCGCGAGCTGCTCCTATGGGCGCTGTTTACAGGAACCAATGATTTTAAAGAAGAGCTTGTTTATAGACCGCTGCGAGTGAGTCATCATCATCATCATCATCATCATCAGCCTGATTATACCCACTGCAGGGCGAAGGCCTCTCCCATATTTCTCCACTTAACCCGGTTCTGTGCTAGCTGCATCCACTTGACCCCTGCGAACTTCTTAATCTCATCCGCCCACCTAACTTTCTGCCGCCCTCTGCTACGCTTTCCTTCCCTTGGAATCCAGTTTGTTACCCTCAGCGACCATCAGTTATCCTCTCTTCGCACTACATGTCCTGCCCATGTCCATTTCTTCTTAATTTCCACTAGAATGTCGGTAACTTGAGTTATTTCTCTGAGTTGACGACCGTAAACCTTTAAGCCAGCTTAGTAGCTTTGGCTTTCGACTGCTCACCCAAAATCTCGGTGCCTATGACGGTTGTTGCGGCCTTAGTGATAGGGAAGTCAAATTAAAAAAAAAAATCTTGTGTGCTGAGTGGGGTCACCACTCATTAACGAAAATCCTCGGTAATCTAAATTATTCAGGAGCCTTCCCTTACAGCATCCCTCGTAACTGTCATAGCCCATATCTGTCACTTTCAGAAGATAAAGTGTGCAATTTATGGAGAAAAAAAAAAATTTTCTACACAAACACTCTCTAACGAATAGTCTTTTCAATGGTGCCTACTAGTTTGGAATATTTTCATAAAGCATAAGGCCTAGGGTACCTCGATATCAGCGCTGCCGTCCAGGGTGGAGACAACCTCGCCGACGCCTCCATATTGAAGCACACGGGATCCCCAGCGCTAGCATGCGTAACGGCGCCGTTCTTGATTTCGACGCTTCACAGTGCTTTGATTGGAATTGTCTTTTTCATCAGTATCGCATTGCGTGGAATTTCCCTCCCAATAGCCATTTTACACATCGGATTGTAGAATACGTAATTGTACGACTTAATTTTATGGCCTCAAGTGGCCGAGCTTGTGCGGCTGTGGGATTGGAAAACCTGTTAATATTTAACAGATCCTTTCTCCAGCATGTTCTGCTGCCCTGTGCGGGCTGAAGAAAGCATCTGAATGTTTTTCACGTGGCCTTTTTTTTTTTTTTTTTTTTCTTGGTTCTGGTTACGATTGGATTCGCTTTCGTTGCGCGGGCTGTTTCTCTTTTCTGAGCTCGCAGAAACTGATGTCGGTCTCTTTCTAATCTTTCGAAGTTAAAATTTGAGTTGTTTGACCGTATATTGCTTACACGGAACAATTGCATCTGTTTACAGGCAGACACTGGTATATACTAATGATGCGTGAACTTCAGTATACGAACGTTGCGACAGCGCTTTTTTTTTTTTTCTCGGCTCCCGCGGAAACCGACTGCTGTAGTTGTTGGTAGCGTACATGATTAAGCAAGGTTTTAACTCGTTTCGATTTCCTCAAGGGTGCCCATTTGCCGGACGTCCGTGAACTTGCTCGCAGGTCGAGTTCGCTTGCACCATGCAGCGGTTGCTTGACTGCGATTCCTCTGCTTTATTTTATTCAATGCGATCTACACTGACTATTAAAATAAGCATGTGAACCTACACAAATGGGTAATTTCAGGTCATCATAAACTATAGTTGCTGTTTTCTGAAAATTTTAAATCCGAAATAAGAGTGATCGACTTTAAAAAATCAATCATTGCAAAAATAAAGCGACCATAAAGGGTTTCATTGAAAAAGCTGCCTTATTTTGGCTATGCCTGAACTACATTTTCTGCCGACAGGATTGGGTACTGAACAGTCAGGCTGTTATAAAAATAAATGCTAGACGCCTAAAGGTTGATTTCTATTGCTGCTGCAGACAAGTATGTAACGAAGCTTATCAACCTTACCCCTAGCAGACAGTAAAGACAACAAAGCCGAATACGATGTGAATTTGAAAAAGCGTAGCTTGTTGATCCAGTTGATGCATGGTACGTGAGAAAACAAAAACAGCCGAAACGACCTCCTCATAATGAAAAGAAGTACACCGGTCGACGCTGGAAACCCCACTGAACTTTTCATTTTTCCTGAAATTGTATTTTGTGTTTCCAGCGCCGACCCTGTACTCTTATGAACGCGTCGTTTCCGCTGTTTTGTTTTGTTTTGTTTTTTCACGCAGAATGCAAATCATTTTTCTAATCTTGAGTGCAGTCGAACATTGAAAACAAAATGCAAACTGTGTTTGTATAGTCGATTGTAACTCTTGTAGAAAAGATATGAAAGCAACGAGTGAAAATAGATGCAAATCACGAATTATGTAATAAACTTAGAGCACAAATTTCGATGTGTGCGGTGTGAAAGCACCCGCAATAATAATGAAAATGAAAAAAAAAAAACGGAAAGACATCAACCACGAACTAGCGAGCAAGAAAGACTGGTAAATTTGACGTGTAGAGTGTGGTACAACAGTTAAAACAAAACACTCTACACCAAGTTGACATCAGCACAGTATAGCTGCCATAATCGCCACAATCCTCAAATTCGCTTAGCCGGTCTCTGCACCAACAGTTGAGGAGGAGCTGCTGTCTTCCTCTCCAGGAAGTGTACATTTGCCAGGCCGTCTCGCAGAGAGTTTACTCGGCTTCTGTTAAGCTGAATAAATAATTAAAAACAGGTGCTCTTGTTTCGAATCACTGGAAATTGAGAAAATGATACACTCCAGTTACATCTAAAGTAACAGACCGTGGTCAAAGCTCTGAAATTTAACAGTTGGCGTCCATCCTATTAATTTCTCTCCAAGCTCGTCCTCATCAAAGTGCTACTAAGGAAAGATAAAACACCAAACATGATTACTAAGGTTAATTTAAAATGATACAAAGAAATATTTTGAAGAATACTATCCAAAGTGATGAAGAGAACGTTTTCATAAACATTTTGATGAACATTACCCAGCCTCGCATATTTATAAACAATGCGCAGTCTACGACAGATACCGATCCACAAAACCCAGGAAAATTTTGAGTAATATAATGTGTGTTGACGGCATGTTTACATATGTCATATCATGCTCAGGCATTTTGCTCCGCAAGACAATAGGAAGCACGGCGATGAATGAACATCGCATTTATCGTGTTGTAAATACTGTCACGTGGTGGTGACAAGGTCGATGACACAAATGAAGAGTCGGTGGTTGCACTGAAGAAACTCTTTATTAGGCTGACTTGCGTCCGCAAAAGAACTAAACAACTCGGCGGCGGCGATAGAAACAAACGTGCTCGTCGATCGTCGATCGTCGAACAAAGAATGCTCGTCGCACTTGTCAAAGCTCAGATTAAAGTCTGCTAAGAACAATCTACATAACATCGCAAACTGCTACCAGCACAAGCTGGAACATTGTAGAAAGACACACGAGTGGCCGGAATCTTCGAGACAGATCTCGGTACATCTTGCGCTACAACGAAACTGATAAAGGTGCGACTCACGACATCGAGCATTAACAATGAATAAAGAACTGATACGATCCAGAATCAGAGTGATAAGCCTGTATGCCAGCGGCTGTTAAAAAACAACAAATACAGTTTTAAAGGTTTTGCTGCATTCCCCCTTAAAAAAACATCGCTTCGATGTTCCAAAACAAAGAAACTTAAACATAAACACTACAAAGTTTTAACACCACATATTCTTTAACGCACGTAATATGGCTTCAGTCATACATGTTCAATTTCTGGGAATGCGCGTCGCCGTTGTGATGCTGACGTTCCGTCGGGAATGACTCCAGGGGCCTGCGCGCCCCGAATTCCTAAGTGTAATAAGGGTTTTCACTCTCTCTCTCTCTTCATAGTACAGTAGTCCGACGCGGCGAATGATTTTGTACGGCCAAAGTATCGCCGCAACAACTTTTCACTTAGTCTGCGACGGCGAATTGGTGTTCAAACCAACACTTGGTCTCCTGGATTCTACTCTACGTAGTGTCGTCGTAAGTTGTATTGTCGGCTGTTGGTGCGCTGTTGGTCTTTAATACGCAGCTGTGCGAGTCATCGGGCTTCCTCTGCACGCTGCAGGTAGGCGGCGACGTCAAGGTTGTCCCCGTTGGTTACATGCGGCAGCATTACGTCGAGCGTCGTTGTGGACTCCCTGTCGTACACAAGCTTCAACGGGGTCGCTCTGGTCGTCCCCTGGACTGCCGTGTTATACGCGAAGATCACGTACGGCAAGATGGCGTTCCAGGTCTTGTGTTCAGCGTCGACGTACTAGCCGATCATGTCCGTGATCGTTTTGTTCAGGCGCTCCGTAAAACCATTGGTCTGGGGATGGTACGCAGTTGTTCGTCGATGGCTTGTATGACTGTATTCCAGGATGGCTAGCGTCAAGTCTGCCGTAAACGCCGTTCCTCTGTCCGTGATGAGCACTTTTGAGGCGCCATGTCGCAAGAGAGTTCGTTCGACAGAAAATTTGGCGACTTCTGCTGCGGTACCATTGGATAGTGTTTTTGCTTCGGCGTAACGGGTAAGGCAGTCAGTGGCCACGATAATCCACTTATTACCCATAGACGAAGATGGAAAGGGGCCCAGGAGATCCATCGCAATTTGTTAAAGGGCAGGATTGGGGGCGGAATCGGGTTTAGTAGTCCTGCTGGTCTGATCGGCGACGTGCGCGCAAATTCCGAGATGGCCTGCTGTGGGCTCATCGTAACGCCTGCAGAATTTTCTGCCGGAGGTTTTTAGGCACTACAAGAAGCTGCGCGGTCCTGTTGGGTGCGAAGTTCTTCACGAGGAGGCCATTGCTTAACGCGAACAATGATAAATGTCGCCTGGACTCACCAAGAGGGGAAGCGGTCTTTCCTTCTAAGTAATCGGCTAGCGCTTTCAGCTCAGGGTCTGATCGCTGTTCTTCGAAACTGCTGGCGCTTACCGGTCCCAAAAAGGCGTCGTCGTCATCGTCCTTCGGGGGAGCGTCGACGGGAGCGCGGGATAAGCAGTCTGAGTCAGAATGCTTCCGGTCCGACTTATAGACTACAGTCAAGTCAAATACTTGAAGTCGTAGGCTCCATTTGGCAAGGCGGCTGGAGGGATCTTTCAAATTAGACGTCAGCCTTTGTAAGCTGCGTCAACAGTTCGGCGATGCGCGAAACGTTTGTGACGAATCGTCGATAATAAGCGCACAGTCTAAGGAATCGGCGCAAAGCTTTCTTGTCGGCAGGCGGTGGGAATTGTGCGATTGCAACCGTTTTCTTCGAGTCTGGGCGAATACTATCCTTGCTAACGATGTGACCTAGGAACCGCAGTTCTTCGTAGGCGAAGTGGCACTTCTCTGCTTTTAGCGTTAGTCCCGATGACTTGATGGCTTCCAGCACCGTCTGCAGTCATTTTAAGTTGGTCTTCAAAGTTTGACGAGAAGACAATAACGTCGATCAAATATGCCAAACAAATTTGCCACTTCAAGCCTCCCAGAACTGTGTCCATTACTCGTTGAAATAGGGCTGGTGCGGAGCAGAGGCCAAATGGCATCACCTTGAACTCAAAAGGCCGTCCGGTGTGATGAAAGCGGTCTTCTCGCGATCTCTTTCGTCGACCTCAACTCGCCAATATCCGCTCTTCAGGTCCATCTATGAGAAGTATCTTGCATTGCAGAGCCGGTCGAGAGTGTCGGCGATGCGGGGAAGCGGGTAAACCTCCTTCTTAGTTATGCTATTCAAGCGGTGGTAATCAACGCAGAAGCGACGTGTGCTGTCTTTTTTCTTCACCAAAATGACTGGTGCCGCCCAGGGGCTCTTCGATGGCTGAATTACGTCATCGCGCAGCATTTCCTCAACTTGATCGCGTATGGCTTTGCGTTCTCGCGGCGATACACGATAGGGGCTTTGGCGCAGAGGTCGGGCGTGTTCTTCCGTTATAATGCGGTGCTTGGCCAGTAGTGTTTGACGTACCTTCGATAATGACGAGAAGTACTCCCTGTAGCTTCGAAGAAGACTGCGAATGTGGTCTTTCCTGCTGTTGGTCAATGCCGGGTTGATGTCAAATGTCGGCTGGCGAAATCGGTCCGGTGCGTCTTCCCGGGGTTGGTGTGGAGGGCGAATACATCTTTGAGGTCCACTAATTCGTCGAGGAAAGCGATCGTCGTGCCCTTGTTGAGATGCCGGTATTCTTCGGTGAGGTTTGTTACCAGCACCTGAGCTTGACCTCTCCGGAATTTCGCGATGCCTCTTGCGATGCCAACACTTCGTTCCAAGAGCTATTGGATATTTCCTTCGACGATGCCTTCAGCGGTTTCGATGTTTGCGCTACCTAAGCAGACTGCGACGCTTGATCGGAGCGGCACGGTCAGTTCTCCATCGAGGACGTTTAGAGCGATGCATTGCATCGAAGTTGTCGTAGCAGGTATAGTTTTGTCTGCAGAGAGCTTGATGAGCTTGGATAGCAGGTCGATTATATCCCTATGCTCATTTAGGAAATCCATGCCTAAAATCACGTCGCCAGAGCACTGCTGCAAGACCACAAAGCTGGTGGGGTACGTACGCCCATTTACGGTTATTCTTGCAGTACATCGTCCCAATGGAGTAATCAGGTTGCCACCTGCGGTGCGATTCAGCGGGCCATCTCAAGCGGTTGTAACTTTCCTGAGCTAGGAGGCTAACGGTCCACTGATGACTCAATAGTCAGCTCCGGTGTCTACTAGGGCACTAACTCTGAGACCGTCGACATCAACTTCATGGTCACTTGTTTGCGTCCTCGCATTGAACGTGGGCCTTGGTGTCCGATCTCGGCTCCGTCGTTTCTTCAGGTTATGGCCGGGGCATACTGTTGTTACTTCGTTGGGCGGCGGTGTCGGCTTGCACTCTGGTCGTGTTGTTGTCGATGTCGTCTTGTGGAGCGGCGGTGAAATGGCTGCGTCGTCGTTAGTGGTCGTCGGCGGCGGAGGATGCTCGCCTTTTCGCCGTTAAGCGACCTCACCTCCAAAGGTTGCTGCCTTTAGTTTCCCCTGCGGGGGCTAGGAGACCGTCCTTGCACGTAACCGCGGCCTGGCGACGCAAATCGGGCATTGTACGGCGATGGGGATCATGACAGACGCCTTGGCGACGAGTGCTCTGCGCTGCGCAGGAAGTCGCTGATTTCCTGTGGTCGCTCCCCAGGACGGAGTCGTGGGGCGTCGACAGCGAAACCACGGAGGCTGATCCGCCTGTGCGGGCAGTGACGGAGGATGTATCCTGCCTCACCACAATGGAAGCAGAGCGGTCGGTTGTTAGATGTCCTCCAGGCGTCGAATTTCCTGGGGCTTGGAGATCGTTGCTAGACTTGGCGGGCGGGGGCCAAGGGGCGGCTTTCGGTGGCAGGATGGTAGCGACGAGGGCTTGGGAGGTCGCGTCGGGGTGCAGGACGACGTAATGCAGCAGCATAGGTTATCACTGCTGATTCATGCACTGGAGCCGTCGGAGTCGTCGCTTGAGGAACGCCCACTGACTGCTGGACTTCTTGACGGACGGCGTCCGCGAGCGACGCCATCTGGGGTTGTGATGATGGCAGCAATCAGCGGAGCTCTTCTCGCACGATCTCCCGACAACGAACATTAACAAAGAGTACAGAACTGATACGCGATCCAGAATCAGAGTTACAAGGCCGTATGCCGGCGACTGTTAAAAAACAACAAATACAGTTTGAAGGTTTCGCGGCAATATATACCCGCAAACGAAATTTGGCTACATCGCTTGCTATTACAACGGTGCAATATATACTTATCTAAAGAAATAAGCTAGGAGCCTTGACTTGAGATCCGCGAGACATCGCTACGCAAAAGCATCTTCACTCGACTCTAGCTATGACACTAGGCGAGTAGAAAAACAAAACCTGTCCTGAAACTTGCATCGCCGGTTCGCCGGTATATAACTTAGTTATTTTCCGTCGGTCGCACTTCTACCCTTTCAGCCCCAGGGGAAATGAAATCAACCTAGTCCTGTACGGGTTCACCCAGCGCATATCAGCACACACAAATTCTCGTAATGCCCATTCTGTGGACCCGACAAGCTCGTAAGACACGCAGTCTAACAATCTCAAATAAGTAAAACCACCAGCGAGTCATCCGCAGCGTCGAACAACGCAAGCTTAGCTGCTTTCACCATGCAACTGCGACCGCACCGATCGCCCGTCGTGATTCAACATGGCGCCGCAGCACGAAAGAGGCGGTATAGGGCCATTCAAAGGATGGCACCACATACCGCCACATACCACAAATGGCAGACGAGGCACGTCTGCCATTTCAGGCTGGCTAGGACAGTGTCCATCATTCTGTGAATGGTTGCGGGAGCGGAACACAAGCCGAAGGAAAGGACCTCAAATTCGTACAGTTCGTCAGAAGTAATAAATGCGGTCTTCTCTCGATCACGTTCATCGATTTTGATCTGCCAGTACCCACTGCGTAGATCGAGCGATGAAAAGTATCGGGCGTGGCGGAGTCGGTCAAACGAGTCATCGATTCGAGGCAATGGGTAGACGTCCTTTTTCGTAATTTTGTTGAGCCTCCTATAATGGACGCGGAATCTGAGTGTTCCATCCTTTTTAGCGACCAGCACAAGTGGACGGCTGGATCAAATCATCGCGGAGCATTTCATCAACCTGCGCCCGAATAGCCTCTCGTTTCTTTGCCGACACTCTGTAGGGGTGTTCGCGGATAGGGTGCGCGATGGGATCAACTATAATTCATTGTTTGGCTACTCACGTCTGCTTCACTTTGGAAGTGACAGCAAAGCAGTCGTGGTAGGTGTCCAGAATTGCTTGAAGGCGGTATTTTGGGTAAGAGACAAAGCAGGAATCACGTCAGTTTGAACAGTATGTCCAGTGCTCTCGGGAGGGTTCCCGTTGGCCAGCGAAAGGGCGCAGTGGGCGGAGGGCGCACTGACTTCGTCCAAATAGGCGATGGCTGTACCTCGTGGTAAATGGCGGTATTCGGCGCTAAAGTTCGTTAAAAGCATCTCAGTTTGTTTATTACTCAAGGCAAAGACCCTCCGAGCGATGCAGACTTGTAGGTCAACAATAAATTCACGTTCGTTTCCGCAAGGCCTTGAAGGGCGGGAGGGTTGTCGCTATCCGGTACTGTACTGTAACAAACAAGCTGGTGCGTGGAGGTAGAGTAACGTGCTCATCGCACACTCGGAAAACTGGCCTGCCTGTGTAACCGTCGCTGTGTTGTGTGTAGTCACCGGAAATTGCGCGGTGAGTAGAAAAAGTCACCATGAAGTCACGGAGATCGATGATTGCGCCATTTTCCTGAAGAAAATCAAGACCGAGAATCAGGTCTTTGGAGCACTCTACTAGCACAACTAAGCAACACAAGTTTTATTTATTTTATTTATTTATTTAGTACATACTGCAGGCCGTGAGGCCCAAGCAGGAGTGGATTACAAACAAGTTATTACGAGTGAGCAATAATACCAAGATGCGAACAGAACAAAGCACAAACAGCGGTAAATGAAAAAGATAATGGCACAGCATAACCAAAGCTAAACATGGTCATAAATCAGGTCAAGAGACTGTAGGCAGGTAGCTGGCAAGTTATTCCAATCACTGATGGTCTGCGGAAAGAAAGAGTGTTGAAATAACCTAGTCTTAGCAAAGTACGGGGTAAGAGAAAGGGGGTGAGAGTGTCGGGTTTGTCTGGTGTTCGATACTAGCAGGTACGGTGAAGAATCTATTCCAAGTTTATGGTTAAACAATAAGTATAAAAATTTCAGTCGAAGGAATTTTCGCCGGGATTGAAGGGTAGGTATTGAATTCGATTGCATCAGTGTAGAGACAGAGATTGTTCGACAGTACTGCGAAAACATGAAACGGTGGCAAACATGAAAGTTACGTGGCAAATCTCGACGCGAGCGGCGCGCACCCAGAGCGGCGTTACCACATGCCCTCTGGCTGTTCTTATCGGGGCTTCGTGCCAAGGGGTGAGTACTTTTCGCAGAATGGTAGCAATTGGCCACGACTCATAACGCAAAAATCAGCGCCGGTCTCTACAAGAGCAGTCGTGTGGTGGTTATCAACGACGATCGGCATCTCGGCGGAAGGTAGCTCACCATCCACAAAGTGCGGCGTGTCAGGTATCGTCGGGCTGACGGGTCGTTCGTCGCGTCGAATTGCGGCGTCGAAGGTAAGCTTCTGTAATTGTCGGGAGGTTGTCGGACTCGTTGGTCGTGCGCTGCATCGATAGGGGACGTCGGGGGAAAGCTTCGGCGATCGTCGGAAAGTGTTGGTACTGTTGGTCGGAGTAGAGGATCGGAGGTCGGTCTGTGTGATCGAATCGGGGAGCGGAGGATGTTAGTCGTAGTGTTCATCGAGCGCGGCCCTACCCCCGCGGGTCGCCGTCCTCAGTTTTCCCGGCGCGGACTTGGGGACTGTCTGAACAAAACACGGCGGCTGGACGAACACTGTCGCGGGGATGGTGACCTGGACTGGCGTCGCGAGAGGGCAAAGGTGGCACGTTGTCGTTGAGGTACTGGTCGATATCCCTTGGTTGTTCGTCATAGCGCGGCCGAGAGGCATCCGGTGAAAATCCGCGCAAGCCCATCCGATGGTACGGGCAGTGGCGCAGTACGTGACCGGCTTCGCCGCAGTGAAAGCATAAAGGCAGATTGTCCGGCGTGCGTTGCGCGTGTGCTTTGCGAACGGGTGGTCGAGCTTAAGACACACCAGTCGAAAGTGGATATTGGGAGCGGGAGGAGCAGGGTTGCAGGGTGCCAATAGTTCAGGCGCAGGGTACGCAACACGTCGCTGTACGTCATGATGTGCGGCGCAGGCGGCTGGGATCATGGTACTGATGGCACTGCTTGGCGGAGCTCTTCGCGGACAATATCCGAGATGCCCCCATCACGTGGAAGTTGCTCGAGAGAGGGCAGCTTTTGTAGCTCTTCGCGCACAATGCTTCGGATAAGTTCATGAAGGGCTTCAGTGTCGTTTCCGGCCATCGGTAAGCGGATGTCTACTGCAGCGATGTTCGCAGAGCGATTAAAATGCACAAATCGCTGATTCAGGGCACGCTCGATGCTTGTCGCTTCTATCGTAAAATCAGCCTCAGTACACCTAGGGTCACATACAAGGCCAACGAGCAGCTGCTCCTTGACGCCGCGCATAAGATGGCGCACCTTCTTTGCCTCCGACATGGACGGATCCGCCCGGTTGAAAAGGGGAGTCATTTCTTCTACAAACATGGCGACGCTTTCATTAGGCCACTGTGCTCGGGACTGTGGAGCAAGTTCGGCCATCTCTTTTCTTGCGTCGTTGCCAAATGCTCCGAGTAGCTGCCGCCGGAAATCTTGCCAAGTGGTAATAGTAGCCCCGTGGTTTTCGAACCATATCTTCGCAGCATCTTCTAATTCAAAAGAGGCATTCCGTAACTCTGCCGGTCTTCGTCCCACGCATTAAACAAAGTGACCTGATCGTAGCAGTTCAACCAGTCCTCAACGTCTTCAAACTTATCGCCATGAAACGGCGTTGGCATACGCGCAGCATGGAAAAGCAGGGAAGCATGGAGCATGGAGCATGGAAGAGCAGCGGCTGGCCACTTACAGGAAGCTGAATGGTCTGACTTGCCGCTGTAGTCATCGTGGTTCGCGTTGGGGAAACAAGAGGACCACACTCGGGAGCTAAGCCTCTCAAGCGGCGGCTCGCCTTTTGCACAGGTGTCGTGTCCACGGTGTGTATATGGGCGTAGGGGGCAGCCAGAGGCTCTTCGTACATGGGATCTACCGGAAGCTCCACCAAAAATGTCACAGAAGCCAGTGGCACTGGCTAAGCAGGTTTACTTACAACTAAGCAAAAGCATCGGCAAAAGAAGGCCCGGTTAGCTAACCGACTGGGGAGCGAACACCTCGAGCGAAGAAGACAAGCGCTTGCCAGTCTCCCGAGCTCGCCACATCGCGGCGCCAGTAAAATAGCATTGCGGCAATATAGTAGTCAACATTCGCGCAAATACCCGATTCCTATTCGCTCCGCTTCGGTGGCGCAGTGGTTAGCGCGCTCGCCTGTTGTGCGCCAGGGATACGGAATTGTATCCCGGCCACTGCGGCAGCTTTTCGATTGAGGCGAAAAGCAACATGCCCATGGCCTATGCGATGTCAGTTTACGTTAAAGAACCCTAGGTGGTCGAAATTTCCGGAACATTCGACTACGGCGTCCCTCATAGCCCTAGTCGCTTTTGGACGTTAACCTGAAAACCCAAAAACCAAACCGATTCCTATTTGACTCGGTTGTGTCACAATTCTTTTCGTATTTGACTCGGCATCTTAGCGGCGTATTCGAATCTGATTCGATCTGGAAAAAGAATACTATTTTCGCACCCCCACCTCAAGCAAGAGGAGAATTGTCAATGTTACCATAGAGAGGGAGTGCTTGTCCAGCCATATGAATTTGTAGTTAAAAGAGACCTTGTGAGCTTTTCAGAAGGCCTCGTCAGTCCCAGCTCTAAAGTTGGTCTTGGGCTTGTGTAGTGATCTGTTTGCTACTTTTCTCTCCCTGCTTTCTTTCGTTCTTTATTTTAATTATAATTTATTTAAATTTTAATTATTATGACCGGCAGCAGCTCATGCAACAACTTGAAGAGGTCGACGAATTGAAGCCGAAGCCTTCCTGACGTTCCAATACACACCTTACAATTAGTGGAGGCGTCTCTATCGTTGTCCCGGTCCTCGTAAAGGTTTTCACCCTAAAACTTCGAAGCCTCAAGTTACCCTCTTCGGCTACCATGCAAGAAGCTCCGATCTAACCATCGGCGTCCATACCTGCGTTGACAATTGGCTGGCATCTTTCGAGTACGTAAGCACTCACAATCGGTGGGATGATTCCATTAAACTGAGCAATATCCTGTTCTATCTCGTTGACGTTGCAAATCTATGGCTTTACAACCACAAAGCCGACATCCAGACGTGATCTATGTTTAAAAAGAGCTTCGCGGACGTCTTCGGCCGCCCAGCGGTACGTAATCTCCGCGCCGAACAACATCTCAATGCACGGGCTCAGCTTGCGGCTGAAATATTTACCAGCTGCATTGAGGAAGTCATTGACCTCTTCAAGCGTGTCAATCCGTCCATGCCCGAGACCGACAGAGCCAAACATATTCTCAAAGTGGTTTCTGATAGCGCGTTCGAAATGCTCTTGACCAGGAATTCTACTTCCGTATCCGACGTTATAAGAGCTTTTAGCTGCGGACGCAACGCGCATCTACGCGGCATCCTGGCGCACCTGCCGAGTGCATTGCTAGCTTAGCAGTTGCTCCATCGTCCGTGGAGCCATCACAATTTATGCAGAGCATTCACGACTTCATCCGCGAAGAAGTTGTACGCCAGCTTTCCCTCCTACATCCCGTTCCATCCACCGTCTTTCCTTCGCACTTCACGCCGTCCATCGCGTCGGCTATCCGACAAGTAATTCAAGAGTACGTGGCCGACGTCTTGCACCTAGTGTTCCGCTTGCTTCTGGCCAAGCACCACTGACTTACGCCGAAGTAACCATTAGGACACGGCGTCCGCTTCCTACGCCGTCCGTCTTACCAGGCCAGCCTTACATTTTATTGTCCACCCCCTTCAATGCCGCCGAAATCACCTCCGATTCCTCGACCCCGAAGACACATTGAGAACCCATGGCCAACCGCCAACAACCGTCCCATCTGCTACTCTTGCGGGCTTCCGGGTCATATTGCCCGTCTTTCTCGTGATCGTCCGCATCATCCTGAGAGTTAGGGTGTTAGTACCAATTCGATCCTGACCCACCTATGTCCAATGTCTCTTCTGGATCGTCTCCACGTCACACTCAATACCCTCCACGATGCTCGCCTTCGCCTCACCGACGTTCCATTTCACCGATGGTCCGGCAACAAGCCACTAGCCAAGTGGAAAACTGAATGCCGCAGTTCCGGAGGCAAGAATTGCGCGTTTGACGAACTCGTTAAGTCCTCCGTCTTGTTCCGCTAATGTGATCGAAGTGTTCGTTGAAGGGTTTTCCGTTCTCGCGCTGGTGAATACAGATGCCACCGTGTCCTTAATAAGTGAATCCCTCCACCGCGAAATTCGCAAGGCCATTTCTGCCTTCTCACTTCGTTTAGCCAGTTCAAAGTTCATCAACCTCATGGCAGCGTGCACGGTCCGAGCTTGTATGCAAGAAGCTACGTATAGCCTCCAGATGTTGGTAATGAGTGAATGCTCGCATCATCATCATCATCATCATCATCATCGGCTGTACTTCCTCTCGACCCACAGTTCTGTTATTGATTGTGCCCGTGATGAAGTTGCGCTTTCCCGCGTGCGCAATATTACCCTGTGCGACTCGACCCACCAGTGCACCCAGTTAAACTTCTCGTCGCTGCAGACACCGACATCCCTCCCTGTTCTTCTGCTCTCGTTCCCCTTAATTCAACCTCCACCCTCCCTAGTCCTGTCCTCTTTACGCCCACAACCGCCTCCATCCACCATCACTTCTGCATCCTTTCGCCTTTTCAAGATATCTGATGGTAGTTCTGCCATTTATGCATCCAACCCGTTTCCGTTCCCGACGACTGTTCGTCGCGGCGAGGGCCTCGACTACATTGAGGAGCTTGACACTGATTTTGTTTGCGTGTTCTCGGAACCTCGTTATTTTCCCCACGTTGCTGCGCTCACGTCTTGTGCGACTACGACCGATAAGCTTCCTGTAAAAGCCCTTCGTCGAGTTATCGCTACCGACCTTCCTCCAGCTCAACGGGAGCAAATAGGGGCCCTGCTTCAGCGCTACAGTGCTTCCTTTGACATGTTCCAGCCTTCCTTGGGACGCGCTTTGGCTGTCTCATGAAATTAACACTCGTACGCACGCTCCCTTGCGTCAGCTACCGTACTGCGCATGACGCACTGAGTTCCGCGTCATCCGCGACGATGCCGACGATATGCTTCCCCTCATAGCCACTCTCACTTCCTTTGGGCCTCCCCCATTGTACTGGTCACGACAAAAGGATGTAACAATCCGCTTCTATGTGGGTAACCGCCGTCTGAAATAAGATAACCACAAGAATCTTTATCCACTACCGCGAATTGACTACGCGCTAGATTGTTTGCAGGGAGCGCAGTTGTTTTCATTGCTATATTTACGCTCCGGCTATTGCCAAGTACTCATAGTTTCCACTGACCGCCCGAAAACAGCCTTCCTCACCCCCGGCAGCTTGCATGAATTTAACGTGATGTCTTTCGGCCTGTGCAATGCCCCAGCCACTTTCGAGAGAATGATGAATATCCTCAGTGGGTTCAAATGGAAAAGCCTTCTTTTCTATTTGATAACAGTCGTTTTCTCGAACGATTTTCGTTCCTACCTCCTGTGCCTTCAGCGCGTACTCAAATGCCTTGCTGAAGCCGGCCTACAACTTAAATTGAAAATATGTTACTTTGCCACTACCAAGCTGACGATACTGGTCATGTCTTCTCTAAGGATGTGTTCTAGTGGACCCTAGCAAACCGTGCCGTCGCAGACTTCCCAAAGCCGACCACCTTAAAAACTTCGCATTTTTATCGGTCTGTGCTCCTATTTCCGCCGTTTCATCTGCAAATTCGCCAGTATCATCACCGCTTTAACGCATCTCCTCGCCTGGAGTGAACCTCTCCTCCTGGTCACCAGCTTGTGATATGTGACCATGTGACCCTCCCATTGTTTTCTTTTTCTAATCTCTTCGCTTCTTTTCTTCGCTCATTCCGTAGCTATGTACCCTCAAGTCAAGGGGGACAGCTATTAACGACCCTCGATGGGACACACAGTATGCAGTGCTAGTTCGTTTTTAACAACGCCTAAGCAGCCGGTAGTAGAACGAGAGACGGCGTGCACGTTTAGCACTGACTGCGAGCCAGGCTAATTAGACTAATGAGACCACGGCGACAAGCTCTCATATAATGAGATTCAAATCGGGCGGCTGGGCATTGTCGAGACACCATCTCTCTGTGCCCATGTCATCGCACACGCCTTCCCAGTCTTGGGTACAGGGTGATTTACATTGTTCTTTTTTGGTAAGACCTTGGTAACTTCAAGAAATCACGTGGCCAAAACAGTCACTCGGCTCGCATAATTAGAGCGGGGGGCTAGTTACGCAAATTAATTTTATGCACAACTATGTCTGTGGGCTCATTTACATCTTTGGCATGAAACTCTCCACTCGCACATCTCTCTATACATTCCACTGTGAAGCACCGTACAGTGCCCTTACTCGTTCGTACCGCTGGGCAAGGCATCTGAATATGACTTGCCTAGCAGCGGAGCGCGAAGAATGCAGTGTCCCGGATAACGTAAGCCCACAAACTGCGTTCATCATTCACGTAAAAGCATTTATACGTGTCAGCGCGCTGCTCGGTAATGACGCGCAGACAAACCTGCATTCGAAACAGTGTCCCCCATTGATATCTGTAGTGTGCTAATGTTAACATCGCAACTACATAGCTAGCCTCGACGAAAAGGTATTCTTCCATACTGCAGTGTACAGAGTGTTCCCTATGAGGCTGTTGGTAGTTCTTAAAAAACTCTGCTGTGGTTTAGCTTGTGGTTACACCTGGAGTTGCGCGAGAGCTATCTGCATGGCTGCGCTTAGGTTCGGCTTGAAAGTAGAGACATGGCTTTTGCACATAGTAATTTACTCTACAATGATTTAAGCTTTATTTATTGCTATCATGTCTCATGCTATCATGCATTTATGCTCATCGCGCTGACGTGCGATGAGGCGAAAGCCTCAATCGCGCGGTGGTCCGAAGACCTCCACTACGGCACCTCTTTCTGTTTTCACTCTCATCTTCGCGATGACGCGATAGCGTAAGCTACCAGCCCACATATAAAGCCCGCCTATAACCGAGCCGTATGAACGTACCTGTGTGGCATAGGAATAATGTAAACGCAAGGGTCTTGGCAGGCTGATTGTAATATTAACCCTCCCATATGAAAGGAGAGACCCGAGTTGGCAGCTCCTGCCAACCATATGTCCAGTTAGTACTCGGACGTGTTAGCTGCCAGCTACCGCCTCCCATGACCTCCCGGCCAGAGCATCTACAGAGCGCCTGCTCCAACTTGGGATCCATAATACAATAAGGGAGCTGATTGAGGCTAACAGAACAAGCCAAATTGCTAGGCGGTTGGTGACCAGCACCGGCAGTCAAGTCCTCCGAGACCTCAATCTAGGGCTTCTCCCTGCGACAGAAAACAGAATAGACATCCCGGAAGTGTGGAAAAATACTTTGACTGTTAATCCGCTCCCCAAAAACATGAATTGGGAAGATAATCAGGGGAGGCGCGAAGCCAGGGCAAAATTCTCTTCCATCAATATGAAGCGCACTTATTTCGCTACCATTCATTTTCGCAACATTTGTCCTTTTTGCCGCAATCTATCCCTGCCGCCACCAGCAGCTGTAGGTATTGCTTTGTAATTCGTCGTCATAAGGTTTCTCTCCTTTGCTGCCAGGCGACGCTGCTCCACCGAAAATGCTGCAAAGGAATAGCGATACGATCATCCTCACTGTGCGCTGAGATTATTTTTGGCGGAACGGTTGCATGCTTTTCGCTCACGCCGCTGACGGTGAAGATGCCGTTTCTTTCATGCAAAGAGCGGCGCTCTAATTTCTCCTTAGCATGATGGCAACCGTGTGAAGAATTTTTTTTTTTTTCGCGCGCCAGACACATTCGTTTGAACTATGTAGTTTCGTATTCCGATTCCTGGAATTAAACATTGGTATGGTCCTCAAGGTCGAGGACGCTTTGAAGCAAACGGCCGGCTTGCCTGCCATCAACTATGACAGTCGGAGTACTATACACGGCATTAGGCATTGCCTATACGCCACACCTGTGTACAGCTCTAAGCCATGTCAACCTCCCTCTTCTGCTACTCGCTTATACAGTCATCAATGATAGGGTTCCCCGTTATCTTATAAATACTACAAAGAAAACTATTTGAACAAATAGCGTTAACGCGCCGTTCTCCAAGCACCCAGGGTCGGCGTTGCCTGTGTCGGCACTGTGAGCGAAAAACCATTGGCATGCCTCTAACAAGCGGTAGTTTGCATGCAAATGACATGACCGGCACTGTTTCGGTGACGTATTTTGAGACGCCATGAGACGATATGGCCGAGAAAGAGTCGGCAAGAGCTTTATCTCCTAGATGGAAATCGTATCATCCTGGAGCCTTAGATCGCCTGGACGAAGGCGGTTTCCCTAGCTATGACAGATAGTCACCCTCATAACGGGGCCAATCATCCCTTTATGTGGAGACATACATGTGCAAGAATTAAGGGAGGTAAAAAATTAGGGGTAACTCAATAAACGGGTAAGAAATTGCAAGCATGCGACCGAGGTTCCGCAGCGGGAGTCTGTATACGGAGGCCATGGCGCTGTCGCGTCACCTTGAGAGAGCTCCCAATGCTGTTAGCCACTATTATTTTATATTTTGCTCATCACAATAGCATGTGAGTCATGTAACAGTCACAAAATCAGAAATTGAAAAAATATATTATTTGAATTATTTCCTATTACGTCAGGGCTTTCTCAACCAATCCCAATTTCTCTGCACAACGTCTGCTACTACGAAGCTGAGTTTTCCTTTGAACGCAAGTCTTGGTTCTATCGCGTTTTAAGCGGCTCTCTGTAGTAGCACTGGTGGCACGATCTACTTAAAGCAACCGTTGCGTGCGGTTCCCGAAACGCAGGCTCCCGATTCGCGTCAAAACGACTAGCGGCGAACGTCGTAGTGCGCAGCGAAGAATGGCATTAGCGGCTTTAGGATCGGTGAATACAGGCCAATATGATAAATAATCAGTGGAAGCTATGATAAGTGTAGGGAACAAATGAGCACCTGCCTGCAAAACGCTAGTCGCGAAATCGGGGCCTCTTTTCTCAGGGGAAGCCACAAAGTGTATTGCTGCATGTGACATGACAAAAAAAGTAAAACGCAATTTTTTGGGTCGCCTGTACCGAGTAAGTATAGGGCGACTGCTATAGCATCGATTACAAATTATGTGGTTATACGGTCTTTGAAATGTGATCGTGGTGCCATCCCTCCTCGATATATATATCCAGGACTACAACGACGCCCGAAGCCCATCAGGAAGTCCCTTTTTCTTGGAATGCTTCCCGGTACTTCGGTACTGTCCAAGATCCCACTGGCAGCCGACCTGGGCCGCTATAAGACGCCAGCGTCCTCCCCCTTCACTCAGGTCTTGCCGCCTCCCATCCTCTAAGGACGACTAGGGGTCGGCCCGTTCGTCCATATGAGTCTGGTTGTAGGCATGGAATAAGATGCGCTATTTATGGGTGTATGTTCGAAGAGTAGGCGCACAGCCACATGTATAAAAATAAATTCTTTAACCTCCTGTAGGCTTCGGTGACAATCCAAGGTACTGGGCAGGAGCAGCTGTGCCATTTATGCTGCGATATCACTATGTATGCGACCAAAACGAGGGGAACATTAGAGGGCCACTTAAACTCCGATTTCAGGGATTTGATATGATAGCGTTAACGCCTGCTATCTGTGGATCCTCTTTCGCTATCACGTACTTTGCCACTTGATGAACCAAGAAATGCTTTGCCACTGCCGCGATTGCTCAGTATATACGGCATTCAATTGCTGCGCCAAATGACGCGAGATCAAGTTCCGTACACAGGGGCCGTTTTCTGATGGAGGTTAAAAGCAAGGCGATTCCCAGTCCGGCAAACAACAAGACGGTCTGTTGTCACAACACAATTCCTGTGTGGTTTTTGACAGTGAACCTGATGTTACAACAGAAATTTCTGTAGTAGCGTCAGACTTTTCTGTAGTTACAACAACTATACAAAAGTATGGCACAAAGACTACACAAACGCAAGCACTACAGAACTACATAAAATTCTGCTGTTTGCGACAGAACTGCAGAATATTTTGTCTTATTTTTTACATAGTTCCGAAATTTTAAGGCTAAAGCCTTTATTGCGTCATCGTTGTCGTCAGCAAAAGTGTCATGCTTTTGCGGCGGCTCGATTGGTCGAGACGGGATGACGTCTTGGAGGTCTCGACCAATCACAGAGCACCACCACAGTAGGCTCGAATGCGTGCCTTATATGACCATATGCCAATCATTGATCAATTACTAATGAATTATAATCACAATAGTGATTGAATATTAGTCTACCAATTAATACCCAAACGTTTACTAATTACTAATCAGTGATCACTATTCATAAATACTTAGTAATAATTATTAATGTTAATTAATTACTAATTACCAAAAAGTTGTAGTTGCGTAATTGTTTAATTATTATTAATTAATGCCACGCACCCTTTAAAACCAACCACACAACAGTAAACGTAGAACAACTGCCGAGATATAAGGAGCGCGATCTCGTCTCTGCCACGCAGAATTCATTGAATAAATGCCCTCGCAGAATGTGAGAGTCGCTCGCTTTACTCGTAACAGCCTTCACAGCTACATGCACAACAGTCGCGTAGCAGAATGCAGCACTCAGGCTTTCGCCTTTCATCAGTTTAGTCATCAAAGTGTCTTCGATTTTTTTTCCTCGCCGGGTCGTGTATTGTGCGATACCAGTGCACGCTAGAGAAACCCTGGTGGTCGATATGTAAACAGCCCTTCACTATGGCGTTCCTCATAGTCTTAGTCGATTTTAGGCGTTAAGCAAAAAAACTATTGAATTCATACTGCTGTTATCTCACACATCTCACACTTAGTCGTGAGCTACTCCACTCTGTTTGAGACCACTCAAAGTAGATACAGCCTTGCTTTCACTAATATGCGAACTAGCCTCCGTGTCCTAAATGAGTGGCGTGTGCGATTTGGCATTCAAAGGCATGCGATCCCCGTTTTACCATCTGAAAAAAGCTATCCGAGTTGTCACCTCCTGCAAACTTGCCCATGTCGCACAAAACTAATAAATACCAGATCTGGTCACGTACCAAGTATTACATGTCAAAGGCATGCCAAGGACGTTTTGTTCACCGAAAACACTGAAAACGGTAACAGTGCTGGGTTTTCTGTAGAACTTAACCTCTAATAAAATTCCTAAGCGATCAGTCGACTGATTCAAGGAGAATTCGCTCGCATGCGACCTCCGATAACGAAGTGTTTTATACTGAAAATCGATACAATTCGCTCAGTGGTATCTTTTCTCAAAAAATCAACCAGGTATCTTCGTCCCACTGTGGCGGCTCAGTACAGGGCGCTTAAATGCTAACCACAGGGGTTCATCCCAGCCGCGGCTGCTAGGAACAGACCCTCATCATTGGGATCAGTAGTCGAATGCCCTAGACCGTGAAAGCTGAGCCACCGCGGCGTGGAAAAGCGAAGTCCCTACAGACCTAAAACAGTAAGATTCGTCCAAATCCTTATTGCCGCAAAAGGAAGACGCAGTGTATTTCTTGCTATCGTTTTCCCTAACCATCCTGGGACAGTATTGAAGATGTGAGTGAAAGAAGGATGTATAAACAGGCAACGCAGTAGAGAAGCCTGGGTTGGTTTGGTACACATGACGCTCGTTATCGGGAACTGACGTCATATAGCCAACAGAAACACTGTTCCTTCGCGTGTCTTTAGTCGCGGAGGCCCCGGGCTTCATCCCACAGGCATGCGTACGGGGGGCGGGGGCTCCTATATCGGTGGAAAAATAAAGTTCTTAACAACAACAACAGGCCTTCTTTTATCTTTTGATGTAGACGAAACAAAATTATTCCTTTTACCGTGTTTTAGGGATCAGTGTTTTGTCTGCAGCCTGGCGTTCTGGCCTCAGTGGCGCGTATACATTGAGCATGCTGCTACTCACTTCCTCGCTGCCTTGGCAGAACAAGTTTATATGTCGTTTTTGTGGTTGTTTTCGCGAAATCATATTTGTCGCTTTTAGGATACTCCTGTTGGCCGTTAAACGTTTTCGCGAATGTGTCCCGATGCCGGCAAGAATGTAATGAAGATGCGTCGAAACGTACAGTTGTCATTTCAAATCTTATTTCGTGCCTTTCCTCCACGCAGTTTAGTCCGGTGATGTCACTTTCCGTTTTTTTTATTTGACTTCATTCTAGCTAAAATGAACACTTCCGTTGCTGGAAACAAATCTAGCTTTAACCAATAGCCAATAGGCGAATTTTTTTACAGGCGTCACTGTACTCAGGGCCCAGCTGGTTTTTCTCTCCCATGTGGCTTTTAACGCTATGGCACAAAAATCTTATAATGGACATTTAGTGAGAGTTTTTATTGTTGCGCGCTCGAGTGGGATTGATAACCACCAATTTTCAGGATGAATATCAGGCGAATCTCGCTTAATGGCGCCGGCCACTTCTCGTTAGCATGCGATACGTCAATCACCCATAAAAGATGGTGGTGAACGACGTTGTCGTGCGCAGTGTTTTGCTCCGAGCAACGGCAGAACGATTGGTCACTTTTTGTGCGTTCGTGCGTGTGCCGAGCATCCCGCAAGGATTGACGGACGAAAGACTTTCCGAGAACGCGAGCAGCGAAGCAACGATTGGGATCGGTAGTTCGCGTCGGAATGGCGACAAGGATTGAAAGAAATATTTGCTCCTGCGAAGCACACTTGCCCTTGTCATCTGAACTAGCCGCGGTCTGCGTCTGGGAGCGGTGGCGCATGCTTGCAATGATTTCTCGCTTCCAGGAACCATTTGAATCGCAGAGGAATTAGGAAGAACTACGCAAAGTTATACGATGAAGTTATGTGATGTTAGGAAAATAGTAAGAGACCGGAAAGCGTGGCGTGACATGGTCCATAGGGTCACGAACAGTCGGACACGACTAAACGACTGAACTGAACTGACGCAAAGCAGCCAAGGACCCCGCGAGGAGGACTCCCGAAAGGAGAGAGGGGTGAGAGGAGGCAATGTGGATGCGGACAGAACGAGGAGGGAGACTGTACTCGAGTATCGAGCAGAGAGGCCGCACTCTGAGGAGATGAAGCAATAGTGTAAATAAATTCACTGTAACCTGGAATCGCCACGTGTAATTGGGCTTCGTCGGGCAGTGCGAGAGGGGCAGAGAAATGGACCTGCCTGACTGGTGCCAAAGGAATTATCGCACAGAAAATTGTAGACAAAACAAGGCGCCCCAGACGCTGAATCAGAAATCAGGGGATCACTTATGAACAGAACAGTAATATGTACCCGATAGACACCACAAGCATCTTTTACATTTGCGAGTAGCATGAAGTAGTATGGTCAAAATAAGGAGGAGGCAGAAACGCTACCGGAGGGTAAAACTAAGTATCCAAGAACTGAACTGCAAGATTGAAAAGTACACAATGAACCGGAACTGCACCAACTGGGGAAAGATTTGTAAGTTCCTCAAGGAAGACTGGAACGGGTTCAGAGCCTGGTCCCTGCTAAGAAAACTCGATGATTCGGAAGGCAGAAAGAACAAACAAAACACATTGCAACGCGTCCCTATTACATTTTCCAGGGATGACATAGAGCTAGCTACTGGACGAAATAAAACAATGCTGCATCGGCGAATCAAACACCACGGCAAAATCACGGGAAATACGAAAGCAATGTAAATAGAACCTTGTACCTCATCACCGGGGAAGATATGCGCGGCACCGTGAATATATGTGCGGTCAAAAGCGACGAGAAAAAGGGAGACAATATCGACAAAGGCATCATCCACTAGCTGTTTCCGGTGCAGATTACGGCGCTCACGCACCTCATAAACGAATAATGAGGGGAGGCACGGTACCGAAACACAGGAGGCAAGCGGAAATCATACTGATCGCAAAGCTTGGCTAGAAGCACAACATTGAGAGCCTGCACGCCATATTGTTCAGATTATGTTTGTTCGTGCTCTAAGACAGGGTACTAGTAATGACACTGCAACGATACCTGGGAGGACGAAAGCCTCGTCTCTTCAATGATGTTCAGCTTCCGACCAAAGGTTTAGACCGAGGACATGATCATCTTCGCTAGGAAGGAAATCTTCGACGAAGCACCCTAGGCAAGACGAAGCAGTTACCATGGCCCTGGATCTTAAGGAAGCCTTGGAAAACTGAAGTCATGACGCCATCCTGTCGAATATCTAGCGTGGGTACCCTACTGAAAACCCAAAAGTTCTACGGGGCAGAAACCTCATAAAATCTCATATAATCGCATATACTCTCATATGGTGCGCATCATTATCATAACATACCCTACATAAGTTAGAATAATGTACAAGAAACTATGAGACTTCAAGCAATTATATGTTACTTGCATGTGATCTCTTATGTGAATTCAGTGAGATTGTGTGAGAAAAGGTGAGGTTATTGCCTCATACAATTTTTTCAGTACGGTAGTGGCAAGAGAAAATTCAACTGCATCAAGGTTTTCTTTACGAGCAAACGGTGACGATCGGTATGCGTAAGTTCAGACCCCGTCCCTTTCGTGCTCATCACAAGGGCGTGCCATATGCGTCTGAAACCTTGTCTCTATTTTCAGCATTGGGTTGATTGGGCTAGCACGCAATTAGTTCTGGATGGGAGGTATCGATTACTCCTTGCACGTCGATGAGAGGCCTGGATCAACAGTGGGTCGCTAGGCTGAAAGAAATACAATCTTCAAGAGGTGACCACGCATAGAAACAAACTACACGACATAGTCTTGCACTGCTCGGCGGAAAATTCCGAGCTCTTGCGAGTAAATCGAACCAGGCATACAGTTGTATTTAACTTTCTATAGAAATGTCAGTGCCTCTAAAGCTACAGACTGCAGGCCATATAAGCTGATTTAGTTGACTATAGAAAAGTGCATGCTCCTGAAGCTATAGGCTAGTAGTCATACAGTTATTTTTATCTGTTTATAGTAATGTCAATGCCTCTAAGGCTACAGACTGCAAGACATATAAGCTGCTTTAGCTCGCTATAGAAAAGTGTATGCTCCTGAAGCTATAGGCTAGTAGTCATGCAGTTATCTTTCGCTGACTATAGAAAAGTGTATGCTCCTGAAGCTATAGACTAGTAGTCATGCAGTTATCTTTAGCTGTCTCTAGTAATGTCAATGCCTCTAAGGCTACAGTCTGCAAGTAATATAAGCTTCTTTAGCTGGCTATAGAAAAGTGTATGCTCCTGAAGCTATAGACTAGTAAGTATACAGTTAGTTATCGTTAGCTTTCTGTGAAAATGTCAATGCCTCTAAAGCTACACACTGCAGGCCATATAAGCTGTTTAGATGGCTATAGAATATTGTATCCACCAAGATCTATAGACCAGTAGTCATACACCCTTATATGGAGGTGCTGAAATGAGGATTTAATTACTTGGTCCGACGTCTAGCGCTACCAGTAGTTCGGGCACAACAGGATAGAATTGCTAGCCGCAGGCCACAGCTTCAGCGCGAGAGATGGGCAGCGGAGACAAGCGATGGCGATGCCACGGCGCTCTCTGTTCTTTCTCTTCCTTACAATTTCCCCGCGTGAAGAGGTCGCCATCCTGGCGATTCATGGGGAAGAGACGAGAAGACGGTTGTAATACGGCTTGAGGCGGCTAACATGGACAACCCCGTGGCCGGGACGACGGTGGTCGGAAGAAGGGATGACTGGCTCGATGACGTACTTAGAGATGTGCGTTCCGAGATGCGATAAGGTGAATAGTACTTGGCTTCAAATTTCCTGGTGGCAAGAACTAGCCAAACGAAGCTGCGGCAAGGAACGTCGGAGCAGGCGTGTCGCTATCATGCTGATCTTTGCAATACCATTGAGTGTTGGAGATAAACATGCGAGCTATCTGAAGGCATTCCTCGGCCTTCTGTAAAATATCTGACAAAGCACTATACTCAGAGGCATACATGGCAAAATTACTTTCGAAAAGGAATTAAATTACATTACTAATTACTTTGCTGAAAATCACAGAAAAGTAATTAAATTACATTACTCATTACTGCTCCTAAAAGGTAATGAAATTACATTACAATTACTTCTACTGAGTAATTAAATTACTTTAAAAATTGCTTTCTAGTTTCAATGCATGCAAAAACTATGCAATACTAATAAACAAATCAAAAACTTGTTCTCCAGACGCGAAGCAAACACATTCTTTCGTCTTCCCGCCAAATTCTGTCCCACTCTCCTACAGCACGTGTCATTACAAAAACAAAAAACGTGGTCGAACGGTTGTGAAATGACCGGCGAACCCAGCGCCTTGCTGGCCCGGAACTGCCTCCGCCATTTGAAGGGCCCGAAGAAGCTTGGTTATTTATTGCTTCCGCAGTCCCAAGAATCGACGTCGGCACATTTGTGCTCACTGCTCCTCAGTAATGCTCAAGCCACGGTGCCTCATGTCATGGACCTTTCCGCCTATCTCCCTCAACCCCGATCCTCCCTCGCCCTCTGGTGTTGAGTGCAAGCATGCTGCAGGCGCCACTGTGCCCTAGCCGACGCAACAGGGACGGGAGTGCCGCTGCGCCGCTGAGCTCAAAACTAGTTGGGAAACTAGTTTTGAGCTCCAGCCTTCTTGCACCATCTCTCCCTTCGAGATTCCCTTGACGCCTTGTATCCTGCTGCTTGGAGAATGGTTGCCCATGCTACACACGAGGTCTCAGACGCACTGTTCTGCTCAATTCTGTCCCCCTTTGCCGATACGTTACGCTGGCTTCGCTTGCCGCACGTCGTTCCTGTTTTCGCGGCACTCTATAGTTCGTTGTCTATTGAAGGAGTAGTGGCGCACATTAGCAAAAGTAATTTCGACAGGAATTAATTACTTTTGCTGTGAAATTACTGTCAAATAGTAATTCATTACATTACTAAATTACCGACCTGAAAAAAAAATTCATTACATTATGAATTACCGAGAAAAGTAATTAAATTACAGTAATTTCATTACTGTAATTCAATTACTGCCATGTCTGCTCAGAGGCATCTGGATGGTAAGGCAAAATCGTATCAAGGGTACAAGATGGTTCACGGCCGCATAATAGAAAGAAGGGTGAAAAACCAGTTGCTGCTTGGGTGGCAGTGTTGTATGCAAACGTTACAAACGGCAGTACCTGGTCCCAGTTGGAGCTCCCAGAGGCAGATTTAACATACACTGCGAGCATGTCCCCAAGAGTACGGTTGAAGCGCTCCGTGAGACTGTTCGTTTGCGGGCGGTACGTGGTTGTAGCACGATATATCAATTTTCAAGAAGACAGGACCTCTTGGACTACTCCGAAGTAGAAGCTCTGTCGAATTATTTCAGAAGATGGATGATTATATTGCGAATATTGCCAATAAGCGTTGCAGAATTGTTGTTTGGTGACTTCAACCTGCCAGGTGAAGACTGGAAATTTCGAATCCCAGGAACTGTAAAAATATTGCATGCCGATTACATGTCAGAAACAATGACTAAGCATGCTCTAATCTAGGTAGTTAATCAAGCAACTCGAGTGCAAGGGCAGAGCAGCGGAATACTGGACTTACTTTTTCTACCAGACGGTATTTTCTAGTACGACGTAACTATAGAGGACAGAATTTCTGATCACAAAGCTGCTCTGACGAACATTCGGTTGGGTAACAACATTACAAGCAACAAAACGGTAACTGTTCATAACTTTAATGAGGCTGACGATACCGCAATACTTGACAAATTAGTTTGCACTCGACCGATTCCCCAATACTAGCGATGTAGGTACTTTATGGACATATTTTAAAACTGCTGATGACTGTGTGTTTCAATTTGCACCCACTAAAATCCGACGATTAGAAAGGCCCAGTCCATAGATAACGCTTACCATAAATCCCTTAAAACGAAAACGACGCCGAGCACGGCAAAAAGATTTCAAAAAACCCGGTTATTATTGCTACGCTTAGTACGCAGGTTCTAGCAGAGCTACATAAAGCTAGAATATTGTATTTTTCTACCACATTACAAGCATATTTGCAAAGTTCTCCTCATAAGTTCTGGCATTACCTATCCGGCTCTAAATCTTATTTGAATGGTGTCGAGGTGAATGGAAATATCTGCATTACTCCATTCATAATTGCTAACGCGCTTAACAGTTTCTTCAGCTCTGTCTTTGTCCCAAGGCCTGATGACAGTACAACGGTAACAATGTATAATGCCAGCACTGATTGTAATAAGGATCTAAACATTGTTATCTAGAAAGAAGGAGTGTTGTCTTTGTTACTAAAGATGGACCTGAAAACGTCGTCAGGTCCCGATATGATACCTCAGTTCCTCAGGCGTTATTGCGAATGGGTCTCAGAGTTCTTGGTGAAGAGTTTTACTGTATCTCTGCGTGAATGTTCTGTTCCAAGTGATTGGCTGCTAGCGAAGGTTACTCCAGCTTATAAATTGGGTAAGAAAGTTAACATAGAAAATTATCGTCCTATATCTATTATATCTACTTCATACAAACTACTTGAACATGTTATAGCTAAATATTTAATGGAATTTTTCGAAAATAACAATCTGTTTTACCCAAGGCAACATGTTTTTCGATGTCGCTTATCGACAGTAACTCAACTTTTTGAAACTGTTCATTCCTTCGCCGCAGCAATCAACTCAAAGAAACAGATAGATGTTATCGCATTAGACCTACGTAAAGCATTTGACAAAGGGCTAGGATTTCCCCATTCGGGTTTCGACTCGAAACACGAAAACGTATAGGAAACCCTGGATGAACGAAACGCTTTATAAAGACATCCAATGCAAAAATAAGATTGTACCATAATTTTTTGCAAACGCGCGATGTTCTCCTCGTCAAAGAATTTAAGAAGTTTAGAAATAGCCTGAATGCTAAGATGAGGCATGCGAAAAGTGAG
>JAJIZL010000105.1:1103938-1128889 GCA_023969395.1 Amblyomma maculatum
TAAACTGAAGGTTGTACAGGCCTATGCACCTACATGTAGTTATGATGACCAGGCAGTTGAAAGCTTCTATGAAGATGTAGAATCGGCAATGCGAAAAGTAAAGACGCAGTATACTGTACTAATGGGCGACTTCAATGCCAAGGTAGGGAAAAAACAGGCAGGAGGCAAGGCAGTAGGTGACTATGGCATTGGTTCTAGGAATAGCAGGGGGGAGTTACTAGTTGAGTTTGCAGAGCGCAATAACTTACGAATCATTAATACCTTCTTCAGCAAACGGAAGAACCGAAAATGGACATGGAAAAGTCCTAACGGAGAGACTAAAAATGAAATCGACTTCATAATGTGTTCAACCCCCGCCATTGTGCAGGATGTAGAGGTAATAGGGAAAGTTCGATGTAGTGACCACAGGATGGTGAGGTCTCGAATTATCCTAAATCTGATGAAGGAACGCAATAGATTAGTAAGAAAGAAACCCATCAACGAATTAGCGGTGAGGGGGAGGGCAGAAGAGTTCAGGATCTCTCTACAGAATAGGTATTCAGCTCTAACTGAGGATGGCGACATTACCCTAGAGGCAAGGAACAATAATTTCAGAGATATCGTTACTGAGTGCGCGGTAGAAGTAGGCGGTAGGAGAGTTAGAGAGGATACCGGTAAGCTGTCTAAGGAGACGAAAGATTTGATTAAGAAACGGCAGAGTATGAAAGCTTCCAATCCAACAGACCAGATCGAATTGGCCGAGATATCAAAGCTAATCAATAAGCGCAAGGTGGCCGATATAAGGAAGTATAATATGGAGAAAATTGAGCATGCTGTAAAGAACGGGGGAAGCCTTAAAGCGGTAAAGAAGAAATTGGGCATAGGCAAAAACCAGATGTATGCGATAAGGGACAAGGCGGGCAACGTCATCACTAATATGGACAAGATAGTCAAAGTAGCCGAGGAGTTCTATACAGATCTCTACAGTAGCCAAAGTAGTCAGGACCGTAATGAGATTGGCGGTAGGGAAAAACAGTCAGACGTTCCACCAGTGACGAAGGACGAGGTCAAGAAAGCACTAGAAACTATGAAAAGGGGGAAATCAGCTGGAGAGGATCAGATAACTACAGATTTGCTGAAGGACGGGGGGGATATCGTGCTAGAAAAACTGGCCCCCCTGTATACGCAGTGCCTGGTGTCATCGACGGTACCGGAAGCATGGAAGAATGCAAACATTATCCTCATTCACAAGAAATGGGACTCTAAGGACCTTAAAAATTACAGACCAATCAGCTTACTGTCTGTTACGTATAAGGTATTTACTAAGGTAATCGCTAATAGAATCAGGACAACCTTAGACTGCAATCAAGCAAAGGATCAAGCAGGGTTTCGGAAACGGTACTCTACTATCGATCATATCCATACCATCAATCAGGTGATAGAAAAATGCGCGGAATATAACCAGCCCTTATACATAGCATTCATTGATTACGAAAAAGCATTTGACTCAGTTGAAACCTCGGCGGTGATGCTCGCATTGCGAAATCAGGGGGTAGACGAGCCGTACGTGAAAGTGCTGGAAGATATATATAGTGGCTGCACAGCAACCATAGTTCTGCATAAAGAAAGTAACAAAATTCCCATAAAGAAAGGTGTTAGGCAAGGAGACACAATCTCCCCAGTACTATTCACAGCTTGTTTAGAGGAAGTATTCAGAGACTTGGAATGGGAGCAGTTAGGGATAAGGCTAGATGGAGAATACCTCAGTAATCTGCGATTTGCTGATGACATTGCCTTGCTAAGCAACTCGGGAGATGAACTGCAAATAATGATTGATGACCTAGACAGGAAAAGTAGAAAGGTAGGCTTGAAAATCAATATGCAGAAGACTAAGGTAATGTTCAACAGCCTCGGGAAGGAACAGGAGTTTACATTAGGTAGCGAAATACTGGAAGTAGTAGGCGAATATATCTACTTAGGACAGGTAGTAACCGCAGATCCGGACCATGAAAAGGAAATAACAAGAAGAATAAGATTGGGATGGAGCGCATTTGGCAAGCACTCGCAGATTATGACTAGCAGCTTACCGGTATCGCTCAAGAGGAAAGTGTACAACAGTTGCATCTTGCCTGTACTCACCTATGGGGCTGAAACGTGGAGGCTAACCAAGAGAGTTCTACTTAAGTTGAGGACAACCCAGAGGGCTATGGAACGAAAAATGGTAGGGGTAACATTAAGAGATAGAAAGCGTGCAGAGTGGGTCAGAGAAATAACTCAAGTTAACGACATTCTAGTGGAAATTAAGAAGAAGAAATGGACATGGGCAGGACATGTAGTGCGAAGAGAGGATAACCGTTGGTCGCTGAGGGTAACAAACCGGATTCCAAGGGAAGGAAAGCGTTGCAGGGGGCGGCAGAAAGTTAGGTGGGCGGATGAGATTAAGAAGTTCGCAGGGGTCAAGTGGATGCAGCTAGCACAGAACCGGGTTAAGTGGAGAGATATGGGAGAGGCCTTCGCCCTGCAGTGGGTATAATCAGGCTGATGATGATGATGATGATGACTGGAAAACTATAAAGGAAGAAGAATGCGATGTCCCCCACCACACAATTCTCTCACCAGAGAGGAAGCTGTCATATGGAGACAATTACAGACGCGTTCATGCCCAAACCTACACATACTAAACAAAATGCACCCTACCATATACGCGGACAGATGTCCGTGGGGTGACGAAAACCCAACACTATGTCACATCACGTGGGCCTGTCAAAACATAGATGTGGTACCCAAAATTCGGAACCCGAGTGCGGAGCAATGGGAGACTCTGCTGTCCAGCGACCGCTGCGAAGACCAGCAAGGTCTGGTACAGCGAGCCCAACGGGCGGCAGTAGACTGAGGGCAACCGACCATTGTGCAGAAGTGGACGAGGTCGACAGAGAACACTCTTGCGGATTCAACAAGCAGACATCTCTGAAGACGTCACAAAACCCGCCAAGTAATATAGGGCTAAATAAAGTTTTTCCTTCTTCCAACTATCGACCAATCTCTGTTCTTCCGGTAATATCTAAAGTGTTTAAAAGCACAAATAACAGTAGGCTAGAAGCATTTTTTTTTTCTAAACACAACGTTATACACCCATCTCAATATGGATTTATAAAAGGTAAATGTGCAGAACAAGCATTATTAACCGTAAAAGATAGGATCCTTGAAAACATTGAGCACCGTAGATACACTCTTGGGCTGTTATACTTTCGCAAAGCGTTTGATTGCGTTCAGCATGATATTCGCTTGCGAAAGCTGTCTGACTATGGTGTAAGAGGCATAGCTTCTAGTTTGCTGAGGAATTATTTACGTATCGCAGTACGTGGTAGTGAATGGTATCTGTTGTGACAAACAAGTTATTAAACAGGATGTCCCTCAAGGATCTATATTAGGACCACTTATGTTCATAATCTACATTATTGACATCTCTCGGATACTTGAATCACCTGACATAGTCATTTATGCAGACGACACTAATGCATTCTTTACAGCCCGTTCCTTGCCTGCTCTAGAAGAAATGGTAAATTCTTACCTTGAAAATCTGCATATCTGGCTACAGGCCAATAGACTTAGCCTAAATCTTTCTAAAACGAATTATATTATATTCCGACAAATAAATACTGTCGATCACTATCTCTTATATGTAAGATATGAACAAACACAACTTAAGCAAGTCATTAACCATAAATTCCTTGGTGTTTGGCTTAATGAAAATCTTTCATGGAACAATCATGCTTCCAAACTGGTTGATGACACCAGCAAAGTTGCCGGTTGCCTGTACAAGATCGTAAGTTTAGTACCGGTTTGTGTCAAGCGTTCAGTATAGGGACCGGACAGCTGTACGGGTGGCGCCGCCTCTCGGCGCATCGCTCAAACGCCGGAATGCACCGGCCCCGGCTGGCGCATTGCCAGCGCATTGGAGCATACTGTTTGTCGTTGGTTTCTGTGGAAATTGGAAATCCTAAGGTTTAGATGACGTTGTGCGTGAATATACTATCCCCAAGAGAACAGAAGGTTGGGCTAGTTGTGTGAATATGTCCAGTGAAATGAAGTCTGGCCAAACAAGGCTGGCGAAACGTGGTGCGTTGTTGGCTGCACTGGCAGCTACGCAAACTCGTCGGACGTTTTTAAGTTGATTCATTTCCCCGGGTTTCCACAGAAGCATGAGTGGTGGGTGACCTAAGCATGGTTTTTTTGAAAGGCAAAGGCACGAATCTACGTATTTGGTTACTGTGTGGTCAGGGAAAGTGCCGAATTTTTAAAATTCCGCTTGCTACCGGATGCTCTGTGCCTTCTGTTCCCCAGGAGTGACGACACGAGAGTCTCGGAGTCTAAGCCGCACTCCTTCATCTGTAGTCACTTTATTGACAATTGGAAATCGAAGTAACCCAACAACGTAAGTTACAACGCTAGCATTTCCCCTGCCTGTGTACAAGAAAACCCCAGCACGGAAAAAGAAAAGGCAGCTCCACCGTCGTCGTTCGGGCTGCGTTACGATCTTCAGTGATAGGCAGAGACAATGTTTGTGCAGATACTTTCGCTGACATAGTCAAAGATAATTTACTTTTTTCTCCTAACAGAAAGCAGATAGAAGACATGAACAATTCCTATTACCATGATCTTGTCATTTTTCCACTTTTCGTTTGTCAACCAATGAAAATGCGCTGAGAGCTCTGCGTTGATACTCTTAGCATTTGTTGACATTTGTTTGTGGCATGTCCATTTTGCCTAATAAAATAACTCATTTCACAGCTCAATCAATACCGCATGGTCACAAAATCTGCTATCGGCTTCATATAAAAGTCGAACAAGAAAAAAAACTAGAATTTAAGGTGTGGAAACGAGCATAAACGTAGCATTTTTTTTTTTTTAATTTCGAAGGCCGTGTAGCAGTTTTTCATTTTTTCGCATTCACGTTGCACCTGACACGGCTTTACGTATTTTCGCAGCAGCGTCCATTTCCTGGCCCACCTAAATACATGTGCTTCTCATCGGCGTTTTAGTGAACGTGAGATTTCCTGATTGTGGCGTAATATGACAAGACCGTTTTACCTCTCTCAGAAATTGCTTCTATGGCCAATTTAAACAGATTTAGCAGCAGTCCGGCAAGCTGCAGTGACAAAGTTGTAAAAGGAATGGCTTTCAGTTATCCGGATTCCTTTACGTGCAAATAGAAAACTACATACATGGTCGTGTCCTCTCACACTCATCAGGTATCGAGGTCAGCTAGGTATTGGCCCCACAAGTTCGTGGTACGCTGAGAAAGTAGACCACCTTAGCGAACGAGCCATCAGAGGGATTCATTTAACAATAGAACGCTCTCTTAGTTGTCGGTGGCTTATCTTACAATACAGCACACTGTGTTTTATTTTTCAATTGCATTTAACAGTTTGACAGTATTGAACTATTGCCTTCAGATGTTCAAGGCAGGTGCGGTCAATCGCATTGAACTTCCTGCGCTGAGAGAACGCTAGCAGGAAATTCATTTTTTTTTTCTTTTCAGAACCTTCGCAGCATGTCGGGAGAAAGGCATGTATAGCATAATATTTTCTAAGTCAATTATATGTAGCAGCTCCGATGTGTTCAACAAGAGCATTGTCGTATATGTAAAAATGATGCTGGAGGTGGTATTACTCATTTGGCTTATATTATGATTAAGTTTGATAGTCTCAAGGCCGGTTTCAGTGAGCTATTGTAGCGTAATTGTGCAGAAAGTCAAGTATATGTGTGTTTGCTATTCCAACCATAAATAGGATCCTAATTTTGTCTTGCTTGTTTATTTTTCTCCGTTTACAGCTCTCGTTGCAAGGTTGAAACTGGAATGTCATTTGCTATTATTCTACTCTGAATCGTTTGAGCCTAGCTATTACCAAAAAAGACAGGTGCAGCATCTTTTTCATTTTACATGAACGCTGACCATTACAACTACCACTACCACGGCGCCACGGCTACACGGCTCGGCGGTATTTGATCTTCAGGCAGGTTTTGACTAGACCTAATATAAGATGGACGCGCAGTGCAGGCGCAATTCCCGTCTTCGAAGTCGCCTTAACAAGCGCCTAACGAAGGTGTTCCTAGCGCATGGTGAAATCACGCGCGCGGAATTTTCGAGTATCAGAAATACCATGCGCCAGGCGGTTTCAAAAAAGAAAAAAACACGTACGCCCTGCCGAGAACGGCTCTTTTCTTTTTCAAGATTTCCCGATCAAAAAATACTTCTTGCGATTACTCAACGCAACTCAAAGCTCTCATAGCCACACCGCAAAACGACGGGTAAGAAGAGGCTCAAAAATGCTCGCAGAACGGAAACGACTGCGCCGCTCAGCTGCCTCGGCATTCCGCTGTTTCGGCACTCCGCCGCGGGCGGCGCTGTTCCACCGGGGCGGCGGTGCAGGCGCAATCACTGTTCCTGAAGCTCTGGGGTTTAGAGATAACAGTGGCCGGATGAATAAACCGGCGGTGGAAACTAGCAAAGAACGACTGGAAGATTGGTGGCTTAAAAGCAGAGAAGTGACATAATGTTAGTAATGTAGGAACAAAATTTAATAAATAGAATGATGGTTTAGTTAACCATTCTAAATCAATAATTAAGATATAGGGAGAAAATTGAGCATGATAGCTACTGCTACCACCCCGTTTCAAAGGGGACGCTCCTATATTCCATCCATCCATCCATCGACGGTGGCGCCATACAACGGGCGCCCGGTCCCTATACCGTGCGTTATTCTATTCGTGGCTCACATATTGCATCCTCATTTGGGGTACGACAACCTACAGAAACCTTGAGAGATTAATGGTCGTTCAAAAGAGGGCTCTAAGAGCGATTGAAGGGTATTATGGTAGACCACAACATTTGCCTACTGCACCGTTATTCATCAAGCACGATATGCTAAAAGCCAATCAGATTTATTATTTACACTTGTTAAAACACATCCATCGGCACAGGCTACATGCATCAATACCAGATCATAGCCTAGCGAGATATGAACTTCGAACGCGCAAGAAACTTACCCCTAAAGTTCGAGCAAACTACGGCAAACACTAATTACCTACCAAGTTCTCACTGTTCTGAACAGGCCCAATCTTAATGTTGACTTCTCTGTTAGAAGCAACACATTCAAACGTAACATTAAAGCATACCTAATTGCAAACAATATTGAATTTTCTCCAATCTAACATTTCCAGATTTCTGTATGTTGATCTTAACACTTTGGTTGAATTTTCTTAGTTGGATCAAATGAATCAATCGCCTATGTTAGCAGCTTATGACTGGATGGCAAATTATGATTCCATTGTATATGTCTGTAATACGGTTTATTTTGTTTTTGTTGTGTACTTCTTTTGCTTCTATGGTTTCACGTATGTAACAATCTTTTGCGGCATATGCGTTTATTATTTGTGTTAGGTTGTATATGCCTTGATTGATAATGTATTATTTCACTGGTCTGTCAAACTTTGCTTGGGTGCCGAGGCCTCGTCAGGTTTTTCAACCTTTTGCCTCGGCTGCCCCTTTCTGTAGAAAGAAAAGAAATAAAAAAAAGTGATAAACTGCTTAAAAAATGAATGCATATGGCATTGATTTGCAGATTATTAACTGGGTTCACGCTTACCTTTCCGGCAGGAAACAATTTGTCGAAATAGCCAGCGAACATTAATCCACCTCTCATTTATCATCCGGTGTGCCACAAGGTTCTGTCTTAGGTCCGGTGTTATTTCTAATATCCATTAACGACATTGCTGAAGATATTGACTGCAATGTGGAAGTACGGCTGTTAGCAGACGATTGTCTCTTGTTTTGCCGCGTAAGAACTAATGATGATCAAGTGTTGCTGAATCAGTGCTTTAAAAAAGTTTGATTGGTGTATGAAATTGGATATGCAAATCAACCCAATGAAATCTATTGCCATGACCATAACCAGCAAGAAATCTTCCATACTTTTTACCTATAGTATTAACAACATTCCAACCCAAAGTTCTAACAAATTAACATACTTAGGCGTCACAATTACTGAACCTTTAAATTGGAGCGTACGCATTGATCAGGTATGTGGTTCAACTCAATGAAAGCTTGGCTTCTTAAAACTTAAACTGCAACGCTCAACACCTGATGTTAAACTTCAAGCATTTGAAAGTATGGCCCGACCTAAGTTAGAGTACGCAAGTATTATATGGGACCCACATTGCCAGCACCAAATCAATAAACTTTAGAGGATGCAATGATTGGCCTTAAGATTTATATTTGCCGCTTACTGCAAAACACAGTCAGTCACTGCTCTACGCATCTAAGCTCAACTACCTGAACTAGCCACACGTAGAAAAATAGCGCGCCTAAAGTTTCTTTACATGCTCCGTGAAAATAGGTTTAATTTAGACTCTACTCTGTATATCCAACCCCCAGGAAGATTATCAGCCCGTACTAATCACTCATTCGCCGTTATGCCGTACACACCAAAAATGGACATGTTCAAATACTCTTTCCTTCCGAAAACCGTTCTTGAATTTAATAACCTGAACCCCCATACTTTTCATAACACCAGCTAAACTGAGGCTTTCGAGAAAAAACTAGAATTGTATTCCTTGTATTAATGTGCGTGCCTTTCTTCTGTATTTCTACTTTATTTTGCCACCCTGTAACAGCCCGTAAGGGCTTACAGTATTGTAATAAATAAAACACGACCTCTATCACTCAGTAGTTCGCGAGTGGGCTTCCTTTCGGGCTATCGCCACGGGAAGTGTGGCGGTCTCCGTGTAACGGGTCCTGTGGTCGACGGCGACGATTACCCATCAATTACCAGCGGCTCTCTACGATAGCGGACCATAAAAGTCGATTCCCACGCGATCCAACTGGTGAGCTGGACACGGTAAAGGCTGGAGAGGGCCAGCGGGGTGGTGAGAAGTCTTCCGTTGTTGACAGGTGGTACAAGAGCGAATGTAGCGATGTACGAAACTGTGCATCCCCCCCCCTCCCCCCCGTAATACCTCTGACGAATTCTATCCTAGGTTTTTCAGGACGCCGGCATGAGCGCTTTGCAGGTCAGTATGATGGCGGGCACAAACATTGGAGCGGAGGTGGCGCAGAATGACAAGAAGCCATTTTCTGCCGTCTGAGTTGTAGTTCCTTCGGTAAAGGAGGCCATCCCGAATGGCGAGATGGGAGGCTTTTCTTCGGAGTGCCCGAGGATGCTTAGCCGCGGAGTGGTGCCAAGGATATTTAGCAGGTTAGAAACCCGCGGATCTTGTCGTTGATCCGAAGGCATATCCTAAAAGGTGAGGGCTGTCAAGGAGGCTTGAGGAGGGGACGAAGCGCCAGGTGAGCACACTGGTGACTGAGAAAAAGCGTCGGCGTCTGAGCGCTCGCGGCCAGGGTGGTACACCACATGGATGTCGTATTTCTGAAGCCTGATAGCCTAGTGGCCGAGACGGCCAGACGAATACTTGAGAGACGCGAGCCCGCTGTTGCGCCACGGTCTCGCCTGGTTCTTCACCGCTGCCACCAGTTGTTAGATGTGGCTCGAGGCCCCATCGGTAGCTTTGGCCTTGCGGCTCGGTAACTCGGCGGAAGGCATCAGCAGTTCCGGAAAAGAAGAGGGATCGACTTATAAAAACAACGTTTAATTCAAAGGTCAGCATCACGTAAGAACGGGCAGAGAAGCAGGCCCGGAGAGAAAACTGACACGCTCACAAAGCAGGTGTCTGGCGTCGTCTCTGCGTAGTCCCTTTGAAGTCTCTCTCGCAGCAGTAGCAGCTGCTACTTTTTATGCACTCGGCAGTTCAGATGAAAAGGGAGAAAAATTCATGTCAGAGCAAGCTCTGTTGACTCAGTCATGGTGGCGCGACAGAACCTCCTCCACCTCCTGTTAACGGGCGCGGGCGACGCTCTCTCGCCGGGCTTGGCCAGCGTTTGCACACACCCGCACGCACACACGCACGCACATTACGGCACGTAGAGATTCAACACGTCAGAGCATGTCCGCGGGAGGAAGCCTTGGGTGGCCGATAGAACCTCCGGATGGCACGCCGACAATCCAGGTCTCCATCCCCACGTCGGCCATCTCCTTCAACAACTGGTGACTTCCCACGAGCAACGCCTGGTCGCTCGCCAAGCCCCCGCCGGGAAAACTGAGTAGGGTGACATCCGGGGAGGGGGCCGTTACATGTCACCACAAAGAAGTCCCCCCAATGAGAACAGATATGAATTTTGGAGCAGAAACGACAGCATTTGCTTCACGAGACCGGCTATCGCTGGACATCCCTGTGTGCATCGATGGTCATAATGTCAGCGCTTTAGTGGATACCGGAGCAGACTTTTCGATTTTGAGTGAAAACTGGCAGCGAATCTTAGGAAGGTTATGACACCGTGGTGTAGCACGCAGATACGCACGGCTGGGGGGGCATGTAATTACTCCTATTGGACAGTGCACGGCTAGAATCCAGATTCGTACGTCAACGTTTGTTGTCAGCTGCGTCATGCTCCGGGAATGTTCTCGTGATTTGATTCTCGGTGTGGATTTCCTGCGAGAATATGGCGCCATAATCGACCTCCGACAGCGAACGGTCTCGTTCTCAACGGAGAAAGCGGCTGCCAGCCCCACCGACGGCCAACGTATGTGCGCCCTACGAGTTTAGGCCGAGTGTATTTCAGTGCCTCCCCGCTCCAGCGTGTTTGTGAGTGTTGTGTGTGACGGGCTGCGTGACGAGCCGATGATTGCTGAAGACAACCGTTCGCTTTTATTTTCACATGGCATCTGTGCAGCTCGAAGCTTAATGGTCACTCTGAGCTTCTCGTCACGAACTTCACGAATGAATCTCACCACCTCTATCGCTCTACTGCCATCGCTTTCACCGAACTGTTAAACGAAGTTTCCGAATGCTTTGCGTCTGACATTATTGATATATACTCTTGTTGTTCTAGACCACATCGATGTTAGCAGTGACCTTTCTGCCTGTCAACAACGCGACCTGCTTGCCTTACTGCTGGAGTACGCCCCGTGCTTTGCCTCATCATCGAAAGTCCGGTAAACTTCTACCACCAAGCATTGCATCTTAACGTCTGACGATGCCCGACCTATTCGACAGCAGCCGTACAGTATTTCGGCCAAAGAAAGTGAGACCATTCGGACACAAGTCCAGGAAATGCTTAATGATGATGTTATTCAGCCGTCTAAAAGTCCGTGGTCGTCACCAGTCGTGTTGGTTAAGAAAAGGGATATGGCACGCTGCGTTTTTGCGTTGATTACAGGAAACTGAATGACATCACAAAAAAAAAGATGTATATCCAATGCCCCGTATCGAGGATTCGCTCGATCGACTTCGCAACGCCAAGTTCTTTCCCTCCATCGATTTAAAAAGGGGTTATTGGCAGATACAAGTTGATGAGCGCGATCGGAAAAAGACTACCTTTGTGACACCCGATGGCTTGTATGAATTTAAAGTATTGCATTTCAGTCTGTGTTCAGCGCCAGCGACGTTCCACAGAATGATGGACACCGTACTTGCTGGTCCTAAAAGGCAAACCTGTTTGGTTTATATTTGGACGACGTCATCGTGTTTTCAGAAACGTTTAACCAACATCTTAAGCGGCTGCGAACGGTATCAGACGCTCTTCGCTCGGCCGATTTGACACTCAAAACGGAAAAATGTCATTTGGATATCAGCAGCTGAAATTTCTTGGTCATGTGGTTAGCGCTGACTGTGTCCGGCCTGATCCTGACAAAACAGCCGTTGTAGCCAACTTCCCCATTCCTACCACGAAGAAAACAGTCCGACGTTTTTTGAGCCTGTGCGCGTACTATCGCCGTTTCATTGCCGATTTTGCAAAGATTGCAGAACCTTTGACGCGCCTGACACGTGGTGACGTCCCGTATGCCTGGTCTTCCGAGAAGCAGGAGGCATTCACCGAGCTGCGCCAACGGCTGCACAACCCTCCCGTTCATTCTGTTTTCTGTTTTCTTTTTGCGCAAAAAACACGACACAAAAGAAACGAGGTAGACAGGACAGGAGGTAGACAGGACAAGACCCTTTCGTTCTTGCACACTTCGATGAGGACGCCGCCACCGATATTCACACCGACGCCAGCAACGTCGGTCTGGGTGCTGTTCTGGTCCAGCACCAGCGAGGCGAGGAAAAAATGATCGCTTTTACCAGCCGCACCCTTTCTCGGGTAGAATAAAACTATTCAACTTCTAAAAAGGAGTGTCTTGCCGTCATTTGGGCCACAATAAAATTCCGACCTTACCTCTACGGCCGTAAATTTAAAGTTGTGACAGACAATCATGCTTTGTGTTGGCTGGAAAGTCTCCGAGACCCATCAGGACGTCTTGCACGGTGGAATCTTCGTATGCAGGAATTTGCTTACTCTATCGTTTATAAATCTGGACGCAAACATGAAAATGCTGACACACTGTCTCGATCAACCATGGAGTTGGCCCATGGCAGTACGGACGACGACGCCCACTTTCTTGGCATTATCAGTTCCTCTGATTTAAAGGCCCGGCAACGGGCTGATCCAGACCTCAAAACTGTGATCGATCATCTGGAGGGTTTCGATTCTACAGTATCTCGACTGTTTGCTAAGAACTTGTCATCCTTCTGTACGCGCGACGGAATCATCTCCAAGAAAAGCGCTGGCAAGAAAAGCGCCGGACGGGTTTCCGTCGAATCCTCAACTAAACAGTGACCGAGCCTATCTTCTGGTCATCCCTGCAGATCTCCGCGATGAAATCCTTCATGCTTGCCATGATTAACCCACCGCTGGACACTTGGGCTTTGCACGCACTCTTACCAGAGCGCGCCAGGCCTACTACTGGCCCGAACTTACTGCCCCCGTTCATCGATATGTTAGAGGTTGCCGCGAGTGCCAGCGAGGCAAGACACCGCCATTGAAGCCAGCGGGTTTCCTGCAGCCTATTCCCCCACCGCTAGTACCATTCGACCAAATTGGTATGGACTTTCTCAGCCCTTTTGCTCTATCGTCAGCTGGCAATGAGTGGATTATCGTGGCTACAGATTATCTGACACGTTACGCGGAAACTATGGCGGTGCCACGTGCAACATCCTCCGAAGTGGCACAATTTTTCATGACGCAGATTGTCCTCCGCCATGGCGCCCCTTCATACGTCATCACTGATCGTGGCAAGGCATTTACAGCGCGTCTTCTTGAAGAAGTTTTCCAACTAAGCCAGACACATCACCGAAAGACTACTGCTTACCATCCTCAGTCTAATGGCCTTACCGAGCGACTTAACACAACAATAGTGGACATACTCGTCATGTAGATGTGTGGCATAAAACATGGGACGAGATATTGCCTTATGTCACATTTGCATATAACACGGCCGTCCAAGAAACAACTCGATTCACTCCGCTTCGCCTAGTACACACCATGCTCGACGCTATGCTGTCATGTGCGGCTGACGACCAACAGAATTCACCAACTACGTTGAGGAAGCTCGCCAACTCGCCCGTAATCACATTACAAAGCAGCAAGCAACAGATGCACACCGATATAACGACCGACATCGCTATGTCGTGTTCCAGCCTGGTGACAAAGTCTGGGTGTGAACACCTGTCCGGCGCCCAGGCCTGTCAGAAAAACTTCTCAATCGTTACATTGGACCCTACAGAGTGTTGCCACCTCTCAGAAGTTACGTACGAGGTTATTCCAGATGGAACTGTACCGAGTTCTAGCCGTCAGTGCTCGTCTGACCTAGTGCATGTGCTTCGCATGAAGCCGTATTTCACCCGCTGAAAGCCGTATTTACCATCCGGATCAGATTTTTCTGTGAGCTTGCGTTTTTTTTTTTTCGAGGGGGGAATAATGCCACCTGGCGGATTGAGGTAGAGCTTGAAAGACGAAGAAGGTGTAGCCTCATGCGCACTTCGGCTAGCTAGGACCGTACGGACTCTTGAGCCTGTGTCTCTGTGTTATCGTTTCCCGTGAACCCCTGTCTTGACTGTGTGTATCTGCCCCTGTTGCCGTTTCCCATAAATTCCTGTCTTCGTGACAATATATTGTCGGTTCGAATCCCTAGTGCGACTTGTCCTCTAACTTGACTAAGAGTTTTGTGCTGTATGCAACAAGAAGCCGAAGGACATTAACCGCAATGCTGTACGGCAAATGGAAACCACAATTTTGGTATAACTGGTGGTAGCACTGTCGCCGCATAGAAGTACGCTTTTGGTGAGTACCTCTGACCCACGGTGATTTTAGTCGTGGGGACTACTGCCCAATTTTGAATTATTTTGGCATCGAAAGAAAAATAAACGTCCGAAGATATAGAGCATGATACACATGCACCTACACACACACGTGCGCGCGAATTTTGTATAAGTGAGCATAGAAAATACTTAAGACTGAATACATTTGGACACCAGAATTAGTCCATATGTTATAGATTTCTATAGCAGGCTATAGTTTTTAGAGCCAAATATGATCGATGGGAGATCTTGTTATCCAGCCAAGCCCTATGAATTCAGCTCGCACTGACGGACAGGGGCCAGGAGCTGCTGGGAACATATGGGTCCCGTAACTAGGGGACCACCCCGTCTGGTGCCTGCATTCACCACCGAATTATTTCTGGCCTAATAAATGTTGATTCCTCCTCCTCCTCCTCCTCTATAGCTGACCAGACAAATTATTTTCTATTGCCAACCATAAAACTTTTTACGTCACCATAAAAAATGCTAAAGACTACACTACATAGGCAGCCAGAAGTCTATAGAAACGGTTAAAAACTTCTATAGAACAGATTATAGCCAAACCTAAAGGCTATCATAGGAACGGCTATAGCTTTTTGGGCCAAATATCTATAGCCGAAAATACAAAGGATTTTCCATAGCTGACCATAAATGTTTATACCTGACCACAGAAAGTGCTAAATAAAGACCGCTGTACATAGAGATTCATAAGTGCATATAATAGGTTAAATAGTTTTATAGAACAGACTATTGCAAAGCCTAAAGACAGCCATAGCAGCGGCTATATATATTTGGGCCAAATATCTATAGCCGACCATACAAAGGATTTTGTATAGCTGACCATAGGAAATCCTTGCATGTTTTAGTGTCTTCCTTGTCTTTCAGGCACTGAAAGCTTGACTATGACAACCAATTTGACCAATCAGCTACCTTCAGGATCCTTTTCATGCTTCTTTTCTAACCATATCACCGATAACTTGGTAAACTTAAATTTATAAGAACATTTTATTCATCTTACCAGCCACCTGTAAAGCATATACGTGTTCAATTGACATGGCGGGTGTTTTATTAGGCTGCACGCCAGAAATACTTGTCACACCATCCAGCATGGCTCGCATATCCGAGGTGGCATCTTTGTTTAATCATTTCTTCGTTCAGGGCCTTCTACGTTCCCTGTTCTAAAGCTTTCTTCGAACAAATTCCAAAGGTATTGCATTGACCAGTACTCTCCTGTTTCTTTCTGGTCGCGTCTTAGCCCTCTTCCCATCAATGTCCATACCTGTGGCCTTCTACCGACATATTCTTCATCCCTACTCATTGCGTGAGCAAGAAAACGGAGCTTCATTTCTTCTGTAGAGGAGACTTCATTATTTGCGTCTGGCTGCCATGTTGGGCTGAATTTTAGCGCCAGCACTTCTATTGGGGTTGACAAGATGGGTTAAACTTTCTGCCTTCTGGGTTTTTCTCTTCAGTCGCGCGTCGAATATTTAATCTCGCAAAATAAAAATTCTACACTCCCACGCCCGAAAGCATGTTTGCCACGTCCTCCAGGGGGCAGGCGGAAGGAACCTGCCGCCCTGCTTGTCATCTGCCCCGACGTGCAGAACACTATGCATTGCATTCGACGTTCTGTCGACGTCATCCGATCGAGGTACGGCGATTGGTCATGCAATCATTTTCTTCTTGGACCCCTTCCACAGTCGGTGCTGCTTATGTTTTCGCTTTCATATCCACCTAAAAAAAACTGTGGTCCTTCGTCTCTGCAGGGGAACAACTAATAAGAAACAGAAAACTGAAAGCAAACAAAAGAGATAAAACCGGGAAGTAAACCATAGCGTCAGAACCCTTGTGTGTATATATAACGTCAGCCTTCGTTCTGGCAGAAAAGCTGCTTAGCGGCTTACTCGCTAGAGCGGCTCCGTTTGTACAGTGGTGGCGGAGTGCGTTGTGCTTTTGAACTCGCTGGTGGCGAGAAGGCTTTGGCTGGCACGCTTTTATTTATTTCGTTTTTGTTCCCAGTGGTTGTTGCTCCCAGCGAAGGGCTTACCTCCGTCTTTTGGATAAAGCGGAACCTTTCAGCTGCATATATCGTTTTGTGGCCGTGAGGGACAATGATGGGAACAACCGCCACTTTAGGAAGAAAACAATACGCCCCTCCAAACCAAGTGCTTCAAACTGGTTGAAAGGTGCAAATACTTCAATGGCTTCCTGTTAATATCCTCACCTGTCCTCGTGGACTTTTGCCCCTATATCCTTGAGACTTGCAACTCCGATGCGTTGCTGTTAGAGTATATGGTCAGAATTAGGTATCAAAGATTTTTCCCTTTCTGCTGACTGTTTCGGCATCCTTGAAACATATGTGACTTACAGATCGGCGTGGTAATCGCAGTGAACCACAAAATAAGGTACGAGGCCTAAATCACGAATAAAGTCACTGATAAACAGGTTCAATGTCTAGAACGAATTCGTTTGAACAGTCGACCAAACCATAAGTGTTTAAAACAAAGCCAATAATTTATTATTTTTAAAAAACGGCTGAAGTAAAACTTAACTTATTGCTGGGCTGGTTGGTTTATGATCGTACGGGAGAAAAGGAAGCGCAAAGGAGACAAACACAAGAGGAGACAGCACAACGCGCTTTTTAATATCGGCGTTTCTTGAAATTCGCAGGCTGATAGTGTTGTACCTTGTGGGGAACTTTTGAAAGTATACTTAATACCATTTACGTCACTGGTATCAGGCTGCCATTACCTCCAGCCACAACAACGGGGATGTCATGGACTCACTTCTGGTAGCTCCGAAAGTCGTCTGCTCGTGCCCTGCGTGAACCCCTGAGGTATACTACAACCTGAGGCGTACGCAGGCGACGTCAATGCCTTCGCTCACATGGTTTAGGCGGTGTCACACTGCGGAAAGACTATTCGGAACCATGTCCTTGTCGCCCGCCAACAGATGTCGCCAACTTGCTCTCCGACACTTATGCAATAACGTGTCACACCGCGGAAACTTGTTGCTCATTGCCTCGCCTTTGTCTGGAGGAGCCGCTCGCTTCGATACAATTTCACCAAATTCCTGCGCTATAAGCGGGGCTGTGAAAAAGAATTAAATATTGGAAGAGGCTTTCTTTTAGCCTGAACATTCTTTGACGACGAAGGGAGGGGGGGGGGAGGAGGGGGGATAAATGCTCGCGGGCATCGTAGGGATAGGCACCGCTTTTGTGCACTATTTTAGGCGTCGCTTTCGTGAGTGTGTATCTGGGGATTGTGGAGAGAAAATCCACAAATTTTAACGAATGAAGATGGTCATCGGGTATACTTTTGACTAAGAGAAACTGATATTGACGATTGCTTGCATCGCAAGAGGCGAGTACAAGTACCACGAAACACCGGTGGGACCCAGTCCGCTGAGCGATTTGCAAGCGGCCGGCAAGGGTCGTCAGCGATACTTGTGGAGAGCAGTAATAATCAATCAATCAATCAATCAATCAATCAATCAATCTTTATTTAGTGTATAAAAAAAAAGAAACACAAATGAAAAAGCACAAACATGTTTACAGACACAGAGAGAACACAAAAAAAGAAGTAAATAATACATGAAATGAAACTGAGAGACGAAAAGTATCACGGAAAGTAAGCAAACAATGAGTAGCATCACTTATATACACAGTGAGAGAATTTTTGAGCACACCAGGAAAGAAAAAAAAAAAAAGAACGGTAGATAGAAGGGAAAAAAAACAACAACAAATAACTGACATTGATTATAGTAATATAGAAATATACATAAAATAAACAACCATTCCAGGCGCAACAAGTGCATGGTACTTAAAACACAGGCTAGAAATACAGAATAATACAATAAAGAAGTAAAATTGAACTAGGGACAGTAAGATTCGAATATAAAGTTGAAAGTTGAAATATAAGTAAGAAACGGATAAAAAAAACGGATAATAATAATAATAATAATAATAATAATAATAATAATAATAATAATAATAATAATAATAATAATAATAATAATAATAATAATAATAAACTTTATTACGCAGTTTAACACCGGCATTGCATAATTGACCTCCTAAAGCCGCTGTGGGCTTGAAGAGCGGGCCGACGGGCAGCGGTAGCAAACTATGAAGTCAGAAATACCACAGTATATGTTGAAATATCTTAAGCAGGAACGTGCAAGAAAAGAACTGACAATGAGAAGAGAAAATATAAAAACAAAATAAACTACGTAGCCTGAACTAATATGAATTATCAGGTAGCACTCCTAGCACATAGCAACGAACAGTAGCATAAAATGACATAAGGCAAGAAACAGTGATTTTCAACGGAAAGAACAATTCAAATTGAAACAATAAACGGAACATGATATATTCACGTATCAGCAGAGTATACAGGACACTAACACAAACAAAGTTACTTTCTTCGTGCATACTTCTACACGCCAGTAGTTGTGAATCTATGCAGTTATATACGATAGAGATAAGCTTGCAAATCAAAGGTCGGAGGCTAAAGTATTAAACGTTAATACGACGAAAGGATTTGTTTTAATTTAAACTTTGTTTTTACGCGAAAGCCACTTGCTGGTAGTTGATTGAGACAAGATGGTATGTAGAAACTAAGAGTGCGCTGGCCGTATCTGGTGGAGTTGCGAGACACCCGGTAACGGTATTTTAGCCGGAGGCGACGCGAAGGAACCCATTCCACTTTACACTTGTGTGACCAGACATTTCTGAGGATAACCGAAGGGAGCGAAAATTTGAGCACATTAAGCCTTTGAAAAGGTAAGTACAGGCAAGGGATCCCAAATCATAGCTAAAAATTTTCAAAATAGTTTGAAGGCTGCAAATTATTCTATTTTCCCATCGAAACGCGCAGTGACCAAACATCGTAATTCCATAACGGAGTATGCTGTAATCCAAGACATCTAAAATTATTTTACGAATGGACAGTGGCATGTAATATCTAATATTATATAAGGCTGCTGAAACTGCACGAAACATTGAGCATAGATAAGACAAATGGGAACTTCAGGCGAAGTCACTGCCAAAGAAAAGACACAAGGGTATATTACACAAGAAACATAAGAAATAAGAAAACATAAGAGCAAGAAGAAGGGTGAACCAGTAGTGGAAGGTTTGAGCTAACTTTCTTCAATGGATTGTGGAAACAAATATGTTTCGTTTTGGAGACATTTACTTTAATTATATTATTATCGAACCAGTTCATGATACTAATTGTTGCATCTTGCAAACGGTAGATTGCACCTGGAGAAAACCTAAATCTTGAGACAAGGTAACTGGGTCGTCTGCGTACTGAAAAGTATATGTAAGAATAGCGGCGGCAAGGTCATTGACGTATAGATTAAAAAGAAGTAGACTTGATAGTGATCCGTGAGGTACTACGGTTTTATTTGCAGCTATATTACTCTCATATTGCCCAATAGAGACATAGTGATTTCTATTTTCCAAAACTTTATGGAGCATTTTTAGAAAAGACCCACAAAATTCTATCAATGAAGCTTAGTTAATGAAAGGCTGTGGCATAGACTTTCAAGAGCTTTTCTGACATCAAGAAAGAGGGCGCATACAACCTGGTTAGCGTCAAAAGCTGAATTTATAAGGTCAGAAATACCCTCCAGGCGAACCTGTGTACCGTTGCCTGGCATAAAGCCGTACGGCGCACTTGAAATAATGTTATTAGTATCTAGATACTTTGCCAGGAGTAGCAGGAGATGTTTTTTCTAGTATTTGAGAGATACATGGCAAAACTGAAACTGGACGATAATTCTCGTATTTGTTTCGAACACCTGCCTTGAGAGGAATTATTCTGGCTTTTTTTTTTTTTTTTTCATTTCTTGAGGGTAACACCACTAACTAGAATATGGTTCAGAAATATTATTAGCAAACACCTAAAGCACCGAAATTTCTGCGTAGAATTTCTACATAAATTCCGTCTACGCCAAGTGATTTATTAGATTTTAAATAGAGAAGTATTGAACTGAGAGGATATTCTGAAAAAAATGAAAGAAGCGCAGATCTGCATGCGCTGTCTTGCAGAAATCAGGGTGCGGTTTAGCAGTACCAGTGATGCGCGAAAAGAATGTGTTAAAATAATTTGATGCAGTTGAGCCATCTGCAGAAAACTGGGAAATAAGTAATTGCTTATGACCACCAAGATTGGGTACACCTCTTAAATCATTTGCGACAGACCACGTCTTTTTCATGTCAGAACGCGCTTCATGGAATTGGACACGCATGTGATTTCGCTTTGACAACCGAATCAGGGAAATAACTCGATTTTTGCATATCATGAACTTGAGCAGCAGCTCAAAACGATTACGAGCCCGTTTTGCTTAGGCTCATATAAGATAATTTTCCTTAATCGCAGTTAATATTTCTGCCAATAGCCTATTTGTTCTCTTCGCGACGTAGTCTGACTTTTAAAGGACGAGTGTTTTTTTTTTTTTTTTTTTCTCATAGTTACGGAGTGTATGAACAAAATGGTCGTTAAGATTAGTGTGAGAGGTTGTGCATAGCAGGGATTGGCAGTCACGCTTTTCGATACATTCGTCAAAGAGCCTGTTATTCACTACGGAAACTTCTTTCTTCTTTCTAACGACATTCAAATGTTTGCAATTTTCTATAATACGACAACACACGAAGTAATGATCTGCAACATTTGTTTCCATAGCCGCCGCCTGTGACGCATGATTGGAGAATCAGACATAAATATGGTCAATGTAGTATTTAACCAACTTTCCAGATAGAAATTCTTCACGAGTTGCTTGATGTACTGCGGCTTATGATCCTCATTTCGATAGAAGATTGAGATCGTCGGCAACCTGTGGCAGAGCGTAATATATCAATGTTAGCGTCGCCTATCACACACACGTTTTCGTCGAGAGAAAGGGATGAAAAGCTGTATCAAGTTGTGATAAGAATAAACGAACGTTGCAACACGGGGCTGATAAACAGACATTATAACTACTGGCATATTAGATGAGCACAGTCGTGAAGTAACTATTACTGCTTGCAAAAAGGGGAGTACTATTTCTGATGCAGACCGCGTATCTCACAAAAACAACCACCTCCCTTACGCTGTGTGTGAGTATATGAAAACGAATTACAACCAGGTAATAATATGAGAAGCAATGGTGTCAGCAGAAACATTAATATCTGTTAAAGCAAAGACATCGCAAATAGACAAGAAAGATGTTAGAGCGCATAAATGATTCAAGTGTCTTCGGATATTGCGGATATTAACATGAGTGGCAGTGGAAGCAGCAGTGTGAGTGATGAAAAAGCTTTGAACTTCAGAAAAGGTACCAAACGAGAGTGAACACGCGACTTCCTCGTTTACACGAGTTTATCAAGGTTGATCGAAGTCACGATCCTGTTGCCTTTCTGCTGCGCGTCCACACTAACTTGTAATCCTTAGCCTTGCCCCTTTTCGAGCCTGAAAAGCAGGTCCCGAGTAGCATGCGTAAGATTATCATTGAAAAAGAGACTAGGGTTTGAATCCATGTCATCAAACACATGGTCTGGGAGACCACTTCGAGCATCCAGCCACTTTTGCTTGACTGCAATAGTGTGCGTTTGAACCAGAATAGCAGGAATGCAATCTCTGCGAGCTGGTAAACTGTGTGAAAAAGAAATGACCGAAGGCAACCACTTGACCAAGTACAGATATGAGGCTCTCATTAGTCTCAACGAGAAGGCCACGTATTTCAAAATTGCCCCTTCTGCGGTACTGTTCAAGCGTATTGATCTCTGTAGTCACTCGGTGAATGTCTGAGACCTGGGAAGAAACTGTCCAGGAAAGAGTCTCGCACTGGGAGTGAAGCTGGCCAATTTAGGCTCTGATATCGGACACCGCATAGAGTACGGAATCGTATTTGGAGGAAAGAACCTCGATAGACGTTTGTAATTCTCCCATGGTCTCGGCCAACTTCTCTCCAGTGGTTTCGAAGCCACAAGTTCTTCCACTTTATACACTAGTGCTGCTGCAGTTGATGTGAGTTGTTCTAGTTTTTGACTCACGTTTGTAAGTTGTTGAGAGAACTGAACATCACACGTGGATGATCCGATTGCATGCACGTGTGGCAAGACCAAGCTTCGCGTCTCTCTGTCGCCACCTTAGTGTATGTATTCTCAGGGACCGCCGAACGGCTCTTGCCAAGATGGACTAGTAGGGGACCACCTTTGAAGACAAAATTTCTTTATCTGATAAAATTGATTCCATCCATCCATCCTCGCTTTCAGGAGGAGCAGGTTAAAAATTTATCATCTACAGGTAGCAACTGGGAGCAAGCAGCACAAGCATTCGACACCGTATGCAGTCAGCGGCAAAGAAATAGCAGTGCAAGAAAAAAAAATCGGAGAACAAGAGTGGTCACCAGCAAGGAGGAAGAGGGATGGAGAGGGTATGCGCAGCGGCGAACGGTAGCGGCAGGAGCGCGCGCTGCCCCAGCTGCGGAGCTGGTTACGAGGGACAAGGGCGACGACGACATGAAACGCAGGAACAGGCGCCAAAAAGCTGCGCTCTAAAAACGTATTTCGATACACAGGACTCACCTGCCGACAGCAAGGGGAAAAAATTGCCGACAATTACGTTATTTCCTAATGCGAAATTTCAGCGCAGCTCATCAGCTGTTTTATTTTTTGGATAGATTGAGGCAAAGAATTCGTGCAAGACATATACGTAAAATTACATTGAGTAAGATGGACTCCTAAGACAGACTCCTCACGCACCATTAATTTACCGCGGGTAGAGAAAGTTCCGAAATTGGCGATATAAATGAACAGGTCCATCCGGACAAAAGTTTTTTATTAGAAATTACAGACAACTTGTAGGCAGGTGGCTCGCAGTGACGAATGGCGGCGACTATGTGTTTCGGCTCGGGCAGTGCACATATCGAGATCCGCCGCCACCGATCCGGCGCTCTGATTGCCGCCGCACAGGGATGGCATTGGAGGAGGAGCGAGGAGAGCATTTAGGTTATTGGGATGTCGCGGGAGGCAGCGCGTGGGCCCATAGCATACATGGCAAAATTACTTTTGTAAAGGAATTAAATTATGTTAGTAATTACATTGCTGAATATCGCCGAAAATTAATTAAATTACATTACTTATTACTGCTCGGAAAAGTAATGACATTACATTACAAATACTTCTTCTGAGTAATTCAATTACTTTTAAATTACTTTCTAATTTTTATCCATGCAAAGTTAAGTAAAACTACACAACAAAACAACAACCTAATTGTTCTACAAACACGGAGCATACACATTCCTTTCGTCTTCCTGTCAAATTATTCCAAGAGAGCTATTCATCCTTCTTTCCTGCAGCACTTTCCTTTACAAAAATAAGACAACCGCAAAAAAAGCAACAAAAGCAGACGTATGGTGTAACGGTCGTGAACTGAGCGGCGAAGTCAGCATCTTTCTGGCTCGGAGCTGTCTCCGCCATTTGAAGGGCCCGAATAAGCTTACTTATTGCTTACGCAGTCCCAAGAATCGACGTCGGCCTTTTCCGTTCAGTAATGCTCACGCCACGGTGGCTCATGCCATGGACCCTTCCGCCGGTCTCCGCCCACCCAAACCCTCCCTTGCCCCGCGGTGGCGAGTGTAACCAGGTACCTCCCTGCACTAACCGACGCAACAGGGAGTGCCACTGCGCCGCGCTCCCAGCTAGTATTCAACTCCGGGCTTCTAGCACCTATGTCCCTTCGGCATTCCCTTGACACCTTATATCCTGCTGCTTGGAGAATGGTTGCCATGGGATAGCCGCACTAAGTGACCCTGCTAGACAGGAGGTCTCAGACGCACTATTCTGCTGAATTTTGTCTCCTTTTGACGATCCGTTATGCTGGCTTCGGCTTGCTGCACGTCGTTCCTGCTTTCGCAGCACTCTACTTTGTTGTCTGCTGGGAGAAGTGGCGCACTTTAGTAAAAGCAATTTCGAAAGGAATTAATTACTTTTGCTGAGAAATTGCTGCCAAAAAGTAGTTCATTACATTACAAAAGTACCAAACCGAAACGTAATTCATTACATTACAAATTACCGGGAAAAGTAAATAAATTACACTAATTTCATTACTGTAATTCAATTACTGCCACATCTAGCCCATGGGAAAGTTGCGCGGTGAAGAGATAGCAGCGACCGACTGATGCCGCTGACGCCGCTAGCGAGTCAAGTCAACGTTGCTTAGCGTTTTGGCTTGAGATGCACGCACCGCGATCTGCTGATGCTGAGCCCCCACTTTGGCAACAAGAACCGGCAACACCGTCGCCGCCATGCAGGAAGAGGGAGGGAGAGTTTAAAGGCAGCGGCGAACGGTGGCGGCAGGAGCGCGCGCTGCCCTGGCTGCGGAGCTGGTTATGAGGGACAATGACGACGACGACCTGAAACGCGAGAGCAGGCGCTAGAGCTGCGCTCTAGAATGGCGACAAGTTGGTGATGGTTTGCCGCTGACTGCCGAGGCACACAGCCGAGGCAAGGTTTAAATACACCGCAGTCGGCACCAGGTGGGCGATGACCTCGGAGGCGATGACTTCAGCGACATCGGCGGTGGCAGAAAGCTGACCGGGAAGCCTCCAAGGAAGCAGGCCAGTATCCCGCATGCGCCGATGTGTATTCGGAGACGCAGGAGTTCTTTGCAGACAGAAGATCCTCCCACACGCTGATATGGATTCAGCCGGGTAGCCTGCCGATAGCAAGGTGAAAAAAAAAAAAAA
>JAJIZL010000105.1:1142150-1154819 GCA_023969395.1 Amblyomma maculatum
AAAGGATTAAGGAATGATGAATATCGCACTCGTTTAAAAACAGAACATGCTTACCCTTGCTCTAGTTGTTTCAAGCTATGCTAATTCAGTTCAGCGTAAAGCGAAATCGTGTTTAGGTGGTTTCTGTGGTTTGTAGGGTTTTAACGTCCGAAATCGACTCAGGCTATGAGAGACGACGCAGTGGAGGACTCCGGAAATTTCGACAACGTGTACTTATATCGCACAGCACGCGAACGCCATTCCATTTCGCCTTCAACGGAACGCAGCCACCGACAGTCAGGTTTGAACCTGGGTACTCCAGCACAATAGTCGGGCATATCTTACCAACTGCGCCACCATGCCGGGTCAATCATATTTACAGAACAACGACCTTTGCAACTCCAACAAACCACTTTTGGCGGCCATGTGGCGCCTCCCTGTCTGCAGAACAATATCAAGTAGCTGAGCTATAGCACAAATCCCTTGATTGCACTAATGAAACGATTGATGCACTCGCCCCTTCCCAAATTGTTTTAGCGTTTTTTCTTTCCTAATTTGCTAAAATTTTACTTTGACAAAGTGCGGCTTCTACTCAATGACTTGCTACCTGCCGTGCGCATAGTAACGATACTGACCTAGTTCGGTTAAGGCCTAATTTTGAAAACTCTACTCTGCGTACCTTTATCTTTTTCTTCTTTTTTTTTTTGTGCAAGCCTAGCGGTCCAATTTCCACATATGCCGGTAGCAATATAATCTCTAAATAGCACGTAATAATTCGCCTCATTTCCTTCTTTTCTAGTTTCCATTCTCCATTTATTCCTTTTTTCTTAATTTTTTCTCACTCCCTTCCTTCCTCTTCTTTCTTTCTGTCTTTTCTTCTTTTCTCCAATTCTTTCCGTTAAGCACCAGCCGCTTCCGTCCCTTCGTTGCGAGATTTGCACGAAAGCTTACTAACGAAGACCCCCGAGCGACAACGATCGGTAATGACGGGAAGAGGATGTTTTGGACCGAATGAAAGCAAACGAATAAAAGGTTACTGAGGCGAACGCGAACGAAACTGAAACAGTAAACGTTTGCAAAGGGGCTTGCGCGGGATAACATACGGCGAGACCAAAGGCGAGACTGCCCCCGGCACTACCATAGGAAATCAATTTTGGTCGGCAATAATATATACGCGTATGAAGGCTCCCTTCACCCTCTCCTACGTTGGTAGCCAGAGAACAGCAATGAAGTGCCGTGTTTTACGCCGTATTGTGGCCGTCGTACTTGGTTATGATTCCCGCAAAAAGCTGAGGTTTTCTCAGAACGTCGAAAGGGTGCAATCGAACGCGAAAAAGATAAGCTAACGTAAAATTGGCCTAAGACAGTGTAGGGGGCAAGAGAAGAGAGCTAGTTTAGTTGAGATCAATTGAGAGAAATTAAGTACTAATCTTTTACGTATGGTGATGAAGGTGATGTAACACAAGTGTTAGGTAGAACGAAGTGCTTGCATGTCCCGCAGGGGTCACTCAGTCCAATGCTACCATCATACCAACCCAGTCCATAAGCTTCACTCGTCGTCCAGATCCGATTTTAGCAATAGATGCTTGTTTTCTCAAGTCGAGAGAAAACGGTGTGCGCGAACGTCTGCAGCTTGTCATTAAATAGTGCCAGAATTTAAGCGTAATCAATGAGATTTTTTGTTCCATTTCTCAAGTCTGTAAGAAAGAAATCATAAGACCTACAGACTAATTTTAAGAGAAGAGTGATAGAATGCTATATGGCGGGCAAGATGCGTCCGTTGCGTTCAGTAACGCATTTAAATTACGAGCATTAGTAAGATTTAGAGTACGGTGGCCCTATCGGTTAAGGAGATGAGGGAATAGCGGGCCGCCAGTACGCATGCCGGTATGCTGCTCTGAAAGGGCGGTGAGCGTGCCTGAACGGATGGCTAGTGTCCTCCTACTTTTTGCTGGACTCTTCTAAACTGCGTATTGACTCGCATCGGGGGACATGATTCCCCACTTCATAACTGCCTCTCGCTACTTTATTTTTACTTTTACATTCTTCGTATACACAGCACGTTTAAACCATCAACTCACCGTTAGCTCACTGTGTCTGAAAAAGCCAAATGAATTATCTCTAAAAGAACTACCTAGCAGTGAGGGAAGGAAAGCAATCAGGGGTGCCACAGAGGACGGCCTCGGAATAAATTCAACCGGCAGGTGGTGTTCACTGCACACCTACATTAGGGAGCTGACATGTTGCAGGCTACGCCAACATCGCTCAGCACGCCTTTCGTGTTACGGCTCCGAGCAAACGGGGCCTCCACGACCAGATACCCATCGATTCTGGAAAGGGGCGGAGAAAAGAGTGAAAGCATAAGGAGTGAGAGAGGGGCACTGAAGGCTCAGACTGCATTATAATTTAGGCCAACTAGCGTTGTGGAATGTGCACTGAGATTGCGCAGCGCAGGTGCGTAATTTCGTCAGTCGCCGCAAATATACGGGATCTACTCCGTGCGCATGCGCAGTCGACAGCCACGAGAAATGGGCCGCTGTGGAATCCACGGGCCCCGGCATGCATGTGTAAATATTCGACCCACTCATGTTATCGGTCACACCTCGGCTTCCTCCAGGCTCACCAACTCGGTCGAAATTGGTCTCCATTCACTATGCCTGCCTTATCTATGCCCACTTTTGTCCACGTCGGGCTAGCAGGAGTGTCGAAGTGCTGGGCGAGAGCCAGATGGCTTGGTAAATATACGAAATACGTTGATATTTCGGCGCCTAATATTCTGCCGCCAGGGAGCCACCAGGCTGCATTTCTATATGGTGAGACTTCATTTAATGGCCTTGCTGTGGGCTTTAACAATTTCTGAAGTCAAGGCATTTGATGGATCAGTCTTAGCACTTTCTGGTTCCTGATGATAGACCCTTAAAATAAAATATTACCAAAGTGTTTTTTTTAAATAAAATTCAGCGGGAGAAATCACTCTCATGACGTAACACAGCCCGCCGACCAATCACTGTTCGACCATGTCACCTGCCACCTGCCAGAGCAACTCTGTCAGACATTTCACCTGCACTGTGTTAATAGTAACGGCAATGCGAAAAACGTCGCTGGGTCAGGTGGCTTGGTTATATGGTCGCTCATTGCTTTTGAAGCTGATAACATCATAACTTTTTGAACCAATCTGGGTATTAGTTACGGAGAATGTCATGCAGCATGAGCTTTCTCAACCAATCTGGGTAATTTGTTACGGTGAATGTCATATTTTTAGTGAGACGGCAACTTAACGCTATCGAAGTTAAGGCAGCAGAAGACCTTAAAGAATCGCTCGCATGAAGTGCGTGGGCTTCTACAGACATTCCTTAAGGAGAAGAAAAAGCCGACGAATAATGGACAGGTAGCCCCGGCAGCATACATTATGCACCGAATGTAGATCTTGTCGTACATATAACTATTTCCTTTTTTAACGTCTCTGCCCATCTTACAGCATTTATTATACGCGCAGCTCTGCCTTATGAGTAGTGACATTGATGAATGCCTTTCGGACATGTTAAAAACGCTGCTGGTTTGAAACATCGTATAATAAATGAAATATTTTAAAACCCGAACCGGCTATTATGCAGGCGCTGTATTACATCATTGTTCATATAAAGGTGGTGGGAATAAGTTTGCTTATTTTTAGTTAAACTGACCACCTTAGCACTGGTTGGTTTATTAGCTCTTTCACGTAGCTTGGCGGGGTTTGTGTTGCTTAAATTAGGTTGATTTATGCCCATGTCGTACGGTTACTATTACAAAATTTAGAAAGAGAAAAAGGCATTCGGTATTGCCTGCACAAATTAATTGAAACTGGCATTCAGACTTCCTTAACAAATGAAATATTTGCTTCAATTTCTGTAGTTTAGGGTTAGCGCACCTGTATCTATCGGCTGCCTGGTTCCTCATGACCATGAGCCAGATCATTTTGCTTGAATCTGAAGTACTTCGTTGGATCATGGTTTATTTTTTCTTCACTTCTTGGCCTAATCAATCAATCATTCAATTAATTCTTGACTCAGTGGCCGAATTATTAAATCACTAAATTAATCAAACATTCAATCATTCAAGCGGTTAATCTCGTTATTTCGCTTTCCTGTGGCCAGGTAAGGGAACCAAAAATAAAGCTGCTTAACATGCTCGAGCATCGCAATCAGTGACCTGATCAATAAATCAATCAATCTATAAATCACCCATAAATTCAATCAATCAGTCGATCGAGTCCGTTTTCTCGCTTTCCTTTGACCAGGTAATGAAACAAAGAATAAGCCTGCTTAGTAAAGCTTGAGCTGTCCCTAGCTCCTGTAATTACATCATCAGCATCTGCAGCAGGCAGCACGCTTTACACAAATATTATGGTGAGGTTTTTAAAAAATAACAAAACGAATTCGGCAGCTGAGTCTTTCTGCAGTACAGTGGCGTATGGATTCGGCGTTACATATCCTTTCCTGCATTCGGAAGAATGTGTGAACGGATGTCGCCCCTACCACCCTAGTACAGGAAACTGCGGTATGTTCTGCGGCGTCCCACTCAGGCTGAGCTTCCCCTGCTTACCACCAGAGGGAGGGGGAGAGCCTCCCTTTGTTCGTGGCCCCAAGCTGGGGCCAGAGAGGAAAAAATGAACCACAGCGTTCACAAAACCCCGCAGTTCTCGTCCCCTTCATTCTCTATCCGCTGAGCCGTTTTATTCCATTGCTCTGTGGGGTGCCCTGCACACGCTGGCAGCCGAGATCTATTTAGTCGCTGGCTAGACCATGCACCCTGTGGGCAAGGCATGCACGTCATCACAAGGAATAGCATCTCGGCCAGAAACCCGCGCTCCAATACAAGAGATTCTTAGCGTAGCAGAGGCGTATACTAACGACGTATACCGGCTCACCGGACGCCCACGGCGCACGCGCAGTGGCAGGGGAAGGTTAAAGTGGGGTCACTGCGGCTGTGTAAAATGCGTCCGGTAAGCTAGTGTACGTATAGGCTCGTACGCCTCTCCAATGTATCTTTCTAATGTTACCACGGATGTGGAGTAAAAGCTGCGCGTTGCACCCACCGGTCAAATGACGTCAAAGGTGAAAGTTCTCGAACTTCTTGAATGATACATAGTTATTCAAATCCATTAAGCATATGAAGGGAAGATAGCCATGGCGTCGCGTAAGATAACAGATCGGATTCCAAGGGAAGGAAACCGTAGCGGGAGGCGGCATAAAATTAGAAGTTTGCAGGGGACAAGGGTGCACGTAACCCGGTTATTAGGCGGAGTATATAGGAGAGACCTTCGACGTTCAATGGGCACAGTCTGGCTGATGATAATGATGAATAAATTCTCGGAGATGGAGAGGCTATAAGCAACGTATAAAGGGCATTGTCCTGCGCTTCAAAGCCTCGGTTCCACCTGCAAGGTTGTACGGGGGCTACAAATGCTTGCGACTTTTAATTTCGCTTTTATATATGTGTCTTGAACATTATTGAGCAACTCGTCAAAATGCTGCAGACTGCGTGAAAGTAGGTTAACTTGAAATATCTTGCCCAGACAGATAGCGAGGTTTACATTAGAGGTGTGCACGAGCCAAAATTCTCTGCCCGAGCCCGGCCCGGGCCCAATGATAGCGACCCGGGCCCGGCCCGGCCCGTCACTGGGGGACCGTGAGCCCAGACGGCTCGGCTCGGCTCGGCCCGGCCCTGTGCTGAGAATTAAAGGCCCGGACCCAGCCCGGACCGACCTGCTGTAATAGCAGTTGATGCAACGACGAAGAAATCGTGCATGATGAATACGGCCGCGCTGAAATTCCGTTCACTGATTGAACTGGTGGCTCGAATGGCCAACATTTTCTTGGCAAGAAGAGAAAGTTTTGGATACGCAGCTTCTTTGCTTCTCCAAAAATTTGCTAGCTCGAAGTCTGCGCAAGGCGCTGACTCTGTAGCCAGGTACACTGTGAGCTCGTCCCGCTCTATAGTTTCTTTACTGGCAGCATCACTCCACTCGCTGAACAGGTCGATGCGCGGTTTTTTCGCCAGTGGTGTTTTCTGTGCAGTGGCCGATAATGCCCGTGATGACGACGCGACGAGCTCTCTCAGGTGCCCGTATACTTCATCACGCTCATCAACGGAAACCATCCGCAGGTGTTGAAAAGGTGGGCAGAAAATCGTAGCCATCTTATGATCCATCGTCAAGATCACTTTCGTCTGTAGGAAATGGTGGGCATGCTGCCAAATCTTCGCCATAGCTGCGGCCTTTGATGGTTCGATTGACTCACTGAGAATTCTTTCGAGTTTGGCAAAATGTAGTAACGCTATAGAGGCAGCGTTGGCTTTTTATCCGCCTCCAGGGCACTCGTTGCTTCAGCAAATGGTTCCAGAAACGCAATCAGTTCTTCAAGAACCTTCCTGTCCACGTTTTCCGAAACTGAAAAGGTCCTTGCTTGAAGAAGCGCTTCGATTTCGGCAGTTTGACCGAATACAGATTTTAGCATAGAAAGTTTTTAATTCCATCTTGTCGGAACTTCCTGGTACACGGTATTACCAGCGATTTGCATTTTCCAATGTGTCATCGATAGTCGCGCAGCTTCCACTGCAGTGAAATTCTTGGAGAATGTGTTTCGAAGCACTGTATTAACGAGATGAGCGTAGCAGTTTAATCTCTTGTAGGGCTGAAAAGCACACATGATGTTTGCACTTTGGTCTGTCACAAACGTGGCTTTCTGCACAGCATCCCTGTCGATTCCCACTTTAGAAAAACACCGTTGTTTTTCCCCTGTTTTTCGTTCATAGGGAAAATTGCAAGTGAAAAGAACGTGGGAGTGCAGCGCCGCCACTCGCTGTCAAAGTAATGTGCCGTGGACGTCGTGTATTTTTCGGAAATCGTCATTCCACATATCGCTAGTGATTGCACAGCTTCCGTCGTTCATAGCTGTCGGAATAGCAGGCATTAAGTTACCACGAACTTCAGCTGCTAGATCGGCTACCTTTCTCGACACAGTGGTGCGATGGCAAATAACGACCTCAATCTGAACATCGTCATGGCGACCTCCAATGCTGAATAACTATTGGGCCACTTTTGCAAAGCCACAACCACTCACCATGTCAAAGGGGCGCATATCTTTAGCACAAAAATATGCTAAAGCTGCAATCAGTTTTTCTTTCGCCGCTAGTGGAAGCTGTGAACTTGGCTAAAGAAAAGTAGTAATTGTACTTGCGTTGGGTGAGTTGGTCGCCTTACAGCGGTGCCTCTGGAGATGCGATGTTCCCGTTTTAGAGCGCAGCTCTTTGGCGCCTGTTCATGGGTTTCGCGGCGTCGGCATTGTCCCACGTAACCAGCTCCACTTTCACTCCCCCCTTCCTTCCCTTACGGCGCGATTCAGGCGTCCACTCAAGCAAGTGTGACAGTCAGGTACTGCACCTTTCTATTCCTGTGAACCAATTCTGAAAGGCACGCTTAAGAGCTCAAGTGGAAGACGTGACCATACATGGTACACACTGCTAAGATAATTCATTAATAATGCGAGCGCCCACACTGAACGGCAGGGTAACATGTGCAGTAACCGAGAATTCACACACTCACAGAGAAAAGCATCATATTTTGATGTAGTTTGCGTATAGACCAACACCGTGATTTCAAACAAAAGGGGGCCACAGCTGACTGGGGGTGAAAGGTAGGGTTAGCGCCCATAGGAATACATGGAACCGAAAGGTTTCAAAGCAGTTCTCTCTTCTCGCGGAGCATCTTTGATGTCGTTATTCGACACAGAACAACCATGAACACCCTAGAACAGATAGCGAAAATATAAAATCTCATTAACGAGGCGAAGTATTTTTAAAATACCGCGAAACATGGGGGGGTGCGAGTTGTGATGGCGACCCGTAGAAATACATGTAAACACAATCCTTACCGGAACATTTTTCTCATTTCGCAGAGCATCAGAAGTGGTGGCCGGTCATTAAACGTTGACAAGCGCTTTGAAGAAGCGTGTGATGAAGTATGGTGCGTCATTACGGAGTCAGTCTTGTTTTAAAACTCCCCGAATAACTTGTGTTATGAATCCAGACACAGCCAAAAGGCAAGCTGTGGGTAGCGAATCGCGCAGTTTTGCTTACAGTCTGATATGCTGCCGCATCGAGTGAATAAGCTTGATAATACTGCCGCTCCAGTGATACGTCCTAGACAAAATTACATTTAAAAAGCAGTTGTCAAACGCTATAAAACAATATGGACCGAACGAGATTCGCGCATTGCAGCAGATGACAGCGCAGCTGGCGATACCCACCGCGGCCGCCTCCAGCTCCGGAGCGTCTGCTAGCGACAGCGCCGGTGGTGCATGGTCCTCTGAAACTGTGCGCGGTCAGTTTATCGTGATGTGAACGGTCCCGCAAGTCGTCAGACTTGCATTACTTGCAAGAGAATGTAGTGTGTCATACAACATGACGTCGGGGTGTCGTACAAGACGTTCACCAAAAAATGAGAAGGGTTCAACGCTGCTGTTGTCTTTACATGCGTTTCTATTGGATCGCCCTCTCAACTCGCACCCTCATACGTTTCGCGGTGTTTTAAAAATACTTCGCCTCGGTGATGAGATTTCACTCTTCCATGATCTGTTCCAGGGCGTTCATGGTTGCTCTGTACCGAATAACGACATCACAGATGACCCGTAAAATTAGAAAACTGCTTTGGAATATTTCGCTTCCATGTATTCCTATGGGCGCTAAGCCTACTTTCCCCCCCCAGTCGGCCCACGCTGGCGATAGAAGCGCCACCGCATCGTGCGTACGTCACAGATCGGTGTTGGTCTATATACAGCTAGTTTGATAGTCCGAATGTCTAGCCGATCGTCCCTTGGCTTTCGAGGAAGACTTGGTCCGGATCTAGCCCGCCCTCATTTTCCTTTAAAATATATATTGCTAGAAATTCGATGAGACACTTGCTAACTTTGGCTACAGTGTTTTCAAGTCAGTTTAAGATATATTTGCGAAGGTTATTTCTTCTCGTCTACAGCTAATGGCATTAGGCTGTTCGCCGCGCAACGTTTCTATGGGCCCACGCGCTGCCTCCCGCAACCTCCCGAAAACTTAATTGCTCTCTTCATTTCTCCGACCACAAAGCTTCCTTCATGACAGTCAAGAACTGTTAGTGGAGTATTTCTTGAAGGAATATGTGTGAAAAATAAAATAGTTGTCTGTAATAGTACATACATGCCTTGCTCGAAATATTTGCCTCAATCTATCGAAAAAGGTGAGAGAGCTGACGAGCTGCGCTCAAATTTCGCATTAGGAAGTAACGTAATCGTCGGCAAATTTTTTGATGATTCATAAGCAAAGAATCTCCTGCAGAGCTTGCACTGCACATGTCCAAGCATTGAATTTGTAGCACAGTCAACTACGATCGCGAATTTCTCCCACAAGCACTTTTCGGAGCAATTTTGGAAATCAACTGAAAGCATCTAGCCGAGATGCCACTGTGTGTTTAGAACAAGTTTTGTTAGATACATTGACATGAGTGATGACGAATGACCAAAACTGAAAACGTACACAGTTACCAACAAGAAACACCGCACATACTTTATGTCGAGGAAATACATCAAAATACATCAAAATTCACTATTTACATTCCGAAAAAAATAATTGTCTGATCGTAATGATATATCCAGTTTTGAATGACATTGTAAATGGAATTATACAGTGTACAATAATTCGATAATAAATATAGGTACTTCTAAGATTTTAAACACTATATTTTTATAGGTACTTCTAAGATTTTCGGTCGTGGGCAGCGAAACACAGCTGAGCCTACTCGAGAAGAGAACTGCCAGCAGCACAAGCAAAGGAGCGCAAGGCATTTTTTTTTTATTGACGCATGCATTTCATGGCACTGGCAGGCGCCGGCGCTGCATTGTCTCCGCCGAAAAACAAGAGCCAACTTAATCACCATAGAGCTAATACACAAACTCTAGAGAGAAAGCTGAGCAGGGAAACGTGCTTCCCACTGGTTCGCCGCCATCATCAAACTCATCATTGTGGTCAGCACAGTTTCTGCTCACTGCGTCAAAAATTAATAAAAGTTTGAACAAAAGTTTTAAACAGGGCCGCAGATAACACAACTGTAGGAAATTTCTATGCATTGTTTTCAAGTTTCAAGCATATTATATGATGTTTCAGGCACCTTCCTAGTAGTAAAGGAATGATGTAGAACGATTGGAAACCATGTTTGCGAGCAGACGTAGCAGATCGACAGTAAGCACACACAAGCACCCTTTGACATTTACTGAATGCAGCACTAGCCATCCAGGATAGACCAAGAAGGGGCGTTGGTGAGGAATTCGTCACTGTATTTTTTTTTTATATATTGTGGTCGTCGTCTTGCGCCAAAGGTGATCGGGCACAAAGGAGATGCATGTGTGCTCGACAGACGAAATGCATGCGAAGCGCGTAACAATCGCAGGGATAGCCGGCCTTACGATAACTCAGAAGAAGCAGGACACCTCGGTGATGTTAGAGTAAGTACGCGACGCAACGTACCACCAGACATGCTCCAGACGCGACGATTATGTCGTTGTTTGCAGCACCTACCCTACAGTAGCCGCCGGTTAACTGCACGCCGCCATATTTCCACGATCTGAATTGCCAGCTTCAAACCATCTTCATGTGCCCGATTTAGCAAGTAAAAATCATCTGGCAACCATTAAACAATGTGATGATGGCGGCAATCACGCGGTCACCACTCGAATGCACCGGCTGAACGGGCAGCTTTCCCTCTAGAGTCTTTGTATTAGCTCTATGCTAAGCACAGCGAATGCGTTGACTAGGCGCAATGTGCCGCTTGCACCGCGGCAACTTAGATGCCAGGAACATGCCTCAACCGAGACCCGTGAGAATAGGCGACGGCGCGGAGGGGCGAACCTTGAAACGGATACCTGAATACCTACGCCGGCAGGAAACGCCGAAATCGAAGCTTGATGGCAACAAGCGGCCCCTTTGTTCTGTGATTGACAGCTATCAGATATGCTCGCATGCAGCGAGGGTCCTTGGATTAGAAGGGACCGACGTCAAGGGGGGGTGCTGAGAGATCTGGCGCTCGTACTCGGAAGGAAGGCAAGAGAGCACCATGGCCATATTCCCGCTTTCTTGAATTTCCATAGGCATACACTCGCCACTCGGTCTGGCCCGGCCCGGCCCGCCCGACAGGAATATACACTGGCCCGGACCCGGCTTGAACCCGAGGCAGAGAGCTTCCGAGTGGGCCTAGCCACGGGCCGGGCCGGGTACGAACTTTCGGGCCGGCCAGGACCCGTGCACATCTCTAGTTTACATCATACGAATGTTTTCGTGAGTTTCGCAACTTACGTGATCAAAGGACATTACAGTCGGACAAGGCTCAAGAAGGCCGCGCCAAATGTCCTTCAAAAGAGGCCATCTAGTAAATATCATCGACTGCTGCTGATGACGTATCGGTTAGTCCCCTAGCGTGAAATCACAGCTGGATGAAAGGTCTGTGTGCGAAATGAGGTCAACTACTGTGTTATGAGAACTGGTTTACCCCATTTGCTGAAGGATCTCCATAGAAGAGTATTTGCCACTTTGTTCTTGAGTTGTATTATATTACTGGAGGTGAGAACTTAAGAAAAAATGAAAAAAGCAAAACAGGACCGGGCCCCAGGGTCAAAAGTGCCATATACAAGCATTCGCGTTTCTTCGCACGCCACGTGAGCCACTGGCAGAGTTCACGTCTCACGATACATCATCAAGAGGAATCTCGGTGGGCGAACAGCGCCAGTTTTCGCCGGTGCCGGTCTAGGCCGAAGCGTGGATGAAGCCTGGCCTGACAAAGGATGTGGCAAGGGGGATTCAACTTGGCCGTGAGACACGACGTGATGATGAATGGTACCGATCCCACAACGTGGGACCAGAATGGACGCCTATCCACTTCAATTTACGGTAATTTCAAGATCTTACTTCCGGGTGCCGAACCGAATAAAGTGACCTTTTTATTTTATTTTTTGTATTCATGTGTAGGTGAAGTGGCTGCGTCTTTTCTTTTTATATATATATATATATATATATATATATATATATATATATATATATCTGTCATACCCTTTGTAACGAATCCAGGCGGCTGGAATTATAGTTGCAGCACTGCTAGATCAGACGCGCTGGATTGCATAAAACTAAGGCTGTCCATCTCCACTGGTCTACCTCGTTTCCGCGGACTATCATGGGTGCTTTGGAGCGTGCAGTCTTGCACTTACACATGCGATTAGACCTTTTTTTTTTACAAAATATTTTGTCATATCGGCCTATTATCAGTCCTGAATGCTGGATGTCTTGTCATGTCATCGGGCAGAGTAGTCTTAGCGTTCTCAACCTTCCCGCCAATCGCTATAAAAACAGAGGCAGTGACCTGGTACACCTACGGTCATGACTAATCATGGCGCTAGTAAAAAGGAGATTTTTATAGATTGATATAATTTATTTTTGCTAAAAAGGCTTGCCTGTGAGGGGAATTGACGATCGCCGTGACATCCAAGTCGTGAGCGACGTCGGCAGCTGATTTGGGCAGATGTCAAGCCAATGTCCCTCAAATCTCAGTGAGTCGAAACTTATTTGCCACCCTTGAGCCCAGCTAGGTATGCAGAAGGCATGTGTGTGTGTGTGTGTGTGTGTGTGTGTGTGTGTGTG
>JAJIZL010000106.1:0-43553 GCA_023969395.1 Amblyomma maculatum
TGTGTGTGTGTGTGTGTGTGTGTGTGTGTGTGTGTGTGTGTGTTTCAACATTTATTTTTACCTTGACTTTCTAATATCCAGATGATATTTAAGTCTGCTTGTCGTGATACAGGTGACTGTTGTTAATAACTAGAAAATAACGATCTTTTCTCATCAGAATTTATGGCAAGGGCTCCAGCCTCCAGGTCCCGCGCAACTCAATAAAAATACAAGTGTAGGATTTTATAGATACCGCATTGCCCCGCTCAGACCTCTCATGACATCGAAGGCTCTTCCAGTTTAAGAAAACGAAGAAGAACAGGTTAACTCCCTCCACCACCCCGCCCCCTGCCATCATAAGATTTTGCATTGAAAAGCTTCTGACCCAGCCTAATTTTTTTTATATAAATTTAAAGCAATGTACACTGCAAGAACTAGCTCGCTCTGCAGTCCAGACACTATCTCATTGACCTACATCAGCATAGGTGACTTATGTATTATGCACTTTAAAGTGTCTTCACAATGAGCTCGAGCAACAACGTCTGCCGCGGGATATTGCAGACCAAGGTAGGCCGAGTCGTAAAGGAAGACTTGAACCTGGGAGCAGATTTCTGTACCGTACTATCATCTTTAGTTATGCAGTCGAGGTGAACTTGAAAGCGGGTGCACCCAACTGAAGAGTTCTTGTTGCTGCTATACTCATGAAATGTGCTACGGCACCAGGACACACACGGTAACTAAAGTATACCAAACTGCATTTAGGATAGAAGCAAAAAAAAAAAGAAAACCAGAATGGATACCGTGTTATGCTCGCATCGTCAGCACTGCTTATCGATGCCACGAAAGCCTCGAAAGAAAACCTTATAAAAACACCCGCTGTTTTAGATCACACGTTCCACCTTTTTGAGGCCTAGTGATGCCTGCCTTCTCCACTTATCTACTTTCCCATCACGAATTCCTCTTGGTTTTTAAGTGTAATTTCACCCCAGCGTTGAAACATATGTTTGTCTTCTGGACGTGATTCAAGCGGGAGAAACCATTTAGGAAAAGTAATACTTAAAAGGGAGGGATTACTTCGTAATTGTCATTCTTGAATGGATTTGTCGGTAAACCTAACAATTAGGGTATTTTTTGGCTTCGGGCAAAGAAATAATTAGAAGCAGGAAGATCCTCACGGCCCTACGACATTATACAAGCCTGGAATTTCGTGACATTTACTTTTAATGTTTATCCATATACATCCATCTGCTTTCTTTTCTTCCTCTTCCTGCATAAAATGATCTCGCTACTTACGTCTAGTAGCTGTGCATCGGGACAGATGGATTAAAGGGATGCCGTCTGCATGATGAGTTTGTCGTCGGCCACGATAGATTATGTTTGCCGCTTTCAAACGCACCATTGGGAACATACTTGGGATAGATCGAGTTTAATTTGTCTCCGCTATAAATGAATAACCGTCCTTCAATATCACTGGAGATCGCGTCACATAGATTTTGCTTTAGTTGAATATCTGCAGCGTTTCAGCATCATTACAAATACTTTTGCTATGATCTTTAAACCATTTTTTGTAACAATTTTTTACTCTCGAGGTTTCTACGTCTATCAGGCCGAAGAAGGCCACGTATGTGCCGTGCCTTGCTATTCCTGTGAACAAAAATTTTTGTCCACGAAGTAAAGCTGCCCGGAAAACTTCGCGGTAACTTGACTTTCTTTTACATCGTCACGATACGTAGTAACACCCATAATACGTAAATTTCATGTACCGGACATTGAGATTCGCCGAAAAGCCACTACATAGTCTTACACTGCTTCCAGTACCTTTTTCTTTTTGAGCTGATCGAGCACAAACAAGGGTAGAGGGCGAGGAAGCCTCAGTTCGCAGGTTGAAACAAGGTTTCGACAAGTGGACTTGTCTTCGCCTACACGAAGACAAGTCCACTTGTCGAAACGTTGGCTCGACCTGCGAACTGAGGCTTCCCCCCCTCTACTCTTGTTTAGTGCTCTTTAATACGTGTATTCATCTTCTTTCTCTCGTTCTACCTAGAGCACTAACAGACTAAGAAATAGGCAAGGAAATGAGGCTGATTGATTTACTTTTTTATTTTTTGATTGATTGATTTTAAAATGGTTTATTCAATAAAATATGTACTTTATTGATGCCCATGTATGGGAGAGGGGCATTCCTTTCATGACCAGAGATTTAGGTACTTGTACATGTGTTTGCAATAGATTGGTTTCTATTAGGCCCAAAAGTGTGCACCAAGTACTTGATTTACAAAGAGCGTAAACAGACGTGAAATACATTCGATTAAACTTACAAAAAACATGCCCATTGTAGGGATGACGTTCGTCATAACTGAGGTTGCAGTCTGTAAAATTTTTCGACTACAGCCAGAAATGTACAGCCGAAAAAAAAATGGCGTTCTTTTTTGTTTTTAACCATTCTTGAGAGCGTCTGCTTCTTCATACGTAAGAGTGGTTGTACCACTCGCGATGAGGTCATTTCAACAACCTTCTTCATTGAGCAAATAAGCCTCCACAACAACTGGCTCTATAGGCGGCCTGCGCATCTTCGATTTCCAGGCCAAGTTATAAGGATGCAGCGGCAAAACTAGTGAAGCTCGCACACTCTCAGAACGTGTGTATTGCACGGCGTATTGCATGCGTTCTGCATATACGCCGCATGAGTTGAAGAACCGATTGGCAGGCGACGCACGCTACGTCACTGACTGATATTGAAAACAATACCACCTGACTACCATTCACAGTTCTGAGATTGCCGCCAGTTATTGATCACCGACCACGCTGAGTAGTTTTGCTGTGAAAGCTGCTCCCCTATGATTCCCATCCCGCTTCTGCTTCGACCCAAGACGAGTCGTCGGGGCGCGCTTGGCCTGGGGTGTAGGACCGCTTTTCTTGGCGGTGTTTTGATGTTTTAATGGCAGGTACTGTGGAGTAGCCAAAAAAGCTAGGAAACGCCTTGGTCATATATATCTCTCAGATGGAAAGGGAGTGTTTTTGATTGCCGGGGCTACTTTACATCGATTCCTTTTCAGCCTAACTGAGTTTGCGGTTCAGTTCATTATTGGATCTGAGACGCAGTACCATTGCCCTAATGCATATTTTGATGGTATGAACACCTTTGTTCGTAATAAGCGAGTGTTTGTTGTAGCAAGTGAGCAGGGCTGCATGAAGGAAGAGCAAAGTGCATATGAATCGACGTGTATAGAGAATGCTACGTATCATTCTTTGCTTTGAAAACAAAAATTCCCTAAGCTCGGAAACAGCTTAGTCTCATATTAGGCGTGAGCCGACGGCTGGGTTCCGTTGAAACTTTCTGTACTTTCGCACCAGCGCACTCCTTATACAGTTAACATCGTCCAAGACCGCAGTTCTCAAAGTTATGCCCGTCCTCTATGCGTTTTCAATGGCACGGCTCTCCTAGGTGCGAGGTTGTCGTCGCAAGCAGCACCTAGGTCTTGCTAACGCGGATAGTCAGCTTCTAGCTCGACGGTGCGCACAACTAAGTTCTGCACCAATGTCGAGCCTATTGAGCGCCACGAATTTCCTAACAACCCTCTGCAAAATGCTACAAGGAAATATGCGCCATTTCCGCGGGCTGGTTTTTGGAACTATTTTGTAGACTTTAACATGCATATGAGAGGCGGTGTAGGGAACGGCTACAGAAGTTTAAGTCACCTAAGGTTCACTGAACACGGGAGCCTTACGTTCCTTACTTTTTCCCTTCATTTAAAATGCAGGCCTCAAAGGGATCGAATCCGCATCCTCGGGATAAGCTCTTCACAAAATGCGAAAATCCCTACTGACGCAAATCGCACTCTTTGCTCTTTACGTCAAAATCTTGGTTTTGCTACCATTTTTATCAACTTGTTAGCATAGATAACCATCCGACCTAAATAAAAATTCGCATCTGCCGCCTAACATCTAATATCTCAGTCTAATATATTTCTGCTCCTACGAAAAATTCTGTCTCTCCACCCAATTTATTCCGATTACAATAAATATACTACCGTGTCTGCTTTAAAATCACTAGCCTCCTTGTCTAACCTTGAATACGAAGAAATGTGTTTTGATCGTGCCTTCTTTTGTAACTTTTATCACTCATCGTTAGGACCATCACTTATATCACTGTCCATCGCCTTTCTTGACAAATTGTCCAGCACAAGATCGTCTACCCTCCCCCTGGAAGAACTAATGCTCATCCCAGATTTTTTTTTTCCAAACTGCCTACGGACTGGAATAATATCCTGCTTATCAACCAATTAAATTCAAGGAAAGAACTGAGCCCGCCCTTGCTCATTACTAATAGAGCATCCCATAGATCCCATTAAAGGTCAAACAAATGAATCAATAAGATGCAGAGTTACCTAATCACTAAGGTGGTGGGAGGTGCCGTTTCGGTTTGCTACTTGTGTCCCCGTCATTGGATATCGGCTCAGCTCCGTCTTCAAACATTTAGGCATCCAAACTGCCGCCACTCGCCTAAGCGAAGAAAATACTGAGATACAGAATTATGTAGAAAAGAAATAGCAATAGACGGTGGGCGGCAGCTGTCACCCATATCTTGAGAGCCTTGTTCAGCGTCAGTAGAAGGGGCCAATGGAATAAATGGCAAAGCCGATCTGCCTCTGTGATACGGCGTCAATACAATTTCGCCGTCTAATTCTCCTGACTGTCTCTTATCCCCACTCATCTCTGAGCCCTTATCTTTCATTCCTGGCTGCTTCATCAGTGAATGATCTTGGACAAGCTTCATCCACACAACTGATCAAGATGTGGTCTGTACTAAGGCTCCAGTAGCAAAAGTCAAAAGCCCTTTCCACCATAGCGTAGGACACTCGCGAGGATGACTCGCGAGAAAGAGGAGGGGGAGGAATTTGACTACTCAGGATTTATTTAGCCTTGCTTTGCTCACAGAGCTGAAACCATGGCTGTCAGATCCCAATTACGGTCTTTCCTGTAGTCTTTGCTGAGCAGGCTTCTAATAGGATAGCATGAAATGTACCAAGGAGATAAAAATTGTCCATATCCTGTGATGTGAAGGCATTTGTGGGCCTCCACCTGCGAAACGTTGCAGATGGTATTTACCGACATTTCGCCAGTTGTAAAGAAGAAATAAAAAGATAAATGGAACACTTTTGCAGAACCGGTACACTAAAGCTATTTTGCAACGACTGCAGCTCGATTAAAGCAAAGCCCATTCGCCGCGAGATAGACCTATAGGTGGCGCCAGAGTCGTTCCGATAGTGTGGATCTGCAGCCGTAGGCGCTAGCAGAAACGCTCGCGGCATCGGTCTATGTCGTTGTTTTGGCGGGTTTTCTGGGGAACAAAACATGTCCTCTTCAGTTTTCTTGTTAAGAACGTTCTGTATACAGCCCTATTGTATTGGGAGCATAACCGTCATAAATATTTTTTCACAATTCGTTATTTTACCAATAAAGTTTATGGACATAACTACTTTATTAAATCTAGTTATTTCCAGAATCGCAAAATAATTTTTTTCCTTTTTTGTCTTCTACGTGCAGGGCACTATTTCCAACAAATTACACAACCTTTCATTGTCGAGAGAACAGAAAGAGAGCTTATATATACCTAATTTTTGTTGTTGCTGTGCGCTGTCACTGAAAAAAGCCTCCGTCGTAATTTACATTCTGTTTTTACTTTTAACCTAAGAGCGGTTCGCGACTCTACCAAATGTATTACTATACACTATTAGGTTAAGTTTACGGCATAGAACGTAGTGGTCGCTTTTGTATCATTTTCTTTTATTTCTGCGAGTTTACTTAGTGCATAGATATCTACTTCTTCTATTAACAATCTCGATAACCTAGCTGGAAATCTTTCTTATTAGGAGCAGGCCTTTCGGCCTCTTCACGCCATCTGAATTTTTTGTTAGCATTGTTTGTTGGCTCATTGCAGCATGAAATATTTCTCAATTTTTTGTGTGACCGGTTTCGAATGTCCCGAATTGTACCCACGTAACGTTTTCTAATATCCGATCGAACATGGCCAGAAAATGGGCATTTTGTTTGATAGAATTCTTATGTGAATAAAATGCCACTGTTCTAAGTTGCCATCTTCTGTCTTGAATTGCAGTGTTTTTAGTATTGTCTGAAAAACGAATATATTTTTCGCCAAGGCGTACTAAGGTCTTATGTATTAAACAATAAACAAAACTTTTACGCGTTTGCGAAATCCAGTAATTCAGCAATTCGGATGTTGTTTTAGGCAGTTTCCAACTACCTGTCATTTCTCGCCAAAAAAAAAATTTGACACTGAGCCGCCACTCTGCAGCGCACAATATAACGCGTAACGCCGCTAGTGGTTACAACAGCTCTCCTGAGTTTTTCGAGTAATTCGGTCTACATCTTGATTCCTTGAATCGTCATTTCGAGAAGGACTTTACAGTAAAGTTTATGACTTCAAAAAACAACCATTTTTACAGCACCGATATGTTTAGGACTTAAACCCTGCCTTGTAGCCTCTCCTTAGTGGCCACGGGATAAGTACTTCCAATGTAAGCATGGATGTTTCTCTGCGAAGTTTCCCCTATATAAGAATGATGCGAATTTGGTTCTGTTTATTTGTGGATTCTTATGGAAAACACTCCTACTGAGACAAGGTGTTTTTAACACTACGGCAAGGTAATGCGGCTCAAATGCGTTTTCCACTTCTTTATTTTCATCTTTCCCCTACGTTCTCTCTCTAGTTCAAATTCTATGACAGTTTTGTAAGACTGCCCTTTCGGTGTTCGCCCTGTGATCCTAGTCGTCCATGGGATGTCCTTCATGATGTAAAAGCAAGAAATTTGTTTCGTGTCTAATCTTTGCGAAGCCCTGTTCCGTAGCAAAAAGATAAATAAAACACGGACACTTTTCAATTTCTTTTGTCGAGATATTTGCCTTTAGGCATAGTTAGAAAATGGGAGAGAATCTGGGAGAGAATATGAAAAACGTGTGCAGAGTGATACTGCTTCAAAATTCGCAAACGTTCCAGGGGAACTTATTGTCCATTGCCAGCTTTGCGAGTTGCATTTACTTGTTACCTTCCTGAGGAAGCGTTGTCTGGCATGCACCACAATGCGCTTATTACATCAAGTATAACGGTGGTGCAAATGAGAAAGACTGCATGTTTCACATTTTGCTTCTATGAACTGATATTGCTTACGTATATGCAGAACAACATTTGTAGACTTGTATTATTCTGAGTAGCAGCTCCGTAACAATGACTGTATAAATCATTTTTCACATGGGGCGTTTACTCCACCCTTATACTTCGTCTCTTCATCTCCTTACTTTTCGATAAATTGTAATTATCCCGAACACATTATTTCCTTAGTGCCTATTCGGTGACTCAAGCTTGTGATTGCCAGGTTTCCACCAAAAATCTCTGATGTGGAATTCCCCTTCGCTATTTCACGTGGGATTTCATCTACATGCCCTCTAAGATGATCAGTTCTCTGCATCCTTGTGCGTATTATTACGAAAGGGTAGGATGCTTCATATCGCCGCGACCTTCGCGCTAAGTAGTTCGAGCGGTGACGCAATGATTTAGGTAATGTTCCTCCGTAAAGAGGTGTCGCCGCGAGAGATTTCTAGATAACATTAAGGCGGCCTCCGTCAATATACCAAAGATGAAGCGTCGCAACGACGCTGCCCGGGCCTCCGATTACGCAAGCTGTTATTCGGGCAGCGCTAAGGCCACAGATTTCTCGTTTCACCCGTCGCTTCTTCTCTCCCGCATAGAGACAAGCCTCCGAGGCTCATTTTACGCTCCCTTTCTCTCGTATGGCCACTAGACAGCAGCCGCTCCCCCTAAAAACAAAGAGCTAAGGTTAAAAGCCAGCAATATCGCCTGCGAGCGTGAAGACGTAGTGTCTGCCTCATGAGAAGCCCCAACCACTCTAGGAATTCATTTAGTACCTCACTGACATCCTGTTTTTTGATGTCATCTTTGCGGCACAAATGAGCTCTACGTCGTCGGAGCGGATGAGGTACTAAAAAGGACGACGTATCTCAAGGGCTGTTTTTCGCATGTACTACGCTCGTGTCACATCCAAGAGATTGAATTCAGAACTTTTATATCTTGGGTGAAATTAACCACGTAAGTTCGGGTACAAAATTTCTTGCAATCACTTCCACAACCTCCATTCTAATGTGAAAACGTTTCTCTCGTTTTGGTAAAGATGACTGTTTCAAGCCTGATACCTACGCGCACAGGTGCCAACAAAGTAAACGGCCCATTGCTATTTCGTTATATTTTTCACCTGCATTCTATTTGAAACTGGCAAATGCATTTTCATATTTACAAATGATGTTTAGTATGTATGGTACAGAAGGCGTCATTCCATTTAGAACAGAAAAGCGTGCTCCGTTTGTTTATACCCGCACCTGTACCCCTGAGGACAAAAGTAAACGAAGCAAGCTATTTACTTGTAAAAATTTTCACGCATTGCAAAATTGAAACTGGCAGTCGTTGTATATTCAAACCTTTAGTAGACGCCAGTGCCCCTTTACATGAACAAAAATTGTTTTCTTATCTTTAGTGCAGAAGATGTGATTTTAATTTGAACGCAAAAGCGTGCTCCGTTTACTTATGTCCGCACCTACATTATTTTGTTATCGTTCTATCAGGCTGCAGGAATGCGCTCGATAACTTATATTGCAGTTGAAGATATATCATCATTTATTTCTCCCATTTTGCAGTGTAACCTCTACTACTAGAGTGTAAATTCGAATTTCCCCTCGCTGGGCCCAAATGACCTTGAGTGTAGACAGATACAGTAGATATATTTCTCGAAAAAGAATTTAAACAAAGAATAAAAACAATTGAGGAATAAAAATTCGTTGTCACCTTGACATAATTGTAGTTGGCCACCGAATATCGTGACAAATACTGCGTCTTCATTTCCGCAAAAGTAACTTAAACAAAACATACAAAAAGTCGCGGAAAGAAAAGGCGATAATGCAGGCGTTATTGCCTCTACTATTAACGCGAAACCTTGAACACCCCCCTAGTTCAAACGGTCAAATTATGTACAAGAGTTTTAAGCCCTGCTAAACCATTCCGAACAAAACGTTCGCACCTATAACACCAGAGGTTCCTTGCCTCAGCAGACATTCGAAGCGTCCGCTGAATACATTATTGGTTGATAAAGAATTTGTTTTGTGCTCCTCCATTTTCTCTAGATGTCGCGTCACGTTCTGTAGCCGTACAAGACGCTACTTCACGTAGCTAAATATGGCGTTGCAGAATGCTGAGGCACACTGGAAAATCAAGTTACAACGTATCGTCTTGTTAAAACTTAACACCCCCTTTATCATCTCAACGTTTATATTTTCCCCTTTATACAGCAAAAAAAGAAAGAGAGAAAAACTTGCGGCCACTTTGGTGCAGGATGGAAGTGTGTGCACATAAGAACGGCCTTCTATATGATGCAAACATTAAGCTGTAAAAAGGGACAATAGGCAATGCTAAAGAAAAGAAAGAGCGGAAAGAGGCGCAGAGCTCGTCTTGTTTTCTTCGCCTTGTTTTTCGTTCTTGTGAACTGCCCGTGACGTAAGGCCGACTTTTCCGAACTTTCGTAACTACCTCACTCACATTAATAAAGTTAGGCTGGAACATACAACTTGAAGGCCCAAGCTGGAAATGGAACCATTCTCTAAAAAACATACAAGCAGGTAGGCGTTCCAGCGTTGAAGTTATGATTCTTAATCGAATACACTTATTATACAATTAACAGTAACATAAACAGCTTTATTTCTATGAGTGATGGAGGAGACAGCATGCGAGGGTCCCTTGAGAACCTAACGATTTGTCTTCAGCCCGCTGCCTCCATTACAATGCAGGCAATGACAATAATCATTTTTTCCTTTCGGGCGCAAATATCCACTGTGCACTGTCCGCACAGAGAGCAGTGATTGAGTTTGGAAGGCTTGCGAGGTGTTTTTTTTTTTTTTTTTGTGCCATTTTAGGCAGTGCTCTCCGCCATAAACCAATTAGAGGTTCAACAGTCCTAAAACGATTTTTTTTTCTCCATTCGTCCTAAACTGCCAGCGAGTTCCATGATACTAGCAGGATGAACCTATTGCACCACCGTTCTCATCCTCCGTCATGCACTGGGTGTCCCGCTAGACTGCGAAGTCGATGAACCCCAAAAGACTAAATACTTCTCTGGGTTTCTGCTGAGCCTCTATACTTGATGAGTGCAATGTACACCTGCGTTCACTGGCTTTGACACTCTGGACAGTGTTTCCAGAAAGGGCGTGTTGTTTTTCACGCCTAACACGTCGAAGGGCAACCGATACGCTCGTGTCGAGGCTCCTCAAGCGTTTTCGGGAAGAGGCGTGGGTTCGTCGAAGTTGCTAATTGGCCTAATTAGGCTCATCGTCTCTGAAAAGGTTCTGTAAGGCGAGTGGCATGCCCGTTGATGGCCCCTGATGGTAATTGATTTCCTTTAGACATTGATTTGGTGTTATTTGTGATAAATAGCATTTTATTGTTGTTTGTCGCCATCGGTAATGAGTTTGTTGACTGGGTCAAGTACTGTAACTGTATATATGATCCTGGCGTGTTTTCTTTGCGAAGGGCAACCGAGCGACGTCATTCGTCACTCTTTAAGCTAAGTGGTAAGCCTAAGCCTCTGGCTGTCCAACAGACAATCTTAGCACTTATCACCGCATTATTCTTGAGACATTTATAGCTACATATATGCCTTTTATAGGTTTCTGCAAGCAGTATGTTACTTCACAGAGCACCAAAACAGTTCACTAAAAAAATATTATCCTCAAAGCGTGCATACCAGTAAAGCAATGAATTTGTTTTCTTTTTTAGTAATCGACAACAATAAGTATTTTGTGTCCACTTCCACTGTGGCCACTGGAGCTGTCTACTCTATGCGTTTCTCGTGGTTGAAGCCAGCTCTTTTGTGACTCAGCTGCAGGCAGGCGCACTGCACCCCGTATGACCTAGAAGGCATCCTTAAATTGTTTTGGATTTTCATGGCAGTGTTGAGATATCTCCTAGCTCCTTCGTGAAAATTAAAATGTAAATACAATAATGTAGAAGCTAATGTAACCTTATTTAAAACGTAAAAAAATTTCAATTATGCGACGCATAAAAAATGTAAGAAGGAAATAGCGTGCTCTGTCTACTTTTGTCCGCACCGGTACATTCAGTCTTGCTAAGGACGACAACGAAAAGAAGACATATCACTTATACTGAACCAAATAAAAAAAAAAAGACAAGTGCAAACACCGTGATATGATAGTGTGAAACACCGCTGTCTATCAGGGAATGCACTAAAAAAAAAAGGAGATAGCGTTGAACACATACGTTATTTGGAAAATCAAGTTCTGGAATGGCTTTCTTTTCGCTCTGTCAAGTTAACGTATCTGTTTTTATTATTTTATTTGAAACAAAGGTGTGTGTTTTTTTTTTTTTTTGTCAAGTAAACCTATCCGTGGGTATTGCTTGCTTTGTAACAAAGGTGTTTTTTTTTTTCTCTATGTATACATTACAATATAAAATCCATTGCTGTGTTCTTGCTGTGTTCCAAGTTTGCTGTGTTCTTGCTGTGTTCTTGCTGTGTTCCAGTCAGGTGACCACGCGTGTCGCCTTTAGCCCTCTTCACCCAGACAATTCTGTTTAAATAAAAATAAACTCAAACACTCAAGAACATATTCGATGGAAAAACAGCGCAAAAGACAAACACTAGAGCAACAAAACACCGCCTGTACACCGCCTGTCACACAATCTTAAAAATGTGGCAGAATGTTATGGCATATCGGTTGTTTTTTCTGCACCTAAAAAGCTTAAAAGTGTTTTTGCTAGTTTGGAAAGAAAAGCTGAGCATCAGAAGGAACATGAACCAACATGTGGGGTTAAGCATGAAACAAAGTATGTGCCGTGTGCTGAAGGTGTAGTCTACAAAATCCCACTGTCATATGGACAAATGTACATTGGGCAGACGGGGCGGTGCTTTAATACACGTTTGAAAGAGCATGCAAATAACTTAGACGCTCACAAATCTACTAATCTCGTTGGCCACGTCCGTGACTGTGAATCTTGTTATTCTTCACTGCACTATTCTGATATCCTCTATAAGCACCCGGCGCGCTTAACACGTGAGATAATGGAGGCCTACCACATGAAGAAAAAAACTAGGTTGTGTCTTAATAAGCCATCCATTTTTCGGCATGAAAGCGAGATTGCGTGCCTGCATCCTACGAAGAAACACGTGTTTTTGCTTGTCCACTGCTTAATAGGGTGGTCCCTTTTTCCATATACTGTGTTCCCTCTTTGAATAAACTTTCAGTTGTGAGCCAGCACTCGTCTTTCTTTGCTCTGGTGTTTGTCTTTTCCGCTGTTTTTCCATCCAATATGTTCCATCAACTCGCCCGTTTGGCTATAGTGTTGGACTCGAGGACATTTGCAGTTAGGTCGTTCTAAGAAGGAATAGGTTTAGTGGAAAATGAGGCTTTGAACACATTTCTTGTGCACACAAAATCGCTCGCCTTCTTATAATGGAAATAACGGCTTTGTCGTTGGGTTAGTGAACAAAAATATGCATTTCTATTTATTCCAAGTTGGTTATGGTAGATCAAATAGAACATCTTTAATCTTTCTTCGCATCGTCTTGCCTGCAGGGTTTCTAAATTAGCTGTTTGCAAAAGGGCTGTTGGAGTCGTTTTCCGGCTATAACAAATGTATATGAACCTGACTCATTTACGCTGGATATTTTCACGTTTGGTGATATTAATAGTTGCGTGCGGATCTTAAACAATACTCGTATTCTACAATCGGTCTAATGAAAGATTTATTGGCAAGTAGTCTGATTTCTGTTGGGGGTTTAGCAAGGGTTCTCATTAAATACCCTAGTTGCCTCATAGCTTTATTTAGAGTGTAAGTAATGTGGTCATTACATTTTAAATCTGATATGATTATCCTAGATATCTGTATTTAGTTACTTGAGATAAGGTATTGTCATCGATGGCGTAACAAAACTTCAGCGGATTGATTTTTTGCGTCACAGACATAGCTACTGTTTTTTATAGTTAATGCACATTTGCCAGGTTTCACACCAGACCAACATTTTACTCAAGGACATATTTAGCAGCACCTGATCGTTTTGGCTGGAAATCTCTAGATAAAACATACAATCATCGGCAAACAGTTGCATTGTAATTGACATGTCGGAAGCAATGCCGTTTATAAGAAACAAAAAAAAAAGGAATGGTTCAAGGACAGAACCTTGAGGAACGCCGTATTCTACTGGCGCGGAATCCTCACTGATTCAGTCAACGAATACAGTTTGAGGCATCCATCGCTTCAACAATAGCAAAAGTAAGACTGAAAACTTTGCTAGCCTAAATCAGATTTCACAAGCCGATGTCGTCATTAGCACTGAGTCGTGGTTCGACGTTGATATTTCAAGCTGGGAAGTTCTTACGTCTGGATACATAGCTTAACGCGAGGACCGCTATGCGCATGGCGGAGGCGCCTTTTTTCTCGTGCTTAACAGAATACAGAGTGTGCATTTGAATTGTGTCGATCCGTGTTCTGAAACAGTTTGGTGCAAATTACTAAGGCGAAAGGCTTATTATACCCTATGCTGGCACCAAGTGTGTCCGCAGAATTGGAAGCAAAATGTAACTCGTGATATGATGTCACCAGAAGTGGAATTCACATCTTAATGGTCATGATGGGGCAGGTAAACGGTATGTCATGACATAGTCATGAGTCATGATCTAGGAGTAATAATTAAAGATATGATTATTGGTTCGTGATGAGTCATACAAAAGTCATGATTCATAGTCATGACTTGTGGGTAACAAAAGTGCTGGGTCATGGATTAGAAATGGCACGTTACTACGAGAGTATCACGTGATGGCGCTGTTATTTAGATATGCACTAAGGTACTTTAGCAAAAACTAATTTTTCAATAAAGAGTTCAGAAATTTGAGAAAGGGAAGTTTAGGATGGAAGGCTCACCATGCAGAAAAAAATCTCCAGGTTCAAATTCTTATACAGTGTTTATAATAATCGTACCAGCAATCTAAATCATTTATCCAAAGTAACCATACTACACTTCGGAGAGATTAGACAACACGAAAAACGTCAGGGTTATCAAACCACATCAATGTATTTAGTATTCATTTTTCCCAACACAATTCTTGACTAGAAAAATCTTCCGAATGATGTGCTTTGTGCCACCGATATTCAAAATGCTTTTGATATGGTAATGCGATGTACGTGTTTCCAAACTGACATTTTCATTTATTGGTATCATTATTATTAGTTATTTACCAAAGTATAATATTATATCATTGTGCTAACAAGTAGTGAATTCATTTACATGTCGTGTTAGTCTGCTAATTCTTCTTAATATTTTATCTGCTATATGTCTTTCTTATCCCGTCCTAGGAATGTTGCTGTGATCGTTTAAGGCACAAAACCTAAGCAGATAACCGCTAGTTTACTGCAAAACTATTTCTTAAACTAAAGCACTCAGATTGCCCACTGCGTCGTAACGTAAACTATATATCATCCCGGGAAGCTTCATAAGATTCGGAGCAGTGTCCAAACATGAACATTTGAACCACGCCTCACCCGATAACTAATCCACTGAGTCCGGAAGCTCATTTTCACGCTTTACAACGCTCGCTGGTGACGCATCCTTCCGTCGGTCTAAAAGACCACAACACGAGTAAGTAAAACCACGTTGTCAGGTGAGCTTCTCATAAACACGACTGCGTTATCCTTTCCCCGCAGGCACTTGAGTATGCCCATTGCCTTGCGAAGAATTTAAGCTTAACAGAGCTTCTCCCCCTCTCCTCCTCCCCCCCCCCCCCCCCCTCCCGCCAGGTTTTATGGGTGTCGACGAGACGTTGAAAGCTCCTGAATAAGCAGCGTCGGTGGCCTCCTACAAACCGTACGAACCGAATAAGAAGAAAAGTAGAAAAAGGTATAGTTTAGTTTTCTGCCCGGCGAGCATCGAAAACATCCGGCCTGAACAGGAGCCTATATTGAAAGCGCAGGTTGTTTATTAAGCAGAACTTGGGATATACGAGGCAGAGTACATTGAAGTTTGGTTGGCGCGAGCAGCACCAAGAACAGCTGCTATTTTCATGGAGGAGTACAGCACAGTAAAGAAATACATATCTTTTGCTGTAACTTACTGGGCTTGTCTCTGAAGCAACGCGCAACTCTTTCACTTCTTCTTTCACTCCCACCTTCCTCTATTCCCTCACGGTGCGGGTCAAGAGTCCGCGAGAAGTCTGACAGATACTGCGCATTTCCTCTCTCATTAACTAATTTAGAATTTGCAGAAAAAAAATATTAAAGCACGACCATGACATGGCTAGGTGCAGGTCTCCACCATTCCATGGTGTCCAACGAAAAGTATAAAGCGCCTAATTTTCTCCAAACCATAACTTAAAGAAAAATTATAAAAAAAAAAACGCGGATTTGAAAAAGGGGGTGATACACAGGCTATCACTGCAACACTCACAGCTTTCTTTCTATCTCTAGGTTCAAGCCGTTCTTAAACCTTGTGGGGCCAAATTCAAGCTCAAGATAACTTTATTGCCAACGATGTAGAGGCCCTTCCGCTCCCTCAGAAAGTCCCGAGGGGGCTCCAAGGGAGAGGGAGCCCCGCAGGATCGAGAACATCTTTCGCAAAACGTCCCGTGTCAGACGGATTACACGAACTAGCTGCTCCGGATCCCGGCTCCGGTGGAGGGCATATCAGGTTTCTTTCTCTCTGATTCCATATATGCCCGGGAGAATGAGGGCATTCCCAAATTAGATGATCCTGATTAGCTATTATCCCACATTCGGTGCAGAACTTTAGAGGTTCCTCTCCCTGCCGGTATAGATAAGATGGAAAGAATCGATTTGTTTGTAATAATCTCCAGTCTCTGCACTTGTTAGGTGTGAGAGACCGATCAGGAGGTGTGAGGTCTAATCTTTCATTCCTGTGTGCAGCCATGATTTCCGTGTACGTGATGAGCGGACCCTTCGACTCGGGTAAGGGTGATTCCACGGCCGCCCGGGTGTAGATATCTCGGGCGAGACTGTTAACAGCCTCATTGCCTGGAATCCCCTCGTGAGCCGGGACCCACATGATGGAGATCTCTCTATCCAATACCGATTTTCCAAGCATCCTAACTGTTTCTTTCGAAACAATCCCCTTATTAAAGTTTCTTACTGCTATCTTGCTGTCGCAAAGTATGAATTTGGCTTTGGTGCTCCTGCAGGCTAACGCCAGAGCAGCCTCTTCCGCTATGAGCGAGCTTCTTGTGTTGAGGAATCCGATGACCACAGTCTCATAGTCTCCATCGACAACTACTGCCATTAGAGCCGCCCCTTTGAGATCGCAGGTCGCATCACAGTACGCAATTTGAGTAGAGTCTACCCCTCGTAGTCTTTTTCTTATAACTTTGACTCTATGTGCCCTGTGCTCCTTGTTGAGTGTCGGGTTCATGTTCTACGGAGTTGGAGTGATGTTCACTCTTTTTCGAACCTGAAGATATATTTCTGCTGCAACGTATGACAGCTCCCGCTGGGCTATGCTGGCCAGGGTCTTTCTTACTGCCCCCGTGGAACTCAGCCTCCAGAGTTGCGCCTCCCTCACCGCTGTAGCAATTTCACGCCACGTATTATGTATCCATGAATTCAACAGCTTCTCAGTTTAGACGCTGGTGGGAATTTTTAGTGCTCTTTTATATGCCTTCCTAACCATAATATTTAGTTTTTGTTCCTCGCTCTGGCTTAGATTCAGAAACGGGGTTGCATACGCAATCCTGCTGATAATAAACGAGCGTGTTAGGCGAAAGAGGCCGTGCCCCACACTCTTATCTTTGAGTGAAATTCTACGAAAGATTCCAGTTACCTGAGACACATAGTTGGCTAACTTGTTTATGACTATATTGTTTTTTTTTCCATTCTCTCGGAGAAGGAAGCATAATACTTTGATTACTGGCACACTTGGTACCCTATTTCCCCACACCAGCACCTCCCCTGGCGGGTAGAGTTTTAGCAGGCGTCATTATTTAATTTTTTGTTCCTTCGATGTGAGTATAAAAATTGCAGACTTAAGCGGAGAGCAGGACTGTCCTCTGGCAAGAACGCATTCTTCTACCGTCTATAGCGATATCGTCAGCTTGCGTGTTATGTTGGATCCCCTCTATTTGTTTTAGGAGAGGGGAGAGTTTCCTCAGAGTAAAATTGAACAACACGGGGGAGAGAACAGATCCTTGTGGCGTTCCTCCATCCTCCATCGGCAATGATTCAGCCTTGAGATCTAAGAATTTGGTGGTAGTCTGTCTGCCCGAAAGGAAGTTCTTAACGCACCTGAAGCATTTCACTCCAACGTTGGAATCGTTCAGACCTTCGAGTACTGCCCTTCGTTCAACATTATCGAAAGCCTTCATGAGGTCCAGCCCGAGAATCGCTCTTGTGCCGGTCTGTTCTCCCTTATCTAGGACGCTGTGTTTCAAGTGAAGCATGACGTCCTGAGTGCTGAGACCCGGCCTATACCCAACCATTTCGTCTGGCCAGAGCCCTTCTCTTTCTATATATTTAGAGAGTCTTTTCTGCACTACCTTCTCCATCAGCTTCCCCAAGAAGGAAGTGAGAAAGATGGGTCTCATATTATTCAAGTCCGCAGGTTTGCCTGGTTTGGGAATAAGGATTAGGTTTGACTGCTTCCATTCCATTAGTAATTTCCCGACCCAAATCGTGTTCGTTATTTCAGTCGTATGCCTGATCGAATTGCCTTCTAGATTCTTAAGTGTGGTCTTGGCTATTCCATCTGGACCCTAGGCTGAACGCTTCTTTAGCTCGGCCAAGACCGCTCTTACCTCTGCCTTTGTGAAAGGTTCATGGAGTTTCGCATTGGGCATGCCCGAGTACTCCGGGAGGAGCTTGCTCAGTTCTTGGTTGATATATACCTTTCTAATGTGGTCCAGTAGTTTCTCGTTTGAGCTCTCAAAGCTGTGCTTAGAAGCAATCTGTGTTACCCTAGTTTGTCGCTTCGAACGACTATGATCTATTAGGTTACGCAAGATAGCCCAGGTTCTCGAGAGACCCATATTCTACCCTAACTCATCGCACAGGTCCATCCAGCCCTGTTCACATAGTCAGGCCGCATGTTTTTTGATCAACCTATCTTGCCTGGCCAGTTCTCTGCGTAGGTGCCTATTTCATCACTGTTTCATTAGCTCGTCGTCCATCTCTTTCTTCCGAGGTATCATATTAAATAATTGGCTATCCATTTCGGAAGGGTCGCCCGACATCTTAGCTTCTTCAGTAGCTCCTTAAGATGCTATAGTGTGGGACCCTGCGGCCCATTTTATTGTTTAAAACCACGCGCGCTTTTTTATGTTTGTACTGATGTTTGTCCGGGCAGCGGGAGTGCGCGTGATCGAGCTGGGAATCATGGGGGCGGATTGTTATCGGCGGCGAAACGAAGGTAGATAAGCACGTCGAAAGCAAGGCTCGTGGCTTTTTTCCCGGCGGGAGACCAGCGTGGGGCGGCCAGCGTGCGTCAAGGGCCAGCGGAGTGTGCTCGGATGATGGTACCAAGATCTGCGGGAAGACGGAAGCAGTGCCTGGAGGAATAGCTTAGGCGTATTTGCGTGAGTTGTTGCCACGCGACGAGCAATGTTTCTAATGCCGCCGTTAGTGCTTTGGCCATTTGCTCGCCCTATTCGCTCCGCAGTGTGTTTCCTCTCGCCGTGGTTAGCCCTGACATTCTTTCTACCTTATATTTGGTTTTCTATTGACGCGCGCATGAAGAGCGTGTTTACAGCTGAGTAGCGCCAAATGTTGTTTCTTTTTATTGAATGCTTTTTCGTTTATCCGGAATAAACCGGTGTTTTTAAACGAGACTGGATTTGTCACTCGTTGGGTGAGACGATGGCCCGCGGACCCTTTTTCTGAAGGCGAGGTTTTGAACCCCCACAATTTTGTTTCGCTTCTTTCACGCTGGGACCATTAAACACGGCCTTTTGTGCAAACTGCCGAGCTTCAAATACTAGGTATGCTAATGCAAAACAATGGCTTTAACACATACTACATTCTCCACACTCACTACCACTACATATCATATCGCCCGCCTTATCAAACGAATAGCTAACAAGTGCCGTGGAATGCGCGAGCGTGACCTCAAAACCATGGTAGAGGCATCAGCTTCGGGCTGTCCACGAGGCCCGCGCGGCGGCGGAGAGCTTGGGGCTCTCTGTGCCGACGTGGGAGCTGCCCTCTACACCTGGCGCCTAGCCGAGTGTCCTTCAGGACCCCTACTGTGGGAAATAAAGTTTTACCAAACCAAATCAATTTATCACAAGCCGCATTCTCTACTCGCTACCGTACTTATATCAAACAAAAACAGAGACAGACAAGGTTTCTATGGTTATTGGTAAAAGTGCAAATTGGTCTAGAGGAAAGAAAAGGCGTAGTACCTTTCACACTTCTGGGTGGACAGCTGACCTCACCGTAAGGAAAAGGAGGAAGAAAAGAGTGGAAGAAGATAGAAAACGGCGGCCATAGTGGGGAACTCCGAAATTATTTCGACAACCAGCGGATCTTTCATCGCAGGTGTACTAATTCCATACCGTGCAAAGAAGTCTTGTTTGTACTGGTGAAGAGAAAATGACATTTTCGTAAGAAACTAGAGGCAACACCGTTTTGTGCTAGCCTGTATTCAAAGCATACTTCGTCAGTTGTATTCTTAGACACTGCAATGGTTCTAGACGAAGAGAGTACGCAGAGGGAAACACTAATTGGGACTGGATACATGATTATTTAAGAAAACAAGAACACGTTTTATCATTCCCTCGAATCACGCTGAACGTAATCCTCGGCCAGCAACAAGTGGGGATGCAAGCACTCACAGTCTTGAAAAGTGTTTTGATATATTTCGCTGATTCTAAAGCATGACCAGATAACTTACATGGTTTAGATGATGACACACAATCTCCAATAGATCTATGAAGGAAGATCAAATGGCATGGCTCGTATGGCAGAAATACTAGCCTTTCAATACAATGCGATGTCCGCGCAACCTCTCGCAACAAAGCCTCTCCACTGGACATTTGTTGTCAGTATAAAATTTCTAACCGAGCGCGTCACCTGATATAAAGAATCTCAGAACATATATGAAAGGCAATCACCTTTGTCCATGACTATATCTTCTTCGGAGTGTCTTATAGAAATGGTGTTGTTGAAAGGGGTATACATTTCAAAGGTCTATTTTTCACTCTTTTTGGGCCCGTAGTCGCATTAAACTAAAGTTATGGTCAATGACATCGCTTCCTTTTATATATCTTCTTTGTGCGTTCCCGTCTCCCCGTTAGCCAAAACACAGGCTTCTAATAAATTCGTATCTGATGCAGTAAGTGAGACAAAATGCTGATAATCCGGTTTGCTGATCCTAGTATAACGTGCGGAAGCACTAGTTTGGCGTAGTTTATCTTGGTAGATGTAGAGGACGTTTTCGCTATCTTCCCGCCCGATGTTCAAACTGCAAAATCTGGGCCGCACACCACAACGTTTCTATCTCTCCGCGAGCTTGCTGCGACAGTGCCAACGTTACGCAAAGCCCCACCCTCACTTTCGCGTTGGTGCTTGTGGTTCCCGAAAAAATTTCTAGGGCGACGTTCCACTACTTTGCCGCTGCTGGTTTAAATTTTTTTAGTTGCTTAGCAAGACAATATGAGCAGCGATTCATAGATTACTGCAGTATTATGTCTTAATTTTCCCGAACTGTTCCAAATTTCTGTCTTAGAATTTCAATTTTAGTAGCAAGGTTAAACAATGTCTATTTACTGAAGCGGCATTGCAGACTATGAAGAGGGCGATAGTAGGGAATTGGCTTATTTGAGGCAACTGATGTTCTTTAACAGAAACCGAGATTTCCGTCCTTTCAAAATAAAGCATTTGACCTAAGCGACATTTATGGGGAATAAAATCCAAAGGGAAATAGAAAAAATGAACATCTGTGCCGCTTCAATAAGTTTTTGTTAAGAGATAATTACTAATTGATGTGTATAAGTAATGCAAAGTATGAATTTCGGGCTTTTCAATGTAGGCTGAATGTTAATTCTCACTGAATTCCAATGTTTTATGTGGTTTGAGTATAAGACATACGGCAAGCTAGTTAGAAGGATTATCGTACAGAACACGTAAGACAGGATGGGTATTTTTCAGAAACATAATACCAAAGAAAAAGAGTGAGAATTCAGAGTTAAGAAATTTATTGAACGACTCTGTACCAAAGAGAAGGAAACACGCGAACATGCAGTGCCCGCACGTATGCGTTTTGCGGAAATATACGAATGAGGACTCAATGCATTCTCATTGTTTGCCAGTTACATACTATAACACTCCCTTTGAACAACTACAGCTATTGTCTAAAGGGGTTCAATTTGTACGCACGAGCTTTTTTGTCACCTAACTGCGTTTGAATGCAAACGAAGTTGGAGTCGTGGGCCGGCTGTCACTTCGCGGTCTGCGTCCCTGAGAGGCTCAAGGCCATCCATAAAGACCCCTTAATCTTCGTACGTAGCAGCGACGCGCCTCCACGTGTCGTACTGCCTTTATTCATATGCTGGGATTTAGGGAAATGGCAGCTCTGCAGCAGAGACTCAAAGAAGAAGGTTCTTTATTCATTCAGCTGTGGACAGATGTCCAAGCGCTACCTGGTCACTTCCTTTATTCTGCTATGCAAACAGGAGAAGCAGTCCAAGTCTCGTAACACTGAGTAGCTCCAGTACCTCTAACACACGATTCTGCTGCCCTCACATTAAACAATAATTCTCTATTTTACTCAATGAACGCATAAAATCTATAATCAACTTCAACGCGGCCTGAGTTTCCAGCACGAATTTAAAATGTCCGCTGCAAATATTCCTGAAATGAGACGCGTTCAGAAAGTTTACTCGAAACTGAACAAATTTTAGGCGTTATCCAACCATGCGAACTTATGATATGAGCATGGCAAAAAAAAAATTCTTTTTAAGTCACGAGTCAACCACAAAGGCCCAAGATGCTTCGATGCGGCTATGTTTATCACTGAAAGGGTCAAGGAAGCGGTGAGGTCTGCGCTGTTACTGCCATTCTGAACACTTAAAAAGTTGAAAAATTTCTTGACTATGCACTTTCCTCGTGTAGTCGCAATATGCGGCATCCTTTGTTGCCTTAGTCTAATACTGACGCTATTTGTCTTATGTCTAACCTAAAGCATTGATATGGAAGTGTGCAGTACGCGCTAGAAGGGGTACCTGCTAATAAAAAGGCACCCCCACAATGCACAGTGTAAAAATAGAATCACAGCTGAAAATTAGGTCTTATGCAAAGTGGAATGAAAACGTATCTTAATTGGTTATCAGGACGCAATTCTATTTTTCTTCAAGTACAACATTCAAAATGTACGAAAGTAAGTCGTATTCAGCGGAAGATTGGAGAACAATTTGCTGACGATTACGTTATTTCCTAATGCGGAATTTGAGCGCAGCTCGTCAGCTGTTTCACCTTTTTCGATAGATTGAGGCAAAGATTTCGAGCAAGACATGTATGTACAATTACAGACAGCTATTTTATTTTTCACACATATGCTGTCAAGAAACACTCCCCTAACAGTTCTTGACTGGCATGAAGGAAGCTTTGTGGTTAGAGAAATGAAGAGATCAATGAAGTTATCGGGAGGTTGCGGGAGGCAGCGCGTGGGCCCATAGAAACGTTGCGCGGTGAAGAGGCTAGTGCTACAACCTACAGATTAGAAGAAAGAGCATTCGCAAATATCTTAAACCGACTTAAAAACACTGTAGCCAAAGTTAGCAAGTGCCTCATCGAATTTCTAATATATGTTTTAAAGAACAAAATTTCCCGACGATTACGTTACTTCCTAATGCGAAATTTGAGCGCTGCTCGTCAGCTGTTTCACCTTTTTCGATGATTGAGGCAAAGATTTCGAGCAAGACATGTATGTACTATTACAGACAAGTATTTTATTTTTCACACATATTTCTTCAAAAAACACCCCATTAACAGTTCTTGATGGTCATTTGGGGACGGAGAAGTGAACAGAGCAATTAAGTTATCGGGAAGTGCGGGAGACAGCGCGTGGCCCCATTGAAACATTGCGTGGTGAATAGACTAATACCACAAGCAGACGAGAAGAAAAAGCCTTCGCAAATATCTTAAACCGACTTGAAAACGCTGTAGCCAAAGTTAGCAAGTGTCTCGTTGAATTTCTAGCAATATATGTTTGAAAGAAAAATGAGGGCGGGCTAGACCCAGGCCAGGCCTTCCTCGAAAGCCTATCAAACTAGCTGTATATACGCAAACTACATCAAAATATCATGTTTTTCTCTGTGAGTGTGTGCATTTTCGGTTAGTGCACATGCTACCCTGCAGTTAGGTGTTGGCGCTCGCATTATTAATGAATTATCTTAACATTGTGTACCATGAGTGGTCACGTCTTCCACTTGACCTCTGAAGCGTTCCTTTCATGATTGATTCACAGGAATGGAAAAGCGCAGTATCTGTCACACTTGCTTCTGTGGACACTTGAATCATGCAGTAAGGGAAGGAAGGAAGGTGGGAGCGAACTTGGAGATGGTTACTATGGAAAGGCGCAGTATCTGTCACAATTGTTTCATTGGGCACCTCAATCGCGCCGTAAGGGAAGGCAGGAAGTGGAGGTGGTTATGAGGGACAACGCCGACGCCGCGAAACCCAGGAATGGGCGCCAAATAGCTGCGCTCTAAAAATAAAAAAATTGGCTGTGGTTTGACCAATATCCATCCCGAATAGAATTGCGGAAGCAAGATCTGCGGCGAACGCGGCGGCGGCAGCGGCACCGCTGAGTCCCCGCGGCGCGGAGGAGTCGGCAGTAGCCCCGGCGCGCCAGCTGTGCACCATGTGACGTCACTCCATCCTGGTGAATGCGCAGCTGGCGCGGCGGTACGTCTGAGTCACCCGCGCAGTGAAGGAGTCGCGGCTGCTCCGACGCGGCTCTCCAGCTGTGATCCGTGTGTCGTCACTCGCTCCCCGCGCATGAGCACCTTGGTTCATCGGGGACCCCAAAAATGGCTCAGCGCCTAGCATAGTGTTGCTTCCACAGCAAAATAAATGTGCTTCTTACGCGTATTTTAGTGTCGGATAGCTTTTAAACTAGCACGACAAAATTTTGGATGTTGCCACCTAACCGACTTTACTGTTACTGTGGCAACACTCAAGCTTTTCTATACCTGGTTGTATTCTGAGGCGATATGATTACCTTGTGTGTTCTGTCTATGACCAAGCACAAGGTCTGAGTGAAAGCTGATTGGTTGTAATGAAAAGGTAATAAAACTTTTCTGAAACGAAGATATGAAAATGAAGTCTGAAGGTGTCTGTACGCACCATGGCTTGTTATACCAACTAAGCCCACAATTCAGCCCGGACACTTTGCAGCAGTACATTGTTGTCTGAACACATATTGGCCGTAATTACACCTTCCCAAGCTTAATTAGGTTCGATTCGGCTTAGTTAAGCTCAGAAGGACTAACTCAGCTTATTAAATTAGTGCGAAAGCTCTTCTCGCTTTCGCCAATAAAACTTCTACGGTTTTTATTGCATACGGTCAGCCTTGGTATCAGGCCATATTCAGACGTGGGTGGTGCAGTGCAAAAAAAAGTAAACAGCAATACAATGCTTCATTAAGTCCAGCAAAGAGTTAAGAGATGCTACAACACATACAAGGCAAAAACAAAATAAACATTTACGACAATGTGAAATACTGGTTTCTGTTATGGAAAGAATTTAGAAATGAAGACCTGGTAGGACTCTCAACCACACTTGCAGGTAGGTCGCTCCAGGTGCACATTGATCGAGGAAAAAAGGGGGCCTTCAACCCGTTTGTTTTGCATAAAAGATTGGTTACTTTTGTGAATTAAAATAACAAGTTTTACACTTGGCGACTGACTGAAAATAAGCGTTTTGGGCTTATTTCAAGTTAGTATGATAAATCAAATAAAACAGATTCATTATTTCGTGATGCCATCTCGCCTGCAAGCTCTCTAATATGGTAGTCGGTAAAAGTGCTGATGGGGATGTTTTCCTGCCATAACAAGTATAAAAAAAACCTGACTAATTGATGCTGGCCATTGGATTGAAGTTCGTTAATATTTAGCATTGTAGTGGATCCCATACTGCTGTGGCGTATTCTAAAATGGATCTAGTGAAAGATTTGAATGCAATAGTCTTATTTCTGTTGGCGATTTTCCAAGGGTTCTCTTTAAAAAGATTCGAGAGCAGTGCAGAATCTGTAGTGCAGAAATGCGAAAGCCTGAGCGTTGCTGCTTTACACGTAAATTGCACGCCCCTTCTCTAAAACAACCTGCATTCCGTTCAACGCATCAGAGATCACCGGACTTCTATAATTGGTTTAAAGTAAAGGAGAGGCGCTGTATCTGTCACACGCGGAATGCTGACGCATCTCGTGGATGATTCTCGCCAACGCCAGATTTTCACCATGAGCCTAAAAATCTTCACCTTGACATCCAAACTGTTCCATTGATTTGTGTACTGTGCACATGATACTTCAAATGATTATTTTCCGCGTCACAGTCATAGTTGGCTTTCTTTTATAACTGGTGCACATTTGTCAGTAGAGCAACGAGGCCTGATTGAATTTCACGCAAATTTATATTTAATTGGTCTCGATTGTCTTGGCTGTAAATTTTATGATAGTGGATAGAATCATCCGTGAACCAGCTTACTTGAACTGAAATATCGGAAACGGTGTCATTTGTAAGCAGTAAAGGAGTAGTGGTCCCAGGTGGTTCCTAATGTCAGCCATATTTTCCCATAAACATTTTTGCAACTTGCCTCGTGGCTGCTGAAAAATACTCACCAAACAATACTCCACCTCTGTCTATATTGAAGCAAGTTCGAAGAATGTTCATTATTTTCAAGGTAATCGAAAAGTTTAAGAGCCACTGGCCGTGGTTTGCTTGGTTTCTTTCTGTCCACCCTGTTGTATTCCTTCTACGGAAAATAAATGCACTCCAAGTCTATTTTAGAACAAGTCGTCGACCTCTCTTGAACTGTGACAAAGGCATTTCTTCTGCGCGCTCAGGAATGCTGGACGCGATAAGGTTATTTCTTCTGCTTCTGTCTTCAATGACAACTAATTTAAATATTTTAATTACTTTTTTCTTATCAGTCATCCTTGTGTCTATCTCCATCCCAATTGCTACTGATTCTTGAACCTGGTTTAGCTTTGCTTCGATCGCGTCCAGCCTTCACTGGATTGATTGATTGATTGAAAACTTTATTTGTCTTTTGGAAGTTTGTTAGCGGTGGAGGTCGAGGCTTCTTCTGGAAGTCCGTCACCTCCCTGGCCGTGGTTGGGCCCCTAGTCCAGGGCTCCACTGAGTCGGGCCACCTCGTTTGCGTGTGCTATGAGTGCCCTCTGGGCCTCTAGCTCGCAGCTGGTGAGCCGGCTCTCCCATTGCTCCGCACTTGGTGTTTTCTGTTCGTGAAATGCATGATTTCTCTCGCATTCCCACGTGATGTGATATAGTGTTGGTTTTGATCCGCACCATGGGCAGCTGGCGCTATATTGTGTTGGAAAAATCTTCATTAGTATGTGTAGGTTTGAGAAGGAGCCCGTTTGTAGTCTCCTCCATCCCGTGGCTTCTTCCTTGGTTAGTTGTTTGTGTGGCGGGGGGTAGCGGAACCTCAGCCCCTTGTATAGGTTTAGTAGGTCTGAATAGCTCTCTCCGCATCTGATCTGGGGGTCCCTTCACTGGAAACTATTCTCGCCATTCAGGAGTTGCAACTGTAGCTCCTGAGTGTTCGGTTCCGGATTAATTTCAACGTCGCCACAGATCATCCGAAAATAGAGCAGAATATCTTACACGTGCTAGTACACTGCACAAACACTCTTGAGATACGCCAGCAGACTCAGACAACGGTTACCAGCTTTACAGTGGAAAAAATTATTACTCACCTTCACGAAAAGCACGAAAGGGTTTGTCACAGTGTTAACGGCTGGCCCGCTGACGTGCGTACTAAAAAATATTTCTCGTTTTCAAGATAAACAGATATTGTTAGCACTACCCATTCAACAACTATTACTATTACATTTGCTACCTTATGTCCTCCTCTTCCTGATAACAATACCTCCACTGCTGCTACTACAGATACTAATTATGGAGAGAGAGAAAGAGAGAGAGAAAAACAACTTTTATTGCCAAAACAGTAATTAATCATTAAGGCATGTCAGCCTGACGTGGCCCCCAGGTGGGGGCGAAGCTCTGGGCCCACGAGACAAGCGCCAGCTGCGTCTTCTTGCCTGAGCACATAGGAGGTTGGTCCCAGCTCTGCTTGGAGGGGAACTTCTACTAATTATAATATTTATTATTATCATGATGATGATGATCATCACCATACGATTATACACATGTTAGTGACACCTGGAACGACTAAAATAAGCAATGCTCCTACTGCTGTTAATACGACTTCCACTTATCTTCCTCATTCTACTAATACGGCTAGCAGCTATTATATTTCATGCTGCGGAGCTGTATGTACTAACTACGACGTTTTCTGACACAGCAATTTTTCTTGACGAAGCCCCGATGATTTATAAACTGCGAACCGTGCGTTTACGCCAGGACTCTGGCGAAGCTATGAGCGCTGTCACACAAAGAATCGTCTCAGACGGTGAGGGTCTTTCGGCGTTTTACTCTTAGCCATTTAAGACTTTTCTTTTTGAACGTCTTCCTTCCGTGGCTGCATCTCTGTCTACCCAGTCATGTCTGAAAGGCAAGTGGGTTCTTTCCACCAGCCCCGAACCGGCTTGTGTTGAAAGACGCTTCCATTCTGCTGCTCAGATCAATTTAGCTGCCACCGAAACTTTCGAAAGCAAAACAGAGAAAGAAGCTCTCCATCAGAGACCCCACGAGAAACTGCCGTCAATAAATTGACTGAGACGAGAAGCGCCTGGAATAAAATAACAAGCGCCTGTATCGAGGCAACGAAGGCTAAATGATCACATGGGCATTACAACACGCCGGAATTGTAACCTTGCGTCATCTATGCGGCCGCCGTCATCACGTGAATCGGGTACTAGGCTGCTATGTATTGAAATAAAGATGTGCCTTCCGGGTTGCTGTGATCGTCCACAGTTCTTCGGCCTTGAGTGGATTCTGCACCGACTTCAATGGCGGCCGATATAGGCTGGGTGCATGACGTAACATCGCTGAAAAAAAAAAATAATCTGCTATTCGTCATTGGGGTTTCAGTGAGGATCTAAGGTATTAAAATGTAGGTAAACATGTCCAAAATCTTGGATCAGCCTATATTCAACTGCCCACAATGCGGGAATCATGCAGATAGCCGTCTTAATATAAGGTATGGTTTGGCTTTTAGGGTTTAGCGTCCTAAAGCGACTCAGGATATATGAGAGACGCCGCAGTGAAGGGTTCCAGAAATATCGATCACCTGGGGTTTATTAACGTGTACTGACATCGCACAGCACTCGGGCGCCTTGCTTTTCGCCTCCGTCGAAAATTGGCCGCAGCGGCGAGGATTCGATACCGCATCCTTGGGAACAGTAGTCGAGCGCCCACCGTGGCTTTGCCTTTAATAAAGCCCCAGATATAGCAGAAATAGTAAACAACATAGACGACAAAGTAAAGCTATTCAAATTACCGTTTAAAATTACTTTTGGAGAAAAAACTCAAAGCAGTGAACGTGGGGATTTATCACACGTACGTTTATGACTATTCGTCTTCCATAAAACTATGTTATATGAAAGCTTTCTTTTGAACAGCTGTGTTTCATTAAGACGTCAAACCAAGTTGTCTTCTGGAGAAACACCAACTTTTAAATGTACTTTGGTACTTTGCCAGTATATATCCAAAGTTTCACTAGGGGCATGTAGTACCTCAAACATTGAGGCTAGTTACACTTCATTTCTTCCTCTGGCCCTTCCTCTCATATTTAGTTGCAACTTCAGAAAACAGCATTAAGTTAAAAAGAATTCGTCTCATCGAACTAATCTTCGTATTCTTACTCCCTTTTATCCCCATCCATGGCCATGAGCCTTCTCATTCAATAAAGGACATTCAATCAATCAATCTCAGCTTTTCCGCAGTTCTTGGGTTCTAATGCGATCTTCAGTCGAGAATGTGACTAAAATTGATGTCTAAACTAATTCGAGAATGGCCAATTCAGTGGGGATCTTAAGTCGGGATTGCTCACTCCCAAAATTACCCCTTGGACACCCAAAGTTTGACCTCGTCAGAATGGGACCAAAATCAATGTCTAAAGTAATTCGAGTATGGCCAATTCAGCTTTCCCTCGAAAATGATGCATGAGCTTGTCAGTTTTTGTGTGCTCATTAATTCATTCAATAAAATGTTCATTCATTAATCCTTAGAACAAAGGAACGCGATTTTCGTTAAGGAGTAGAATTTTTCTATGTTCCTCTTTTAGATGCATTTCGTTCAAGTTGTGCATGCAATACTGGAGGCATACGAGATGCGTAGATCATAAGTAAACTAAATTAAGCACAGAAGTAAACGCATTATGCATGTGGTATGTTCGCTACTAAATATGGGCACTAAAGCCACACCTCGGTAACGCGAACAGTTTTCTTCCGAACAGAACTGTCTATGCAGCGAGCTGCTTGATATGACGAATCATGATGAAAAACAGGAGCACATGCCAGAGAATATTGACAATGAATAATTATTCCCGATGCGCATTTCTATATGCGGGTGCGGGAGTAACTGAACGAAATTTGAGACCTATAGTGCTTTTTTTTTTGCCTGTCATTAGCTTACAAATTTGATACGGTTTGAATTGCCTGGTGGTTGCAGGAGGCAAAGCCTGATTCCACTTCTATAAAAACAGAATCGGTATAGCACGATTCACTATTACACAGATGTTCCCTGTCAGCTGACAGTGAGTGAACGTGGCTTTCCGCGTGGTAAAAGCGGCACGCAAAGCTTTCATGGTAGCCAATTATTCAACGCAATAAACTAAAGAAACGCGTAGATCTGGCTGCTTAACTTTATAATGGGAGGAACCATTACACAAGCTAAAAATGCAGAAACATTACAATCTGCAGCTTAGCAATGCATCTAGATGCCGGAAACACACACACAAAAAAAAATGAAAGCAAAGAGATTTCCGTTCCGTAATCAATCTAGGTGTATGCCGGTTCGCAGAAACAACAGAACCAAATTAGCCTTTAACAAACGGCTGCCGAATTCGTTTATGGTAAGTACCACCGCATCGATACTCCCTCTGAGCTTCCTGTACGTGCATAACTTAGCCCTACTAGTACCCGATCATAACATGCACCCCATAATTTATTTAACGTGTCTTGACTGCATGGAGCCCTCCTATTTACCGTAGCAGTTAAATCGCTCTCTGAAAACTAGCAAATGCTAAACAGTTGGCATTTCAAGTATTTATTTGGATACCCAGCACAAAGAGACGCAATTCGGTTCCCCACTTCTCCATAAGCAGTCTGTAATAGATTTTTTTTTTTTTTGCTGATAGTTAAAGTATTTTCTTGTCAACTTGGAAGGCAGTGAAGAAAGTCCAGTCAGCACACAGGCTTTTACGACAAGCTCTTGGAGACATAAGCGGGTTCGACGTTCGTCCGTTCGCACTGTCGAGGTATTGACGAGCTTGCGGTTATTGCCCTTTGTCAACGACATCCTTTGCGCCCATGGCTGCTGGTCAACTCATTGGTTCACCACCCACAGACTAATCTTCAAAGGGCGGCCATTCTAGTTTTCTCAAATGCGAAGGCATGAATGGAGGAATGTCGCAACGGTGATGTTAACAAAGCAACATGCATTATAGAATTAGGTGTCGAGACAAAACACTATTAATCTCAATGAAAACATAAGAGAGAAAATCAATACAGGTACGGTTAAAGAGAGAGAGAGATGTATTCCTAAGGAGAGCAACAAACTTGTTACATAGACAGTAGGTCCTAGAGCAGATTACGGTGCGGTGAATGAAAAGGAGGGGACGGAGGGTGGCTGCTCCTGGCCCTGATGGGGCTGGGACAGGTAGGTCACCGCCGCTTGCGGTGAGGGCTAGCCTGCCACCAAATTTTTGTCTGTTGTAGACCATCCTTGCACCCACCACCGCTTCAGTGGTGAACGACGGCTGTTGCGGCGCAAGTCTTTCTCTTCCTCTTCTTTTTCTTTCTACTTTATTTTATCTTCTATCCGTACGAGGCAGCGGAAGTGGCTCAGCTACAGAGCCAGTAGCAGACCCGTGAATTTTCTTATTTAATAAGCCTTAAAAGGTATGACGCGATAACGCAAGCGACCACCCAAGATATTATGCTCCGCTTTAACGAAGCCACGTACGTGAACGTCCTTGCGTGGTCTGAGAGTAGCATGCCTGACTCGGCATCCAAGAGCACTGGAATCTTATTCTCCCTTCTCACTTCAATCGAGCAACCCGAGTTGGTAGCTCCTTCCAACTTTCGATTATGATTCCCGCACAAGCTATCGCAGAGTCTGTGCCCGTCCATGCCGGGCGCCCCCTGCCAACGCCATGGCAGTAATTTTCCCTCACAGCTCTGCCACCGACGCCGAGACGAACACCAAAGGTAGGAAGGTGCACGAATCAACCTTCCAGTGCTCTTGGATGCAGTCATACCCGCTATTCCTTTCACTCACAGCGCTGCCACCGACGCCGAGACGAACACCAAAGGTAGGAAGGTGCACGAATCAACCTTCCAGTGCTCTTGGATGCAGTCATGCCCGCTATTCCTAGGCCACGCGCGTACGTTCATACGGCATGGTTAAAGAGGGGCTGTTATATGTCATGTGGCAGCCGTCATAACCTTAAAAAGATTAGCTATCGCTTACAATTTTTTTGTCGTTTCTGTAGCATTACAATATGAAACTTAAATTTCTTGGACTACTCCGAGGCTACGCATTCCTAAGCTCTCGTCATTTTAAAGTAACCTTCCTCATCATGCTGCTTCCGCCGTAGCAAATTACAAGAATGGATTCTGTGGCAACCACCCTCCAGTTTTTGCCGACTATTGGAATACCTCTACAACAAAGCGAAACCCAGGAACGCAAGCTTGATATATGTTGCCGTTAGAATGATCTTACAACACATGCTGCATATTTCCACTTGGCAGAGAATGGAGAACGCTTGCATATCAGACCAGCAGCCGTACGTTGCGCATTCTTCCCCTCCATCAGACAGTGAGAAAGAAAATAAGCACAACAAATAAAACAAACACTAAATATGTGATAACCGAAATACTGCGATGTTTGAAGGACCACGGGGCCTCTTTTAGTTTTAGCAAATTTTGAGAACGTGTATAGCTTCTTGTGAAGAACCAGCACAAAAGAGAAGAATACCGACCAACACAGCGCTGACTAACAGTCGGAACTTTCTATTGCTCTTTTTTCCTCCTCAAGCAGAGGCAGAAGAATAGTAAATGCATACAGATGACGCCGGTATGGACAACGACACAACGCACAAAAAAGGAGAAATCATGAACAGCAACAAGTGCACTCGGTACACTATGAGGATTGAGGAAGAAGAATCAATAGAAGCCTTCAGTTATTAGTTATCGCTGTTTTAGTCAGTCTTCTTGTCTTCTTTACCGGTCTGTATCAACGCTGTTCTAGATAAAATGATTCAACAAATAGCCCACCAAAACCTTTAGTGGAGTACATACTTTCCCACATAGGAGATCTCCGCCTAGCATAGGTCACAAAGTCTCGACTGGGAACGACTCATGGGCGTAGATACGCCTATACAAAGAATAGGATCGTCGCTTTCGCTTCTGAACGAGACAAAGCCCTGCTTATTGTCTTCACTTAAGCCTGATCTCGCATTGTTCCCTGTCTCGCACTTATGGAGATAGTGTCCACACACTCTACATTAAAGGAGAACATCTGTACTATTCGTTAGCTGAGGTCGTTGGCGGCTCTTCAAGCATCATAATAGCAAATCGATCTCCTCATAAAAAAATCAGCCATCACAGTTTTTTTATTCACATTACCCCTATGACAAGGGCAGGAGCTGCCAACTCGGGTCGTATTGCCAACACTCGCGTGATACTCTTAAAGAATGAGCTTAAGTGTCCCCAATAATGTAGCATCTTACACTGATAGGGCGTGATAGGTGGATAATGTAGCAGGCAAAAGACGTTTTCGCCTTTGATTTCGCAATTCAACAAGGTTAACCAGAGCTAAACCACAACTAATTTTTTTCGCACTGTACGAGCCGTTTTACTTTTGGGACAGCTGTATACACTGTATGTAAAGTCCGTCTGCAAAGTTGCCTAATGTCTACCGCCCTTCATACCGCAAGGAGGGAGCCAATTGTCTTGGAGCCACATGCAATCTGGATTTCTCTATAGTCGACCGACCGTGATGTTACACTCGTGTAAATTAAAATAAATCGTACGGTACTTTTTTTTTATTCGCGATTCAAGTTCGACCACTCCGTGACTAGACATTGTAGAATGCAGATTTACGGCGCCGTATTATAATCACTGAGTACCACGCAGAGTTCAGCCCTGAAGCCACAATGCAGCATTCAAGTATAGTAGTGATGCGTAACATTTCTGAATAGCTATTCAATGACACCCCCTTCTTTCATTCAGCACGTTTCGTAGAAGATTCAAGTCAATGAAAAATCAACTACACCTACGTCGGGAATCAATTATCCACAGATTGCCAACCTCGGCGGGCGCCTGGTCTGTCCGATCGTGATTTTGTCGCTATATTGCGTAACAGCATCCTTTCTTCTACCATGGTAGCGAAACTTTACGCGCCACATTCCGGGATTATTAGCATTCCATTTCGTCGCGGATATCACGACACGAAGCATAAAGGTGCTAAAAATAGCACAGCGGTAGCCCTCGGATCTAACAGCGTACTTGGGCATCGCCACTAATTAATAAGGAGCCTGGAAGGAATGACGCTGCACACACGAGTACGCCTAACGGGCTCAGTAACCCTCATGTGTGCCACGGGCGCTTCGAAGTGTTTCTTATAGGGGCTCCTTAATAAAGCGGCGTCGTGACTGTAGCCAACTGGATAATCGTGAAAATGGGACGCCCCTGTCTCGCATTTTCTGTGTCGAATTCAATCTCGATGGGCGTGATGTAAGCGGAGATTTAAGCGCCGCGTGATATCCCAAGGTCGCCTCTGACTGCATAGAATTCGTGACCGCGGCGATGAACTCGGAATAATTGACACTGAGTCGATATATTTAGGTGAACCTGAGCAGCTCGCAAGGAGTGCATGGTGAAGCTCCTTCTAAACCGAAAGGCACCATGTTGTACAGTAGCTGTCGATGAAGTCAGCAGTGACGTCCAGTAATAATGTTGGTTCATCGCAATCTCTCAAGCCGCAAAATTCATCGGCCCAATTTTGAGATTATAGAGTTAGTGACTTAGGCATCTTCCTCGCATGAAGCAGCCGAGCGGTCTGATCCCTAGTGCCAAGTGAGCTCATGTTTTCCAAACGCTAACTTCTCTTGGTGGTCCTGGTGCTCGGGTATTCTTTGCTGCTAACTTCGTTAGCAAAGGTTTCGACTGCACCTAGAGGAGACTTAAGGATCTTGGGCGCTGCACTGCGCAAGATTTGAAATCACCATTAATGACAATACGCGACTACTAGGCTTGGATAAGCGGATTAAGTTTGCATCTGATGCTTCTCTGGTTCTCCCCGTAACACTGCTAGAACAATCAACCATACAAAAATTAAGTAATTGAACTCGAAATGTTAAAATTTTTTAACTCCTCACCTCACAATTGAAAAATTATTCTGAAGACGAATTGAACTACATTAGTATAGCTGCTCACCTAAAATCTAGTTCACTAAATAACTTACATTACTATGAACTGATCGCAAAAAGTGATGTTCTTAAATCACATTTACTCACAAGAATAATGTATTTAGTCAAACGACTTGTTGGTGTTCACAAATAAAGAAAAAGAAAGCAGACAAGTTAATAAAGCCATCACCTTTTGGATTGTTTTTTTTTTTTTAGGGGTTTAACGCCACGAAGCGACCCAGGCTATGAGAGACGCCATAGTGGAGGGCCCCGGCAATTTCGGCCACCCGGGGTTCTTTCACGTGCACTGAAATCGCACAGCACACGGGCGTCTTGCTTTTCGCATCCACCAAAACGCGGCCGCCGCGGCCGATATTTGATCCCTCATCCTTGGGCACAGTCGAGCGCCTTAAACAGTGCACCTCCATTTTTCCTTAGCCCACCAACTTTCTTTCTGCCAAATTATATCCCAGTAGGTCATTCCCTCCTCACATGTCGCCCCGCCGGGGTCGCGCAGTGATTACGGCGCTCGACTACTGTTCCCAAGGATTCGGGATCGAAGCCCGGCCTCGGCGGCCGCTTTTCATTGGATGCGAAAAGCAAGGCGCCCGTGTGCTGTGCGATGTCAGTGCATGTTAAGTAATCCCAGGTGGTCGAAATTTCCGGAGTCCTCCACTACGGCGTCTCTCATAGCCTGAGTCGCTTTGGGATGTTAAACCCCACAAACCAAACGAAACCAAGCCTCCTCACATGTCATTAAAGAGCGGAAGCCAAGAAAGCAGTGAGAAGTATGGATAAACAACTGTCATTCACTTAGCTCGAAAAGCTATAGGCAGTATTTAACTAGACTTAAACGAATTAAGCCGTGCGAAAGCACTCTTTGACATGATTTCTAATGGTTTTTCTTGGTGGTTCGGCATTGCGAGACTTGAACATAGTTTTGTAAAGCGTTAGACGGTCTGTAGTAGGTTTGAGTTTTCGGGAAGAAAAGGTGCACTATCTGTCACATTTCTATTCAACACGTACAATTGTGGCTTTACAATTAACGGCATGCTATATTATGTTCTTAAGTAGTCGGTTCGAATACTTACTGCAACCTAGCCCCTAACTTGTCTAGCAGATGGATGCTTAATGGTATGCAAAAGGGTATGCCAGATTCTTGAATGTTGTAAAAAGCACGGTTGTGCCACATTATTGATGCGTTGTCACATTATATTTGCATTGCCACTTCGCGTCAGCAGTTTCTGTTCACACTTTGTGCTCACTACACAGATGAGGAAGCCAAGTATTCTGCCTTGAAAGAAACGAGCGGGTAACTCCAACGTCTTGGTGCGCGGAGCTTTGCGGACGTTTGAAGCTTCGAAATCAGGTTATTTACTGTCTCAGTGATCCCAAGTATCGACCTAACCAGCCTGCGGTCACTAATGTTCGCTTCAGTGGAATTTTAACCCGTTCCCCATCGCCCCGCTTGGCGAAGAACGTAACCAAGCACCAATTTTTCCTTACCAATGCAACCTTGGGAGTGACTTCGTGTGCTCCAGACATAATTGGAAGTTCTATGTGCACTATCTGGGTCATGTCAGCCACTCAAGCATGAACAAGCTTGCATCCTGCAGCTTGGGGATGCTCGGGAAATCATCTTTGCCGGTTATCGCTCGAATAGCCGCAAGAAAGCAGAGAACACCGGCAGCCTCAGAAGTGCAGTCATAAGCACTTCTCGCTGCTGTTATGCGATTTGTGGGAGTGCAACAGGGATACAATACACCCAGTATCCGCTGACGCAAAGTGTAGGTGTGCATTTTAAATAAAGCTGTTTCTAAACTTGTTAAAAAGATTTTCGGCGAAATACCTGCCACAAAACAAGCCAATACATTATTAAAACTACTCTTATTGAAAAGAGTTCCTCTGGTGAAATCTATTCCAGTGAAATGCTCAACATATATTATGAGGTTTTTTTATCCTGGAATTGTATTCAGCGCATGCTTTTGCGTATATTCTATGTAGACTGCCATACTGCACGTTGCATCTGGGAGCCGTATTCGCCGAATCCTATTATTGATTTAAAAGCTTGCAACTAGAGGTGCATATGTTCCTGTTTCGAATCCCTGCCACACGATAACCTTCAACGTTATCAGGAAATGCATACTATATGAAATAATAACTCGGATGACATCGCCCTGTATGCTTTACGGAAAAATATTACATCACAGTTTTGAACGGATGTTGGAAAAACTGCTGCCACATGGTGTTAGGTCAATGGCAATTATACATACACGAACGACCCGTGTAGAGTTGATTGAGGCCTCAAAGTGCGCTAAAATAACCATATTCTGTGTAGACCAGGAAAGTGTTATAGTCAGGCAATGAATACAGCCAAGGATGCTTGCAGGCTCAGTGGAAGCGCTGTCAATTGGCATAAATGTTTGGGGTTTTGGTATGGTGAATGTGAAAGAAAGCAGTATTACGTGGTTATTGACTGCAACAAATTATCTCGGACTCCACTTCAGAACTATAGGGAGAGTGACCCATACTGGTGGTAACAGACAGATGCATTGCGCATTGCAGAACAAGACTGAAAAATTGGCCCAATTCTGTTCTTATTCTGGAAATTCTTACGTCAGTGGCCGAGTCGGCCCTAAGGAAGAGCACGGTAAGTGCACAAAAGCGTGATGGCAAGCAATCATAGAGGAGAAGCAAACGTGTGACGGTTATTTGCTGTCTGCATGTAATTTCTCACTTCCAGAAAAAACAAAAACAAAAAAAGTTGCGAATAAAGGTGGTATTGTGGTGTTTTCTGCAACTGATCGGATAGCAAGCTTGGACCGAACTGTGAATGAAGCGAAGGCCAAGGTGGCCAAGTGCACAGTCGCGAGTAAAAGGCCATTACTTCGCGGAGCCGACCTCGGGACGACCCTACCTCGAGGAAGAAGTGGACATCGGTCCCTCATATCTATCCCAACCTTCACCCCCACCCCCACCCATACCCTCCACCCCACCCTTAACCGCTCCCCCACCCCTACATCCATGAAGCAACTTAGTTCTGCCGCAAGGTAAACGCCTACCGTAAGCAGAAATAAAGACGTAATAAAAAAAAAAAAAAGATTAGCACAATCACCGAATTGCTGGAATGACAACGCGAGGCGCTGCGGTTCACAAAGAGGCTGATAACGAGATTACCGGGCCATTCCCATTCTTCAGTAATAGAGGATCCACCGAACTTCATTTTTGCTTACATAAAAGAAAGAAAAAACAAGGCATCGTTGGTAACCACGACTAAGATAAAAAGCAATGCATCATGCACAGTCGCGTATACAACGAGTACTTCCCTGATGGGGAGTACAAGTAGGTCCCCGCCGCTTGCGGCGGGGGCTTGCCTGCCACCTAATTTTTATCTGTTGTAGGCCGTCATTGCACCCGCCACCGCTTAGGTGGTGGACGACGGATGTTGTTGCGGCGCGCGTCTTTCTGTCCCTCTTCCTTTTCTTTCTTCTCTATTTTCTCTTCTGTCTGCACGAGGCAGCGGAGGTGGCTCAGCTACAGAGTCAGTAGCAGGCCCGTGCATTTTATTTTCCTTCTTCCTACAGCCACAACAACAACACAGTCGCGTAGGGGCTGCATGCACTTTGACGCTCGGGAAAAAGTTCTTTCCACCCTCCCCCTCTCTACTACAAAAATGAGAAAGGCCCGATAAGGATTCCTGCTAACCGCAATGCCGCATGGTGAGATATCATAGCTTCGCGGTCACCAGTCTTTTGTGCTAATATTTTTTGCTCGCGACTGTACTGCGTGGCATCGGCTACACTTCGCTCCTTGGGATAAGGTGGTTACCTGCATATACCTCTGCTTTGCGGTGGGCAGTACGCAGGGAAAACTGGACGCTGTATATATCCATAACATAACGCTGTTATAAAGGTTTAAAAGTAGTTTCTGGGCGCCTCGGAACTCGCTGCCTGGATTGTGAACGACTAAAGAAAGGAGAAAAACAGTTCCTGCTGCGGTATTATTAAACAGCTGTGATCGCACAAAAAGCAAAACAACACAAAACGGGGCAGAACAATGAAGGTATTAATCGAGGCTGAAACAAAATTAAAACAGGAAATCCATGCGTCAGTTCTTCTTCGTTAGTGCGCCTACAAAAAGAGCTCTCACATTGGGGGAAGAGATAACCTCTGCTGATTTTATCTGCGTGCTTTTTGCTATGGTCGGGATTCCTTCTTTGTGTTGTATCTTTCCTTGCCGGCGACACCTGTGTATTTTTATTATTATTCTGACTGATAAAGAAAAAGCTAAAGAAACTTTAGCTGATAGTCAGCGCTGTGATCGTCAGTCTTCTCCTCTCTTGTTCCTGTCTTTGTTTACGCTGTTCCGCACAAGATGCTTCACCAACTAACCTGCCTAAATGTTTTGATTGCCGAGTACATGCTGGCAGTGACTTTAACAGCGAGTGAAAATAACTGCTTGTTGAGTGTTTTAAATATCAATTATTTAACAGTTCACCATTACTAAAGTAATGGGCCATTTCAAATGTTTGCAAGAATAAAATAACGATAGGAAATTTGCAGCAGAAAAGACGTATAACGACAAGCTTATGCTCGCACTCTATATATATGCCCATGAGTTGCTCGCTCATGTCAGTCGCGCATGTCAGATGGTACGGTACGCAGTAATGTTCTGTTGCAGAAATTATGACTTCTTTAGAAAAACATACCCTGTTATGTGATAGAGCCCGTATTGTACGGGTCCGTCACTTTGCTCTTTGCATAATATCGTGCTACGCTTCTTTTTTTTTTTTTACGTAATGACGCACAAGATGCCAACAAGCGGCACCAATGAACAGAGGTTCGTTCATGGGATTGCAGCAAAATTGCGTCCCCCCCCCCCCCCCCGTTTTTTTTTTTTTTTTTTTCAGTTAGCTCTTGTGGCGTGTATTGCGGCCAGGGAGAGAACACACCGGTCTCATGAAAGCACGCGTCGCAGGTTTCCAGCCTAACCGTAGGCGTTTTTATGCGATATAACAATTATCTTCATAACGAACAGCTGGCGATAAAAAGTAATTGTGATGAACTTTGTAATTTGTAATTCGCCGATGAAGTTGCGCTGCCAGTTAACTTCAGGGGCGGATTGCAGAATATGATAAATTACATATGGCGGACACAGCTGAGCTCAGAAAGCTGAAGTAGCGTTCAACAGCCTCGGAGCAAAACAAGGATATATATTAGGTCGCAAATCTCTGGAAGTCAAAAAGGTGTGCATCTGATTAGGACATGTACCGATCATAGATGCGAACATCGCAAATGAAGTAACAATTAGAATAAAAATAGGATGGAGCGCATAATTTTTCAGTTCCTCAAATGTCATGATTGGCATGCTTCTGTATCTCTGAAGAGGAAAATTTATGACTGCGGTACCTTACCGGTACTCCCCCCATGCGCAGAAAAATGGAGCCGAACGAAAGCCTTAAGCTAAAATTGAGGACAACGCAGGAACTTGCACAGGAGCTTAAAACGTCTGAACCCGCAAACGAAACTGACAAAATCCTCTCAGTTGCTGATCTCCCACAAAAGATAGAGTTGAGCTAGTTGGCGCAACATTTTTAAAACACACAGCGCAACAAACCAAGGACAAGCGAGTAGTATTACTCGCTTGTCTTTCGTTTGTTGCGCTGTGTGTTTAAAAAAATCTCTCACACGTGGTGCGTTTCACCAAACAAAGGAATAACGTGAGTCTTGTTAGCGTTATGGCAAAAACTGTTTCGGGGCACTCGGTGCAACCGTGTTCCTGCGTACCTCAAGCTGAAAGGATTTAGAAAAATGACGCTGGGTTTAGTCACTTTGGAAACTAAAGGAATTGGTCAAGCGTTATTAGTCCCTCAAATTCTAGCTAGTAATCTCTCACAAATTGGCTGTGGTGTAAAGGAGCAGAAGCCATACCCGCTCCTCACTAAGTCAGCAATGGTTGTCGCAAATACCAATTTCTGTGAAGTCGCAGTTTACCACTTTTTAAGGCTGTATAAAAGAGCCTAAGAACGTCTTCCAGTTGGCCGTTATTTTCATTGGGGAAATATGATACTAGCAGAAGTGGCACATTTCAGAACTACAGCTGTTTAAAATTTCTTAGTTTTTCACAGAAAATGTTTTTTTTTCTTTTCTTTTGTGGAGCATGCTACCAAAATGTGGACGGAAAGGCTACGTCACACCACTGATGAAATCATAATTTGTTTCTACAGTAGGCTTTATGAACGCAATTTTGCAAGCGGCCTTCATATCCTCTAAACCGAGTGTTTGCGAGCCCGTGTCCGTGGTCTCTTATCGTTTGTTTTGCTGGCTTCCGTCAGGAATTGAAATCTCAGTTGCTTCTCGCGTCTTGCCAAGTTGAACATCCGCCATTTGTAAAGGTCAAGCGGCTTGTTTATGGACTACATCTGCGGGCTTTAGTGTTCGCATGGACTTCCTGATATGATCACGACCGCAACATAAAGCGGCGGCTGCGGGACGTTGTTTGTTTGTATTCACGGAGGGGCTTCGAAAGACGAATGCTCTGCCAGCTCTCTTTTCTCTTTCTTTTTCTCTTTTTCTTTGTTTTTAAATAAAGTTTTCTCTCTCTCTGCCAGCTGTTATGCAGCCACATCGCGGATGTTTAAGAGCGCAGATTTATGTGATAGGTAGGTCATTCTTTTCTTTATTACTGTTGTGAGAAAACATGAAAACTTATAGCATAGTCACTGTTATGCGTGTAGCATGCGCTTAAATAAGGAACGCTAGAACGTAGATAGTTAAACTTGATCGTCAAGCTCCTCTTACCCACACCGGCCAATGCAGGTTGGTAGAATTCATTCTTCGCTACCTTGTTAAGTTTTATTTCTATGTTATATGTCAATATATGTCTACAGTATCAAATTCAGCACAGAATAAACATATACGGCCATAAATTGATATAATCAGCTAAGCACATATGCCAGTTGGTTTCATTTCGTGACGTAGTGAAGCCAACACAAATTTATTGCAGCTCATGGCTTATTCTTTTTTGTAAGCACTTCTTATAGTAACAGTGACGAGCAAGGGGTATGTGATTGGGGTGAATCAGGACGCATTCAGCACCACAGCAAAAACCCATAGAAAGTAGCTCTCGTTTGAGTTGTGCCGGAGAGAAATCATCTGCTGAGCATAGAGTTATGGACGTTATCACAAGCCGCATTATCGATTTCCACGGATGTGACGAAAAAGATTAAGCATTTCACGTGCAGCACTTTTGTCATTCGCAATAATGGCCTTATCAATGCGCAAAAATTAATCACAAAGAATCGATGTCACACTTTTGTTTATTGGAAAACCTTTGTTGCTTCGAAAACCCCATACATTTAATAACTTCTCGCTCTCACAGGCGCACTGTTCGGCTTCCAAACGAATCCAAGTGCCTCAAAATATCCTAATATATTTTATCCGATACCAATATTTTCTTTCTGGCACGACCTTTCGCATATATCTATACAGCGGACTCTCAGGTTTCGTATTCCAATGCAATGCAAATACTTACCCGCTGTCTACAGATAGAGCTCTAGAGAACGGCGTATGGAGCAATCCTGCGTCAAAAGAAATTTCGTGATACACACAAAGGCGGCCGAAATCAGAAATAGAATCTACATTGTCTTAGACAACGTACTTGGTTGTGCAAACGAATACTGATGGGCTAGAACAACTTTTATCCCGTCTATCGCGACACTTGCTAGTGCAGGGAATGGATGCATTTTTTAAAGCTCCTCTACGTAACCCCCAAGCGACAAAGACAGGTGATTATTTCTATGCTTTGCTCATTACTTGGCCTTCATTTGTGTATTTTCTTTTGCTGCATGTTTTGTTCATTAACTGTCAGTAAACAAAGAACTGATGTCCAGCGTCAATTTCTTCGTGAATCAATGTTCTGCACGGGGTCTCTAAGACAGAGGAAATGAACTGATTCTTGCTGAATTTTGAATTAGACGTTCTGGTAGACCCTAGAATACGCAAATATAGACCACTACTGAAGGTGTCTTTATATAGAGTTTACGCAGAGTTTTGGCTCTTGCCGCCTCCTTTCCATTCATGGAGATTTTCTAAATGTGGAGCTGTGAAGTTTTCTTATTCATTTTGATGTCAACTGGGAAACAATATTTTCAATATCCCGGCGTTGTTACGGGCTACATTGGCTTTACTGTCCTTTTCACTTTATATATATATAGGAGAAATGAGGGTGCTCGTTATAATACATGAAGGAAAGAAGCCAACAGTCGGCGAGGCCAAGGAAAGCGTTGGGGATGGTACTTTTGTCTTTTTTTTTAATGTTTGCTTAGATAACCACAGAAATTAGTAATGTAATCTGTTTAGGGGAAAGATAATTGGATAATTAAACACAAAGTAGAAGAAAAAGACAGAGGAAATGAACTGATTCTTGCTGAATTTTGAATTAGACGTTCTGGTAGACCCTGGAATACGCAAATATAGACCACTACTGAAGGTGTCTTTATATAGAGTTTATGCAGAGTTTTGGCTCTTGCCGCCTCTCAACGTTTACGCAGAGTTTTGGCTCTTGCCGCCTCTCACTCTCAACGTTCGTATACAGACAACATAAATACCCAAGCAAGTAGCAGGGGGGACAGCGGCCGATGTAGCTCAGTTGGAAGAGCACCGGACGCGATATTCGGAGGTCGTGGGTTCGGTCCCCACCATCGGCA
>JAJIZL010000106.1:44224-57313 GCA_023969395.1 Amblyomma maculatum
TTAGTTCGTAGCGTCCGTACAAACTATATATATTATGTTGCCGCTCACGACAATCTCATCAATGATGTCACAGCATCCGATGGCCCAGCTATCCTGGAATGGAAGCATGCTACCATTTCACCTACTCTGTAATCTTGCATTTCGTTTGTAACTAGTTTATGCGTAATTGTTGCCTTACTACGCTAAAGCTCAATATCTGAAGCGAAATTCACTTGCGAGTTCTGTACATAATTTGGGTCAGATTAATTTCTCGACAGAACAGTTGAGTTAAAGAAAGACGTATAGGCATATCCAATTCAATTTTGTCAAGCTTTGTAGCGGTAAGTGTTGCCAAACCTGCTGTAAGTACTTCCTCGTTGCCTAATGTTAGGAGGGTCAAATGTGCGTTTGTCTTCCTGGCGTATTCCATCTACCCCTCCGGGCCCGATGGCACACCCGGAAGCAAAACCGAGACAGCCGTAAGCTTTGGCGAGGCTCGGTTTGATTAGCGAGAGCTAATTGCCTACCTGCTTATAGAGAACCCTCATTCCCCCGCTACGCGTGGCCAACTGCACCCAAGACAGCGCCTCACGAGCACCCTTGCGACGTGAGAATAACGTCCAATCCGAGACACAAGTTGTGGTCGAACTCGAATCATTGGCCCGTAGCAAAGGCCACGCGTACTCTATTTCAAAGAACCTGTTGCTCCGGGACGGTAAGGGCACCCATTCTATTACGGGATGTAAACAGTGTGCCGCCTATTCTTTCAAGGGCTAACAAGCGGTGTCGTTCCTTCTTGTGTTCCTGCCGCGGAAAGGCTGGGGAGAAGCAGCGGTTTCTGTGCGGAGCGCGCTGCACAGGCGAGCAGTTTGTTAATCGGGTTCTCTTGCGGCAGCGTCTTGCCCGTCGCGGAACTGGCTTGTAGCCGCTTTGTTCTTCGCTTGTCGGCGCCGGGCTCGTTAGGCACACCGGAACCGTTCGGTAAACGGTGCTCTCTGGGCGAGCTCTGACAAGATCATTTGTCTAGCAGGGATGTGTGTTCCCTTCGACGTGGTTGCGTCAGGAGAGTGAGCGTGGAGCCACCTTTTGGAAGGGCGGGAACTGGATTCAGTGTCATGGTGTGAACTCTGGGCACAGCCACGTTTCTTCCTGGGTTTCTGCATGGAAGCAGCTGGGAACAGGCAATAGTGATGTCGCTTTGTTGCCTCTGTAAACATGAATGTATGAGCAAGGAACTTTGAAATGTGCTTGAAAATTAACACTCAGCCTAACCTGAAATGCCCTGAGCCCGGTAGTCAGATCCTCAGCGTGGATACACATCTTAGTACCGTACGCCCATAATTTTTAATGATGACTTTCTTTTTATTATCGAGTCCGACAGAAATATTCGCTTTCAGGATTAACCAAGGCGGACATTTGTCAAGGCCAGACCACTCGTTAGAAGTGGTCTGGCCGCGTGGTGTCTGCCGCACTTAGGGAGTATGTAGTTGGCTGGTACTGCGACATTGACTGTAGACGGCGGAAAGCAATCACCAGACATTGGAACAGTGATAAAGCCTTAAATGAATTCTGCTCACCTTTAAACAAAGGCGCACAATTTGAAACCAAACGAGGGCAATCTACCTTCATAAACAGCATTTCTTCGCTATCCCCTTATAACGTATTCGTATAAGCAAACTGACATCTATGACTTTATAGAAATCAAGGTCTCCGTAGCAGGCAGAAATAGTTTCGTTCTCATGACTTGCCGACCCTGACATCACGGACGTCCCACTGTTTACTCAGTTCTTTGGAGGGGGATTCTAAATCTGGTCTTCTCAATACAACGCATACATATGAAACATATGAACAGAATTAGCTGAAAAGAGCAAAACATTTATTCGCACCTGTACCACCTCCTTGCGCATCGGTATATTCCGAGCCTTCTGACACGATGGCCTTCTGACGTGCCCACCGTCCGTACGTACATCAGAAGCAGCTACAACAAAAAAGGAAGAAAATAAGTTTTAATACGAAATGATCAAATTTCAGAGTAAAGATGATGCCGTCGCGCTTCAAGAAATTCTTTGACCGGCTGAGATTTAACTTCCTCTTGTTTCGTCGCAGACACTGCTCGCTAATCAGCATTCGGCCAGGTCACGTGATCTTGGGGCGGCATAAACATATCATCTAGTCAGGGAATGTCATGGCTTAATTGGCGTTTACCCACCAAGTGACAGTTGACATGAGAGGGATGTAAGGTCATCCACCTTAAGACAACCTCAGTCAAGCAATATTAAAAAGAGCTGCGGTATAAACTACCAAATGACAAATTAATAAACCAACAATTAGTAACGATATATTATTTATATAGTAGTGTTGCCGCATAACCTTAACACACTTAAGCATCCCCTGGGATTAAGGACGTAGACTGCAAATTTGGGTGAATGCGCAAAAACAACCATTTTTTTTTTTTTTTCAAACTCTAGCGCTATGATGGTAACTCGCGGAAACTTAGACTTCGCTCGCTTTCTTTATCCCCTAGGCATTGTACTCTCTTCTGATTGGCTTTCCTGCAGTGTTCACGCGAGGCTTCCGCCCTCTTGCCTGGACAGTAATATTAATATGCGGCTGCATACCAGGAACTCGCCCAATTATTCCCGACGTTGCAACAACGAGGTCAATCGCGCATGTCGCAACTGAAAGTCGTTGCTCTGGCAAACAATGGCAAGCCGCTCCTTTGAGCGCCACTTCAATTCGTGTATTATGCGCCCCAGCGGACTCATTATGTTGCCAGAGGTTTCATTTACGACCGTCACCGCCGATTACGCCATTCATGCTGCACATACTGTGAAGTAATTACCTATGCTGGGTAACCATGCTCACGTAAGCATTATTTAACCACTTAAGCAAGTACTCCTAGGGTCACGTCCTTCCTACATTTTGCGGTACACCTGGCCGTTCACCTGGTCGTTGCAACGTTAGAGTTAATGAGTACCGTTGCTAAAAAAAAAGGAAAAAGAAAAGAGCGATCAGCGGTCCTGCCACGGCTCGCCTCGCCTTGTCAGATGGAGGGGAGGGTGCATTGGGTGCAGCCCTCCTATGAGGGTACAAACCTCAACCAACAACCATCATCATCCTACGGCAACCCCGGGCAAAGCCCCCCACACCACAGGGGTGGGGAGGTTTTTGTTTAGGGGAGCGGGCGTTATCCCAGCCAAGGGGTTCATGCAATCTCGATTCGCTCCGCCAGGGCGGGTTCGCAGTGGCAGTGCACCGCCCACGAAACGCCCCGGCGGATTGAAGCCTGACGCGAGCAAGACTCCTAATAACAGACTTCTATTCTTCAATTTTCTTCCTTGAATATGATCACTGGGTGTCCCCATTCTTCATAAAATTTCTTTGCGCCAAGGTGCCGCATTTCTCGCTGGAGGTGGAACCAAAACTTCGTTCTTTCACACTCCCAACTTCTTTCACGCTCATGACTGTATTACACCCCCCCCCCCCCCCCCCAAGAAAACAATTGTGCGCGCGCGTGCATTTTCTGCGACTAAAAAAAAATATACAGAGCCAGTTACCGAACATACGGTTCATGTCCAGTGTGTGGATGAATTCAAAAATATTTGCGAAAACGAAATTTTAAATTTCAGTCACAGCTTGTGGTCGCTTTACTTTTTTATCACGCAAAACTTTGGACCTATATACCAGGTGTGGAAACGCTATTCAGTGGCATCAAGGAGAACTTAACAAGAGAGATCTCATTTCCGTTTCTAAGAAGTACAGCGAATTCTTCAACGGAAAGAGTGCCCAAATGCAGCTTAGAATATTCAACCAAGACATCTGCTTCTGCTACTCAGTCAACGGTGCATAAATTATAAGTCAAGCTCAAGTCCTGACAAAACGTACAAATTATGAAAACAGTGACGCGGGCGCATGGACACATTGAGATATATTCTTGCAGAAATACCTTTGCGCTGGCAACTAGTGATGGATGGCCCCCCGTGTTTACTACACACTTCACCTTTTTAAGACAGATTAATTGAAGTAGTCTTATTCTTTGCCTGCAACACACTTAAGCTGTTGGAAGCTTTGCGCCGTAAATTGAATAAATAAGCAACCTATCATACTTCCGACTTTGTCAAGAAGCAAGGCACACTGAATATTGCCTCATATATCATACGCATACGAATGAAGACCGGTGCGCTCATTAACGGCACCATGGGGAATTCTATTTTCTGAGTGTTTTCAGTGCGAGCATAATATAAATACTGGAGCAATAAAAACAAATATTTTGCGCAAGCTTTGGAATTTCCACCTACATAATGTATCATTTGTTCACTAGAGCTTTCTTAGCGTCAAGCTGCACACAGCGATCGTGAACGACAGGTGCATTCTATATAGACCTTCTCACCACCTTGAAAAAAGACATTTTCGAGTACCTCGCACTCATTTCCCACTTCCTAGACTTCCGCGAGGCACGCGTTCCTTCCGTGGAGTTCAACAAGAAAGGCGGTGTCAAGCGTTCACCTTCAACAGCCAGCAGGCCAGAAGCAACAGCGTCGTTATTCATCGAAGCACTCACGGTTTCCAGACAGGCAAATGGAAAGGGAGGCAGGCGAAGGTAAGGCGGCCAGGCGAACGATGCGAGCGGCCACCGGGGCCAGATATTTATCATCGCCCACAACCGGGCCACGCGGATTCTTCTTCTTGCTGGCAACGAAGCTCGCTCGTGTAAACAGCAGGCAGCCACCCCATTGACCGTTCGCCACAGAGATCGCTGGAAGACCGGCGAAAGACCCCCCCCCCCCCCCCCCCCGCTCCCCTCGACCTTTCCTGCTGTTTTTGTTGGTGCCAGTTCAAGGAGAGAAAAGTCTGTTGGATGCTTAGGCAAAACGAGTGCTTTTACTTCAGACGTCTTGGCATTTTCAACCAGGGGGTCCATGGGAAGTCTGCACGGGATCTTTCCACGTTGATTTCCACTCCATCGCGGTCAGTGAATGCACTGAATAGCAATTACGTACTAAGAAATCACTGTGTTTTCCAAAATTTTACTCAAATCAACTATTACTTTTTTTTTTTTAATCCCGTGAAAAATAATTTAATCCAATGAATATGCCCAGTCAGCCTAAAAATGTCACTCGTTACTTTCGGGTCAATTTTTTTTGAAGATTTGTTTGTTTTGGGCGCAGCATGATCAAGGCTATGAATATTTACGAAGCTGTAGAGCACTACCTTGAACCCAGTGTATAGTGGCTTACTAACTTAGGCCTTCGGTAGTGCAGCCACGAGGCCGCGAGCTCTAATGTCAGCTACGGATACCGCATTTTTATTGGTATGAAGAGCTAAAAAAGCAATTTTTTTTTTTAATGTCAGTATGAGTGGTCAAAATTAATCTATGAACAGCCGCAGGAGTGTCTCTCGTATCCAGTGTGAAGCGTTTCAAGGTAAACTTACATACCACACCAGCTTTTACTTGTGGCTTTTTAAAGTACGCTGGAGATCGCTGTAAATTTGATTATCGCGGGAACAATATTTAAAAATGATTTGCATCCAAGTGAATTCCCACGGTGAGGTCGACTTATTACTTGTCAGCGCCTCAGTGGTAACGCAAATAGGACTTAAAAACACGAACAGGAAAATATGTATTGTTATACCTCCGCGAACTCGGCTTCAAGCATTGCTTCGGTGATGGCGATGGCGAGATTTTCCTGTAGTCCATTTCATCATAATCATCAGCCGGGCTATACCCACTGCAGGGCGAAAGCCTTTCCCTTATTCGTCCAATTAACCCAGCCATGTGCTAGCCGCATCCACTTCCCGCTTGCGAACTTTTTAACTTCACCCGCACCTAACTTTCTACACTTTATTTACAGTGATGCATTCCACTCATGCAATCAGCAGCCAGCAAATATCCTAAACCAGCAGGATAAATTTGGTACGCCAGAATCGCGAACCATGATTGACGTATCGTTTGCGAATTCATCAGCAATTCGAAGGATTTCACGCGATATCTAAACGAAAGGGATAGGAGAAAAGAGGTAGGGTAAACTTTGGCATCTACTCCGTAGATCAGTAGAACCCGTATGAGATGCGCCCGTCGTGAATTCTAACTCCACAACAAAACAAGGAAGCAACAGGATGCAACACAAAGCCGGCACCGACTTGGAGCTAAGCCAGGCTTCCCTGCTCACTACGCATAGCGGCCAATGACCCTCACGCAAGCGAGGTGACCTTGCTCGTTGGCACGTGGCCGTGGGGTCATTTTCATCGGATACAAGACTAGCTATCCTTCGGTCAGCCCTGTATGCTTTACTTTTCCAACTGCTTGTGCGTTACCACTTCGCTCGAACAATCCGCATTTGAAGGCTCAGTGAAAGTTCGGTGTGCATTTAAGAGCAACCTTTTCGAAAGCGTCCTCCTGGCTGGATTCTCAGCTGGTTAGACATTTAAAGAAGCAAAATTTTATATTCTAGACTTTTAAAGCAGACATTAATAAAAAGACTAGCGCATTTAACACGGACACAGACATAGAAGAAGATAGGATGTCTGGGTTCGTGGTAAATGCGCTACACTATATTTTATTAATGATGGCACACCAACTAGCCCAGCTTTCTTCCGTGTCTAAAACAGACACCTTGCACAAACCTAACGCTAACGCAGCAAGTGAACTAAACTTTTGAACGTTAAAAAGAGTTTCTGATGCATAGTAAAGACTTTTTTTCATAATGCTTAAAGGTTAAATGGTAATAGAAAATGTCTTTAAATTTATTTTATCCTTAAAGAAACTCACTTGTTGCTTCACTTCATGCCCTAATATTTCTAAAAGCTGCAACGTTTTAAGAAAATTGACATTTTTAAAGCTATCAGTTTTGCTTCATACAGTTCACAAAAAGCTGCATCTTATTTCTGCAGTTCTCGCAGAAAAAAAAAGCAGTCTCTTTAAGACCACGTTTCTAATTATACGTTCGGAAAACTTGCCTAATGATATCTACACAACATATTTTACACTGAATCTGACACCTTCTTGCAAGCATGTTTACGGTCTTCATCTCTTTCGGTGTCTCCGCTCTTCGGACTGGGTCCCATCACCATTACAAATGTTAAGTAACCTTCTATTACATCTATTGAATTTCAAATTTATTTTATTTTATTTGTTTGCTTCTTAGGGCAGCGTACATGTATTTCCCACGAGGGAAGACAAAATTAGGTGCTGAACCTTCTGGCTGGGTCTTGACCTCGCATGGGTACAGCAGCAGGAGAGGTATTGCGCTATACAATAAGAAAACACTAAGTCTGTAGCAATGTTCGCACTAACACCCGATGATTTAACAGCTATGGTAAACAAACATAAGTATGATTGATAATATGCACTGAATCATGCAGAAAATCTATGGAAATATAACACATAAGAGTTGTTTCCAACCGAATAACATAACAGTCCATAAAACGGATCAGGAAATACCTTTGATGCGCAATGTGCACACACAGCTGTACAGGTGCAGGCAAAAGTAAATGGAGCATGTCATCCTCTTCTGTGTAATTTTACGCATTACCTATTTGAAACTGGGAACCATGTTGTGAGGAAGATGGCGGTCGACGCCAGTGCGCTTTAATTTGAACAAATTATGTTTTCGTATGTCCGGCACAGAATGTGCGATTGCAATTAGAACTAAAAAGCGTGCTCTGCTTACTTTTGTCCGCAGGGGCACATCAGTGCGCGCTGGTTGATCACAACGTTAATAGCAGCCGCTAGCTGTGGCCATCTCGGAGCTCTCTGGAAAGCTTGCAGCTGATGGAAATGTTTAATTGCGCATAACGCAGAAACGTTTTGTAGAATTTTCTTCATTTTTTTTATGTTTTGGAAAATTATCTTTTCCCAAGTAGCGGAGCGTGGCCCATACTCAGCGCGACCCTTAGTCGAGGCTATGCCTTGTAGATGTTCAATTTTCTGACTTTATATACGCATGATAGACTGAGTCACACATACTCCATCAGGACCTAATGTATTAAGAGATTTTTCTCTGCGAGCATTAGCCAAATCCAAAAACCTAAAAAAAAAAATCTAGAATGTAATCGAACGGCACCCACGTCCACGCAGCTTTTATTTAAAAGAGTTTTGATACTTAAAGGGTATGAAGGCGTCAGAAAAAAAAAATATACTCACTCAAATTAAGGACCAAGGATAACACTGACACTAACAACGCCGGTATTTAAGGAATGGACAACAGGATTTTGGGCAAGTAATTTCTTTGTGTTATGCCTGGAGGTGACAAAAAGAACTTCTTTGTGTTCTTTGTGACAATTCTAGCCTTATAGTTGTCAAGTTGACTGCTGATGTACTAAGGCATGTCATTCCACTATGTTCGATTACCAATGCCTCCTTAATTTCGCGAAACCAGTTTGTGTTTACTATTTCCAATCACTGTGATTTGTCTAATTCCCACTTCGTATTTGTGGTCTCAATGATGCAGTGCTAGGCTTGTTGGACGGCGCTCCGTTGAGTGAATTGATGTGTTCAGAACTAGCTCTCTGAATGGCCCGACGTCTTTACAGCTATGTACCAATTAGCCGGCTCAGGTACAAGCAGTTCTGGCTAACGATGGGGTTCAATGCTCTGAAGATCCTGGTGATGAGCGCATGCTCAGAAAGTCTTGACATGGGCTTTTTTTTTTTTTTTATTGGCAGTGGGAAATTATTTTGAACACAGTTTTTGAACATCGTAAGATTTAACCATAGTTACCAAAATATCCGCATGTCCCCCTCAACACGTTTAATTTTCTGCTTTTGACTGCGAAAAAAGAAAAGCCGCTTATACTGCTTATCCGTGATTGTCTTAGCTGATTGGTACGAGCGTACAAGAAATTTTAAAAGCAAACTTTTGCCCCATCAGAAGGTTAAGCTACCCCCAACAAAATACGTATCACAGTACCTTAAAATATTATTCACTAGTTCAAAAATAAAATGTGTTGTACAAGAAACCTGGACTTGAGCCAAATCGTGCCACAGCCGCTCGTAAGTGACAACTCCTTATATCATGGATTATTTCGAGCATGACATCATTCTTTTTATTTCTGCGCGCTGCTTTCTGATCCACTCCAGAAAATTCGAAGATATTAGCAAGATAGTTTCAGCCCAAAAGATAACGAAAAGAGTATTAGCCCCGTCATCGAGCAAGAAAGCATGTACATCAGCTACATTCAGTAATAAAGCGCTAATCTGGGTTAGTTTTTAATGACCTTCTGAATATTAGCAGTCTACACTTATGCTACTGATAGTATATTTATGGTGCTACAGTAGAGCAGAATCTATTCTAGATCACATATGTGATCTGAAATGTCTGTAGAGACGTTTTATGCAACTAGTTTGCTTGTATGTAGCATTACATGTAGAAACAAAATGAAAAACCTGTCAGGTTAGCGCTTTTGACGTAACTCTTCACGTTGTACGTCCTTGGGTTGGTGAAGCACCAAAATGTCTATATTTCGCAAATGAATGTCGTAAGTACTTTTAACGCACTAATATGATGCCTTGTTGTAGAGAAAGCCCGGCTACGGCGTTACCTTCGTTCTGAGCAGAAAAAAACAACAACAACAAAAGTATCGTACACTGACTGGTCATCAGGCTGCGTGACGTCACAAAGCCACGTGGCATGACAATAATGGAGGTACTGCCAACTCGGGCTCTGTCTTTGCGATCGGACATGACATAGGGATTCCTACCCTTCACAACCCTTGTATCGCTAGGTAGTGCGACTTTATATCGGTGTCTGATTACTTTTTATGTTATGTGGTAGCGTACGACTGTGCTGTAATGGGTATTTGTGGGATAATACAGGCTCAACTTAAAATATTACTTATTAAACGGGCATTAGAATGGATTTGTCGGCAAATAGGAACTTTTAACGTGGGGTCGTGTCGTGCCCTTAAAGTCGAGTCCTAAGTGCACTCATCTTTATGCTCAGTTGACAGCATGATCATATTGAGCAATATTTTTACAAAGCGATCTTAAATAATTATAGCAGCAATAAAACGTATGGAGCAAAAATCCTTCGAAAGTAGAGGTTCGCACAAAAAAAAAGGCAAAACTAAAGTTGCATGCGGGTATTACTGAAATTATTGGCGAACCTTCTTTAGAACATCGCGGTGGAAAGTTGCGTTTCCCTGCAAGACATTAGTCTCACAGCTTGAATAGCATTTTAACTTATGTGTTTAAGATATATTTTTGTTTTTCTCAGTTTCAGTTCAAGTAGAGTTGCCTCGTTTGGAAAACAAAGGAAAAGCTGCATTTATTCTTTGATCAGATATTAGACCTTGTTCCTTCCTGCTGCACTGGAAGTTAGTACATATTGAAGTTAGCACATACATTACGCGTGCGGAATAAATGAAATATTTACAGTTTACGTAATTTCCCTGTGGCTGAAGTAGATATGACGGTTATATCGTCCTGTCGCAGCCTAGCAATATCAGATGTCGTGTACAAAATAAATGTAGCCTCCCACTTTATAAAGTGCACGGTTGTTGAAAACGTGTCCAGGAGAATCATTTATTCCAGCAAGTCATCTTGTACAATAGTTTCTTCGTATGATACTGCTGATCACGCTGATACTACTGTTATGATCTGATAACTATTTCAGACAATGTGATTTGCTTCGAGGTCTCGCTGATTTTTAGACTCTGTGAGAGAACAAACTGTACTTTTTTTTTATCCGTGCGTAATGCTATAGTACGCAGTTTTGTACACGCGTCAGATGAATTACTTTCATAATCTTAACTAGAATACCAATTACCCCGCCGCTGTACCAGCGCTGGATTGTTGAACTCAAGGACACGGGATCGGATCCCAGTCACGGTGGCTGCTTTTTGATCGAGGCGAGAAGCAAAGCGCCTACATACTGTTCGATATTATTCACTCAAACGAAAATGAAGAAAGCAGTGAGAACTCTGTCCGTTTCTCTTCTTCAAGCTAATGTCAAAAACTGAGGACGAGTGATCAGAAGGCCCATCCAGGTTCCTCATGCCATGTAGAGGTGGGCAAGCGATTAAGAATTAGTCATAAATAGTAGGCTCTACCCATGCCTTCCGAGATATCTGGAATACTAAAAAAAAAACCTCTGCAGATATGCGTTTTTAGTATATGACAATGAAATTCATTTCCGGGCCCTTCTAACACTATTTAAGCAGATTGGCTGGCCATTTAGACCCTAACGCCGAAGGGAAATGAGAAGGAATAATTCAAGTATTCACACCCCTTTCCTTTGCGAGCGCGGGCTGAAGCAAGCATGGCGAGGTTGAGTTTTAATACGACAGTCAAAACATATATTAAGGCATCGACTGGCGTTTTAAGAAAAAGGTGAGGCTGTGCAGTAGCAATTAATCTGGCTGAGAGGGTGTTAGAATGATTGCCACTGGTTGCAAGGGTTATGCTCCCATTGGTTTCATTTCAAGTGCTTCCAAGCGCAAGTGAATCTTTTCTGGAAGACAATGTTCATAACAGTGGCGTTTCGCAAAGCGAAACCAGGAAGTAAAAAACAAGGTAAGCAAAAAGAAATGCATTGACGTTTATTGATAGCGTCACAGTCTCAAAAATGGCAGCCACAGAAACTGTAAGCAAACAAGTGAATCCCAAGTGAACATGTATCTCAGAGATTAGAGTAGCCATCTCCGACGAACAAGAGGGTTGTACGTCATTGGTAATATTAAGCTATGGCATACAATTGAGAATATATGTTTATCACAAACACAGGATCATAATATTAAGACTCGTGGTGTTGTCAATGCTTAGGTTTTGTTCCCATAGCAATACTCTCTCTGAGCTCAATTTGCGAGCTGAGGATCGCGAAAAAAAATCTGTTGGCACCATATTTGCACGATACACACATGAAACTGCAACCGACAGAAGCATAATAAACAGGAAATCAATAATTAATTTACACTAAATCTATATCACAGTCTGGCAGTGATGACTGACCACTGCACTCATGGCACGAAAAGGTGAACGTGTCAAGCTATGGTCACCGTCATTATATTGCTGTACAAACGGTTTCCACCACTTTTTGCCGGCCTGGTGTTTTCACTCGAAGTCCGCATCTTAGCGACTAGAACATTTTGTTGTCGTGAAACATTATATGTACAGTTATAGACAGGGAGTATTGTTTACAGCTAAATAAATGCAGTTCTGGAAATGTAGTGCCACGACGGCGTCGTTTCACAATTTTCAACATTTATACACTGAAGCTAATGTTGCACAGGTGAACACGATCGAACAACATGCAAACAGCAATACTAATTAGGCTATTTTCAGGTGTACAGCCTGAGAAAATGAAACGAACATCATGATGATAAAGTGCTGACTGCGGAGTTGTCTGGCTGACGAAACGTGCGCGCAATCGAATATCAGATTTTGTACGTCTGTTTGTTTTTATCGCAATCAAAAAACCCAAATGGGGCTATGGAAGTTAGACATTTATTGTATAGCGTCAGACGTAGTGACTCGTTGACTATTAAATATTTCGGCAAGCGAACGCAATTTCAAAGTCATGAAGGCCGCGGCTACTAGCGATATACTCATCTTTAAAATATATTAGGCTTAAAATTCCTTGCTCTTCGATACAGTTAACGAGTGGAAACGATTGAGCATTTGCAGAAAACAGACCACGATTTCAGATGCTACGGATACGCAGTGCGCTAGCCGGTCTTGGCACGAGCATGAAATAAGTATACGCGAGTTAGAAATGTAAAGAGTGTCCAAAACTTCGCTGAGTATGTTGTCGTCTTATGTACACAATCTGAGTCCTCCTTCCTTTTGAGGTAGTCTACAAGGACAGAGACGGCCTCTTCTTTCGTCGTTTCTCGTTCTTGCCGAAGACCGCATCCAGCATCTTCGACACTGTGACAACTGAGAGCCGCCGCCTGACTGGCGTCAATGACCGGAGGATCTTGGTGTCGAGGACTTGGCGGAGGATGCTCTGGAATGCCATACTGACACCCGTGTAGCTGTCAGCTGCGGAAACTTCGAAGAACTTGCACTGCACACGCAATGATAGCTGACGCCCGTCGTCGACTTGCACTTGGCGGATGTGGGACAGGTCACGCTTGTTGGCCACCAAAATGGTTGGTAGGCATGGAAACAGCT